>JAUMTR010000027.1:19678908-19734360 GCA_032270685.1 Microctenopoma stevenorrisi | reverse complement strand
CTGTAAAGTGCCTTGAGATAACTTTTGTTGTAAAATGGCGCTATATAAATAAAATTGAATTGAATTGAATTGAATTGGTCATGGCAGGAATAACTCAAGGGCTAAACTTATCAGCAGCTGTCCGTTTAGGGTCGAGACACAATTGTTTTCCAGGAAGTTAAGAGGACAAGGCTTGAACATGGAAATACAAAACAAGCTTTATAGCAAGATGGAAAAAGCTATGTTGTTTCCTGTGTTAATATCTAAGATCAGATAATTTAATTAATTATTTACTCACTCATTATCTATATCAGTAAATAGCAGACAGTAAGAGGCTTTGGACAGCGTAGGTGAAAATAAAGATCTGACTTGACTCGACTATGAAAATGTTGAGGATATGTATTATGTTGTTGCTGAAATGTTGTAAATCTACATCAGGTTTATGATTCAGATAAAAGATCAGTAATACAAACACATCCAAGCACTTAAATAAAGTCATAAAACTAAAGATGTGGGTGATGAGAACTACTGTTTTCTTTGTTTTCAGCTTTAAAATGACCCGTGACTGACCCGTGTTCAAATCACGTAAGAGACTAAATGCATCTAATGAATAATAAATGTGCACTAATATCAATAATACAGTGGTGGTACATATCCACTGCACATAAACAACAAGAATATCTGACAACACTAAACGAACAGAATAAATGTTCAACAACTAGCCTGATTTATGTGAAGCTAAAACCTAAAGAACTCCCCTGCTGCTGTGCACAGAAAAGAGGAGGAGGAACAACACATGTGGAAAGTAAATTTGAAGCTGCCTGAAACCAGATGGAAATATTTTAGATATTTTACTTCACTGCATTGATTTGAGAGCTGCAGATTCTTAATGGAAAATATAGTCCGCTAATTAATTGTGATGCAACATTAGAATTTATAAATCAATAATCATGATTACAGATTTATAAATCAATAATCATGATAGAATATCAGAATCACTGTTGGATTCTGCATTAGGAGTACTTTTACGTTTGGTACTTTAGGCAATTTCTTTTCAAGCTAACACTTCTACTTCTCTTTAATGAGCAGGCTGAAAAAAGCTTAAGTACTGAGAGAAGGCGTGGTCAGAGAGGAAGAAGATTCGATTGCATAATAATAATAATAATGAATACTTTATTGATCCCACTGGGGAAATTGTTGTTTAGACAGATGCTAGAGGTGTCTCTGTGCTACTACGGGGTATCGGAGTCATGTGCAAAGACAGCTCAACATGTAACCTGGCGGGACGGGGAATCGAACTCGCTCACCCTTGGGTTTGAAGACGACTGCTCTACCCACGAGTTACCATGCTGCTAAATTAAATTTAAAACCATTAAAATACAGTGCATGCTGCAGCGTATTTGTTTAAAGCAAGGTCCAAATTTAAATACCTGCATTTTACTGAATCCTGACTAGTTTAGTCACAGTCAGGCTAAAACCAGAGGTGCAAAGGTTTTAGAAACAATGTGCAAAACATCTAATAAGACTGAGGAAAGCGGGCGTTAAGCGTTATTTATCAAGTGCGCACAACCATTGTCATGGCAAAACAACCTGCACTTCCTGGTTGTTGTGTTGCCCAGCCCTGGCTTATTTACAAGAAACGTCATCCTGCTGTGTAACTCTGAAGGACAGTAAACAGCCTCTCCTGAAATCCAGCATCACACAGCTCAAACTGGACATATCATCACAGATCACTAGGTGAACTGTGTGCTATCTGGGGACCATGTACAACACCACACCCTAACAGGGATCACACAGCAGCCACAAGCCTCCTCTGGCGCTGAGTTAATCTGCCAAATTACCTTCATGGGCTGGCTCTGGGTCTGGCGTGAGGGAGATGTCGTTGAGCTCGCGAAGGCACAGCCACTCGCCATCGACAGACACGCGAAAGTTGCACAGATAAATGGTCTCCCGGGCGGCCTGGGTGATTTTGTCGGTGGTGGGAGTTGGAGTTTCACTCTGAGGCGTCAGATCCGACATGATGACTCAGCTGACGTGAGGCAAAACCAAACACCAGCGATGGGAAAAAAAGAAGGTGTAGTAGCTTTTGTTCCAGAAGCCAGTGAAGGCCCCAGTAAAATAACAGGTCAGAGAGGAGCGTATGAAAACAGCATCCAAACGAAAGACAGACAAGGCCAAGACAGAGAAGGCCCACAGCAGCTTTCAGCAGGTGTTAGAGGGAGTACTGCTTTCCTTACAGTTTATGCCTGCATCCTTCCGTCCTCCTTCATACAACTGAAAAGAAACACGCTGCTGTCTTGAGAATGGCTGCTCTGCCTTCTCTTCCTCCACCTCCTCTTCAACCTCCTCTGATCCCTTTTGTGCACACCGGGAATTTAAAAAGCAAGAAAGGACCGTGCAGAAAATCACAGCCCTCCTCCGGTCGGCTTAGCACCGGCTCGTTCTGATTGGACTGCCTGTGCACCGCAGTGAATGCCCTGGGTGGGTGTTGACCAAGATGGCTGACAGTTAGTGCTGGGTACAGCAACACACTGTCACGTGAGCAGATGGTGCATGCGTAAAAAGGAAGGGGGTGGGTGGGGGTTGGTGGGGTCCCCAGAGTATTCAGCCAAAGCTAAGGAAACAGCAGAGGACTCATCTGTCTCTCAAGCATCAACAGTGTCCCCTGACCCAGCACCCAGGCCTTTGACAGAGCAAGTAGGGAGCTGCCTGCAGCAGCACAGCAGTTAGCATAAGGCTGATGAGGCCAAAGATCGTGCACGTAAACGATTGTTGAAAATCAAGTGACACTTATTAGGAGATTACCCTTAAACAAAGACATGAAAATACACATTATACTGGAACATTGAAAAACATTTAAGGTTCATGTAACTCCTAAAACCACAATTCTGAGTATTTCAGAGACGTTATCACAGCTCTGCGACATAATAACCATAAAAAGTCCATAGTCTAACTTCATCACTTTGTGTCCAGCTGCTCACTGTGGTAGTGACATTATCCTGTCGCCTGCTTGTTCTCCCTCCATTTCTCCTCTTTCCCTTAGTGACGATGACTTTTATGATTGAGAATGTGAAGCTTATCCTGAAATTGGACGGGCCAATTATAACAATGTTACAAAAGTGTCCAAAAATAAACAATCATTTGAGGTAATTTTGAATTCAAAAACTTTGTAAAACAGTGCTTAGAGTTTACATCATTGCCCATTGATAGGTTTAGGTGATTTATCACCATCACATCACTCATTTTTTATTCATAAGAAAATATTAACAACTATCAATAAGTAAATATTAGATTGTTTAAATTTCCCAAATGTCTCATTAATGAAAATACATACAGACACAGAGAGACTGGTCCTCCCATTTAAAGTGAAACTATCATTATAAAAAAGGAAAATCAACCAACTGGCTGAAAAAGGAAGAAAGCATAGTTTGACCTTAATATGAGGCATTACTTGGTTATATAAAGCAGCACCATGGACAGTCTTCAATGTTTGACACGAAGGAAACATGATTTTTTTCCTTTCAATAATTTGAAGGCCACTGTCTTGATTATTCAATTAATCTATTAAAAAAGTAGCATCATCCTCTGAGAGTCCCTTATAAAGCCACCAAACAGAAGTCTGCCTTTATCCCGACATTTCCACTATGAGGTTCAGTTTAGTGATAAAACGACACTTACACTGGAGATACGTTTGAATATTTTTTTGCGCATTTCTTGTCCGTAAATGGCTGAAGCAAGGTCCAAGTGTTTATGTAAAGAGCGGCATTAATTCTAATAATTATTCTACAGAAAACCCACATTAGTGATCTACTTACACATTACTACGTGATTGTTTTATAATAATATTAATTCGTTGTTTCTTTCTTAAGATAAATGGAACATGTCCTGACGCAGTACAGAACACGTGAAAGCAATGACTAACAGAATGACACAGTATAATCCAGCTATAACCAGCCCACCTTTAAATCTATATCTAAACAGCAAACATCAGCGTCAAAAGCGGTTTATGAAGCCTGTGACAACAACATGGCAGACACAGGACATCCGAGGAAAAACACCGAGGAATGCTCACAAGGCAACCGAGTGCGTGACGTCTCCACACACCTTGTTGACATTAGCTTGATTCTCAGACTGTCATAGCACCTAAGTTATTTGTTCATTATTACTCACACTTATCGGAATAACAAGACAGTTAGCGTTTCTTTCTTGCATAACGTTAGCTATTTTACAGTTGACAGTTTTATGTAGTCAGAAATAGCTAGACATGTGTTTGTTTGGAGACTGAGAAAAGTTAGCTAACACACTCAAAATACCAACGTAGCTAAGCTAACTATATGTACAGCTGGTGGTAAAATAGGTCACTTGGGAGGTAGGCAGTGTTAGCTTCGCTACTCGAAAGTGGACTTTTTACTACTCACTTCTTCCTTTCGACTCGATTCTTTCAATCCTGAAATCATACTGTCGAGGCGGGGTGGGTGACAGCGACCCAACCTTCCCGAACCTCAAGTTTGACGAGTTTAAAGCCTCTTTGAAGTAAATCACGGAGGTCGGAGAGAGAGTCTCGTCCGGACTGTCAACGTGTCCGTTTTCATCCGAGGAATTTTGTATCCCAGAACTTTCCGAAGCCTCTGAAGATGACTGAATAGGTAGATCTCCCAGCGGCGTATCCCGCTCTGCCATCCTCTCTTCGGATAAAGTCACTTCATGTGACCGGCGGGCGGACTGTCAGTCAGCGGTTAGCTAACGTCAGCTAGCTCGGCGCAGTTAGCTGCTGTGCTGCAGGCGCGCGCCGCCGCCGTAGTTAGCGAAACAATCCAAACGATGGTTAATTCACCTCAAAATCTGTCCTGTAATCACTGCGCCTCTTACACTGTCCTCCGCAGACCCACGCTAACCCGGAAACAGCATTGCGACAGCATTTTGGTCCAATTCGATGCTAATTTCGCTAGAGGTCGCGCGCTGTGTCAGCGGTACAGCGACGTGTTCACATGACCAAAGATCGTGCACGGAAGTGGAGATGAGTCACTAGTAGTGGATCCGAGACCGAACGCTTAATTTCTCCCATGAGTCACTGCGATTACGCCAAAGGTGTTGCGCCTCTTCTGTTTTTGCAGACTCTCAGATGAACTATTTGCGCTTTCTGTATTAGCAGGAGATTTTACTATATAAGTATAGCTACACACATTTAGTGTTTTCCAAGTCTTCCTATCCTTGAGTAAACTACAAGATAGATTTATTGCGCTGCTAAGAATTATTTTCCTTAATCATGGCTTATATCTTTAGAGTATGTTATTATAACACTACACTATATAACACTTTTTTTTATATTTGTCATTTATAAGACCGATATGAACGTATAATAGATATAGTATTATACACATGTATGTATTGTCTCCAGTGTTTACCACCAGGAAAACCCACAAACCATTAAATAAAGTCCAATAAATTTACCCCACACACAAGAAATTCACATTACGCACTGTGCAACTGAGCCACAAAACCATTGAGGTGTATGACATACAGTGAAGGTACATATTAAGGATAAGAGTGCACCTTTAATGTGGGAACGAGCCACCCAGGGTGGGAGGATTTCTCTGTCACTGATTAATGGTGATGAAAATGACAACACTGACTCAGTTAGTTGGTGGTTAAATCTTAGAGAATTACGCCACGCCTATGTAACTTAAACAACTTATTGTACTATCTTACAGTCATGACAATAGGTCATCAACTTGCAAGTAACTCTAACACATTAATTTAACTGTATGAAATACATTTTCTGGGCATTGCATTTCTTTTAGTACACGTTGCACTCCCATATAAGCAATAGGCAATGAGCCACCAGCTTAAGGAAATACTGATAATAAATAGTAATGATAATGATGATACTGACTTCATGATGTTGGCATCAGGGTCATGTATATGTTGCAGGACTCTGACTGTGCATGCATAGTGGGCTGGATCTCAGTAGGCTCAGGTCCTTGTCGTGTGTTGGAGTTTGCTCAGTTGCCATGGAGATAGATAAACAAATGCATGAAAGTTCTGATAGATAAAAAGTAATTTTTTGTTTATTTTATGTCAAACAACCTAATTTATCCCCAAACAGGAAAGAGGATATTGTTCGTTTTTTAATATTTGTTAAATATTGTATCCAGGGCATAATGCACATTTGTTAAAAGGTTCTGTTTACATGTAACAGGCCTGACCTTTATGTCAGTAAGGGCCACGGAGGTGCTGGAGCCTATGCCAACTGTTATTGGGTGACAGGTCTGGACAGTCCATCTGACAGACAGAGAAACCTCTCACACTCATGAGAAGTTTAGAGTCAACTAGAGAATCTAAATGAACGTCTTTGGACGGTGGTAACACACCACACACAAACACCTTGTTGCCGTGAGGCGACAGTGCTGAACATAACCGGACAATATTTGGTGTCTCGCCATGGAAAATGAATTTAACAGCTTCACTCAGAGCGCATCTTGTGGTTTGAAGTATTTCGGAGAAAGGGGGAGTTGGATCTACATTTCCTGGTACAATTTCACATCAAAGGAATGAGCTGGCAGAAAATAAAACCTTGTGGACAGACAACAGGGATCAAAACTTCAGCATCATATACCCACATACTGCAGAACACATTTCTACTACACAGTTAAATACCCCCCAGAGCCCCCTATAAACGGGAAACAAGTCAAATATGTTTGAAGTTTAATCTGAGGTAAAGCTGCAGGAATTGTGAGGTGGAGACATAACTTGTCTCTGTTTTTCTACCTTTGCGTCTCTTTCAACTTCGCTCCCTGTTGTCTATAAACAAAACCTGTTACTTATCAGGGGAAAACATAAAAAAGCTGACACGCTGGAGGTTATACATGAGGAAAACCGCATCGCTGTTGCTTTCTAACGAGGGACGATGCTCATCGTGGCTCGTCAGATGTTAGACTCCATAATATTTTGTGTTGTGGATTAAGCTGTGGACAAAGCTGAGAAAGGATCATCTGCATCTTTTCTCTTCACTAGAATAGTAAACATTTAACTTCTCCTGGCAAGTAAGTCACATGTACTGGTACACTTCATCAAACAGCCACTAATCCGCTCATCTGGTGGATTTTACAGATGTGCTATGAGTTTTAAATGTATTTTTATGTATTGAAAATGTTTTTAAATGTGGTGTGGATGGAAAGGTTTCTGAGAGAAGTCGGACAACAAATGTGATTTTCTTTAGTTCAGCTATAACAACAGATTTTTAAATGGGAGCACTGTGAATAAAGCAGGCAACAACAAGACATGTCCTACACATAATGAAAGGACAGTTTCTAGATTGAGGGTAGGAAAACATGAATCACATACTGAAAGATGTAATTATCTGTTTACATTTACACTGTAAAGTGCCTTAGATAATTTAAAGTTGAATTGAATTGTTTGCGGAGTGACAGGGTGACGCACAGCATGCTGCACAACATGGGTGGGCTGAAATAATTAAAAGCACAAATAATTTCAGTCTTTTTTTTTAATCTGTGTATTAGACTTAATATGATTTGACAGGTGATCGCCAACAGGTGGCGCTGTACATTCAATCCACACGATTCACAGCAAAACTGAATAAACAGTGTCCCACACGCTGCAGGACATATGAGCAGGATAAGGTCGCGTTACGCAGAACAATGAATGTCCCGAACATCTATGCTCGTTTAGAAATATTATTATAACGTGGAAAACGACCAAAAACACTTAAAACCTTCGATTATTACTGGTGAGTGTCATTTCTCAACTGTTTTTATATTGATTTATGTGATAATTATGCGTTTGAGTTTTTAAAGAGCAGAGTCTGTTTCATTATTATTAATCCTTGCATGTTGCTGAGTTCTGATTGGTCTCAGTCACTAACAACAACAACAACAACAACAGTTGCGACAAAGGGCTGATGGTGCAGCAGTGGAGCACTTTGACCTCCCACCGGAGGAGTGGCGTTGACAGAAGGATGGTCCAGCAGATAGAGGCGGCCGCACGCTGAGCGCAGCCGCTGCGCTGCGCCTCAGACAAACTTCAACGGCCAGAGGACGCAGACTTCTTCCTGCAGGGTTGACAGCAGGAGCCAAACACGCAGCGCCGGCGCTCAGAGGGACAGGGTAGGTGTTCATGCAGCTCCACAACTTGAGCGTGTTTGTTGAGGCCTCGTGTGCATGTGTGGGGGAGCGTCTTGACTTTAAGACGCCGCAACACTAAGGTTCCGCTGTCATCACTTTAACGACCGTGTCATGTGTCTGCTGCTTTGAGGACATTCAGGTTATTGCTGTCTGCGTGGTGTGAAGTTTGGCTCCAACACACGCGCTTCCTGTGCGTAAATGCGCAGCTGGAGCGTGTTGCGCTTTGGTCAGATCAGGTCTTCGGACCATTTGTAAGACTTACTCAGCTTTAAGCGCGATTTAGGGTCATGTTAAGTTAGGAAATGGTCTGCGGAGCTCCATGAAAGTGATCACAGGTTAGTTCTGTTGTTGCATTGATGCACTATAAATAGTATTCTGACTCCTCAAGTGAGCCTGGCATCCTGCTGCGGTCACATTCTGCTTTGGTGTGTTTTCATATGTCACTGGACCAGCAGGAAGTGCGTTGATCCTCCTCTGAATCTCCCAGTAGTGTTAAGAAACCCTGCTTTCAGTGGCACACTTCATTGAGTCCGGAGAAATGATCCTTTCCTTTGCGTTGCTTTGTCAGGTCAAACATCAGCTGCCGCTTCAGTGATCCGCTCTGCTCAGCACATTCACTACGGAGATTCGTCACGGCCAACCTGGAGAGATGAGTGGCAACAAGAAGTAAGTGACTTCAACCAGCTTTACAGGACTCCTTTACACAAATCCATAGAACAAAGACACGACACACACACACGAGAAGAGCAGGCGGGGTGATGAGAAGCGTATAGTTAGACGTCAGGTGCACTTTCAGTAGGAAGTCTCTTAGTGAAAAAGCTGCTCTGGCTGACAGTCAGGGGTAGAGCTGGGGCGAGCTGTGGTAAATGATTAGATCTGATCTCAGTGTGAAGCGAGAGAGCAAACGACACCACTGGGCTGTTATCAAACGCCTGTGATTAAACACGTCAAAGTGTAACAGTCAGGACGGAATACATACCTTCAGTTCAAATGAACGAGTGTCCCTGAACACGCACGATGCCACTTAGAAGCATCTGTTTTCTCCCATTCTCTCATCACTCCCATTCATTTACAGCGAGCAGGTGAATAGTTGCTGTGATTTGTCTGACAATTAAAGGAAGCTCTGACGTTCACCGGACGGCTGCGGGCGTCTTCTGTGTGGTGAAACACCTTGATGACATTTTTCTTTCGCTGCTACTTTGATTGCAAGAAAGGGAGCGATACACACGACGTGCACGCGTTTGTTTGTCGTGTCCACAGCAGATACTGTACTAAAACACAGCCTGGACGCCTTCAGGCTGGTTTGTGTGTCCATGGGTCCATCAGCATGAGTGCATAGAACTAACGCTGAGTGAAGACTCCTCGCAAACTACAGTAGGGCCCAACAGGTTAAGCGTCAGACTGTGATGCAATCGGTCGAGGGTTCGAAACCCCGTCTGACTCCTAGTCCATCCCCTACCAGGTGTGTCCCTGAGCCAGACACCCAGCGCTAGCTCCCTGTAAGTCGCTTTGGATAAAAAGGAAAGTAAAGTCTGTCCCCCAGTCTGGTCTTTTCCCATTGAGCCACTCACTTAACTGTGCAACAAAGACGGAATTACAGGAAATGTCAAGTGTTCAGAGACAAAATGTTGCAGCACGTGTTTTTAGTCCTGTTGCTCAATCCTCTGTCTTTGTGTTAGGGTCATTGCATAGACAGGTTAACACAACATCAGGGGACTAATTAAGCACCTATAGTGACTTATGATGTATTATGGTATCACTAACTGACCTTTCTGTTGATTCCAAATAACCTTAGAATTTAGAGGTGATAGGAACCAGAAAAAAAGGGAAGATTTTCCTTTTGCTGCCGACACAAAGAGCTGCTGGTTGTTCAGGGAAAAACTAAAACCAATGAACTTATCAGAAAGAAGAAGAGTTCAGGAAGGATGTAGCCTCAATATTCTGCTGTTCATCGTTTTCATTAGGTGTGAACAGCATTCTGGGTAAAGTAGGAAATAGATACATATCATTAAGTTAACTATTTAAAAAACTAAATAATAAAATCACATATTTCTATAAACGACTGGATCTCTAAATTTAAATTTAAGGTATAAACTTTTTTTTGTCCCTGCACACAGCGTCTTATTGTCCCGTCCTTGTCTGATAACACTGTGTGTGGCTGAGTGGAGTTTGGCCTGTTATGTCCCTGATTGTTCCATAGGTGGCAATGGTGGAAGTATCAGGAGGGAAAGTGGTGAAGTCCAGAGATGAACGACCAGAGCTGTGGCTGAGTCACCGTGTTGTTTTAAAGCCCTTTACAAGTTTACTCAGGTCAGCTGTGTTTAACGCAGCTCCTGAAAGAACGCAGTGGAACAGACTGTTTATACGCTGTGAACATGTGTAGATGGTTCAGTTTCAGGCAGAACAAACCATTAGGATCAGTTTTTAACTTTCAGAATCTTTCTTACTTCTCCTCAAAACACTTTCAGCCTGCGAAACTTCACGCAGCGTGATGCAGAGAACAGCGAGAGTTTCCTTCTCGTTCTCTAGATGCTAAGACATTGAATCCCGGCCAGCTGGAAGAATATTGTTCTGTAGCTGACCTCTGACCCCTGGACCTCTTGTGTTCAGGATATGTGTCGTCACACAGTGTCTAGTACAGTGGATTAACCTAGAAGTTTCTGACAGATTTAAACAGAACAACGCCATGAAATGACTCCTGTCTCACATCGTCCGCCTTCTGTCACTGCTGCTACTTTATTACCACGGTTAATGAACAAAGTGTGATTCTGTGTCCAGTTCGTCAGAACCATGTGTTGCTGTTTGCAGGGAGACCGTATGGTGAGGCTGAATGTGTGGGGGTGTGTAGGCTCCGGTGCGTCGGCCTGTTACGGGCTCGTGTGTGTTGTTGTCACTTAAGCAAAGCCGGCGTAATCCCGTAAGGGCGGATGAGTAGACGGACATGTGATGCCCCACTTGTTTCTTAGGTGGAGGGTGGTGAACAGGGGGGCCGGCAGGCATTACAGACCAGATGGAGAGGCTTTGTGTGTGGGTGGGTGTGCGACTGATCAGACACGACACTCGTACTTTTTCTTCATAAACCAATAAAACACCTTGATTCAGCGTCTTCAGTGGAGACGGCGGGGGTTCAGGCTGTGACGAGTTCAAGTGTCAGTCAGTCGGCTGCTTTTTGCGCACGTCCATCACTACTCACTCTGGCCATCAGAGGTAATTAGCAGACTTCCTGTCTGCCCCCGCCCCCCCACCAGATTAAATCCATTACGTTGTACCTATTGATTACACACTTCGCTCTCCTCGAGGACGACACACACGCTCCCACTCCGGGGTGGTTTACTGGCTAACGCTTAGATTGGAGGTAGTGACGGACTCACTCAGAGACGCTACTTAATGGGACGGAGATGAGCGCCACCAGCAGCACCAGACTGAGCCCGAGTCCCAACCTACTGCAGGTGAACGAGCCAAAGCGCTATGGCTCCACGCTGTCGCTGGAGGAAAAGTGTGAGCAGTCCTTTTTCCTCTTTTACTACTACAGGATGGAGGATGAGGCGGTGCTGGACCGGGGGGCGTCCTTACTCAAGCACAAGTGTGACGAAGAAGAGGTCGAGGGTGAGTTGTTTTTTTCTACCTTCACCATTTAACATGGGGCTTTTTAAAGATTTCACGCAGGATGTGGAGTCAAATCATTTCTGTAATATTCATGCAACAAACCAAACGTCGATTCTTCAGACATCAGATTCTTAAATACTGTTTTTTAAAGCTCATTGAGAAACAGGAAGAGCGTCACTCAGCCTTTTAGACACTTCCTGCATGTACGCCGCGCCGCTCACCTGCTTAACCAGCTGGCACGAGAAAGATGCAGCAACATGTGATCCTGTGTTTACAGAACCTCGCTAATCCCCTCGAACACAGGAAAAAGCTCAGATAAGGTAGTAAGACTTCAGACATCTTTACGTCGCAATGAATTTAATTTAAAGCCAAATTCCTTCTCCTTTTACAAACGAGAGGACGTATAGTATAGTCCTTTCTCTCCTGTTGCTGCAGAGTACTGTAGCTTTTTCCTGCATATGTGCTGCATTCTTCTCATTTCAGACCAAGTTGCCATAGAGTCACCTAATTCATTCCGTCAGGTCTTTAACCTAAACCTTTAACTCTGCTTCCTGTTGCAAAGGAGCGAGGTTGACACGGCGATGACGGTAGCCTGCACCCTACTTCACAGGCTTCTCGGTTCTGGTCCAGCGGTGTGACGAACCTGGCAAGGAGCCAGTTCTAGCATCCAAGAACAGAGACAACATAAATGATATAAATCTTCATCCAGCATCGATTAGTTTGTTTTCACCGCAGCTCTGCAGGCGTCAATAAGATAAGACAGTTAGTTCTGTCGCTCACGTTTGTGACATCATTTACCATGACTCATCATATGAGGTCAAACCAAGTACTGTGTGTGTGTTAAGGAGACTCTGGTGCAGGCAACCTTGAAATTAAATCGAAAAATAATAATGTTCACACTCCTTTGATGGAAGTGAGTTGTGAGGTGAAACACTGCACAGAGAATCCAACCGTCAGCATCTCACTTCTGATCCAACAGTATGTTTTCCTGACTCTTCAGTATTAGCATGCTCTCAGCGCTGTGTGGCACGGTGCCGTCCTCCCTGCTGGTCTGGGCAGGTCCAAACGCCGCGGTTACTCGGGAAACTGGCGGTGGTGTTGCCTCTCCTCAGAAATCTAGCGGGCTGAACAAACCACAATGACTTAATTTCATTCAGTGTGCGTCTGTGGGCAGCTCCAAAAGACGTTCTTCTTCCAACACCCAAAAAGAGGAGGAAGTCGTTTCACAAAGCTGCTCTGGCAACGTGCAAATCTTCTGTACAGGGCTGTTTTAATTCCTTCTTCTCCATCACTCTGTGCAAACGTCTTCACGCTCAGCTTTACTGCTCATCTGTCAGCCCGAATGGCTCTGTGGTCTGTCTTTCTTTCTGTCTGCCCATGTCTCTGTTCTCTGTTATTGTGTAACAGTGAAGCCATCTGCTTCTGGGTCTTGTTATAAATCCCAGTTGTTGCTTTAAGAATCTGATGGCTCCTGTGGTTTCCTAATAAACCAGCGTGAAGATAATAGGCCGAGTCTGAAATGAGAAAACTGTAAATGGCCACAGTGTCTTTCATTTTTACTACATTCATTTACAGTTAGTCAGTTCAGTGTGTCGCTTTAGTGTCCGACTCACAGCCGACGTCCCGTGTGTGTCCGTGAATTTAGATGAACCCCCCCAAAAAAAGAAGGCACAAAGCATTGTAGTTCGGGGGAAAAACGAACGTCGTTGTGCTATAAGAGAGATCATTGTTGTGCTGAGGGCTTCGGCCACTTCCTAGTTGGGTTATAAGCAGCGCTTGGCTCAGCTTTGCACGGCCTCCTCCAAACAGACGGTCTGACACGGATCACATATAGCCTTTTGTTCCAGGATGTTCACTTTCAAGCTTGTTTTTAACAGTCTTCATCCACTATGAATCAAATGCATGGTATTAAAATCTTGTGGAGTTTAGTTGTATTGAGAGGAGATTATCCGAGAGACCAGCTGCATATTTCACACCTGGAAGCTGACCTGTGGCCTCTGAGCAGTGTCTAATATTCTTATATGCAGAACTGTTAACCTGTAAACGTAGCGTCAACGTGAAAACCCATATTTTAAAAATCCAACAGATGCTTGTAGACTGAACACTTTACACACGAAGGAATGCACGTATTTATTTTTTCTTTTCTGCAGGTCACCACACCATTTACATCGGCGTCCGTGTGCCCAAGAGCTATCGACGCCGGAGACGTCACCGCCGGAGAACCGGCCACAAGGACAGAAAAGAGAGGTTGATGGAAAACACCTCTGACAAGTCGGACACGGAAAACAACGACGAGGCCAGCAACAGCATCCTCAAACCTCTCAGTAAGTTCTGATGGACTTCACGTCAAACCTGATTAGAGCTCGTGTCTGTCTTCACTGAAGGCTCTTCTCTTTTCTGGAAAAAAAAAGCTTCTGCAGCTCCCAATGACCCCAGTGAAGCTGCTGAGTCCACTAAGTGGCCAGAAATAGCTGCGCAGGTCCTGCTGACTGATGAGTCTGTTTTGACAGAGCAGAGTAAATTCTCACTGGAGGTAATATACAATGGCACGAGTGCTGCAGTGATGCTCGGTACAGCTATTCCTTGCTTGCAGACATACAGTACGTGCGTTTGCCTTTGAGTGTGATGTACCCTCTGGCACAGCTGCAAACATCTGCACACGCAGTGTAACACTAGCACTCTGGGAATAAGGCTTAATGTGTCCTTGCTCTCTCAAATCCAATAATGAGTCCGGCCACTGTCATTTCTAGAAAATGATGTCATTTTACACATGATGTGACAAGAGGACCAAAACACACCAGGAGTGTACACATCACTTGATGTGGGGGATTTTCTTCAGGACACAAATCCAATCAGAGAATAGATTACAGCTGGCCCATCTGGTTGGGGGTGCCCACAGAGTATTTAGCAGAAACGAGTGCGCTTCATAGCTCCCTGTCCACGTCTCTTTACAATCAGACGTAGTGATGAACAATGCAGCATCGCTAAGCATCACCGCGTGTCAGGCAGAAGCGGGCAGGTGCGCCGCAGCTCCGAGTAGCAGCGGTGCAGTTGTTTTTTGGCTCCTCTTCATTTGTTCACACTATACCTAACAAGATTTGTCTTTTTTTTTCTGCGTGCTGCCCGTAAATCATATGTCAACCTCCACAGTTGTCGCAACAAGTGGAAAACAAATTTAAATCATGTGTCAGAGGTGATGTGTAAGAAAGAAGCACCAGAAGACGTTTTGTTAATTGTCAGCCCTCTGCACTTCATTTACTACCACTGTAACCTGACCGTTGTAGATTTTATTTCCATATGATGTGAACCATTGTTGCTTCTATAGTCGTTCTGATAGGTTCCTTCAAACGTTAGCATGCGAGCTCGCATGTCGAATAAAACACCTCACACAACGCCGCGGCTGGAAGCTGCACGCAGGACGTCGTCTGTACGTTCCAATGCTACGAAATGCAAACGACTTGAAATGTTTGTTGAATCTTTTTCTATTTTTACTCTGGAGCGGTTCAAGCCTTTAAGAAATGTTTGTATAGCTAAAACTTCTGGCGGGGCATGTGGTGCACGGTACCTAATGTCCCACTGTTATTCCCTGCCCTCCTCTGCGTTACTTTCTCTGGGAAACATGGCCTGCCCCCAGGGGAAGGCCCGTGTCTGTTGTCTGGGTTTAAATCCTTTTGTTTGGTCAGATGGGCGCTGCAGGGATGGAGAGTACATCCTCCTGGTTACATGTGTGTCCACTGCAGAGTCATTTGACCCGTGAGCACGTTTTTTTTTTGTTGTTTTTTTTCAACCCGGATCAAATGTTCTTTCAAAGTGGATTACAAAGATTACTTAGAAACTTGGTTCTTATACAAATGGGTTTAGTTTCCTAAAGTCACGGAGAGTAAGTCGCGAGAGCTGTGTATTTGTTTGTGAACGCATCTTAAAATTTCATTCTCCACTGGAGGGATACCTGCTTTTATCAGAATTCAAATAAATCCTTATATTTCCAAAGATTTTAATGAGATGAACGTAAAGGTTGTATACAACATTTCACCTTCAATGAAAAGAAACAAATGAAACTTTTTCTTAGACTCTCAGTTGTTATCAAAGGCAGTGAAACTAAACGTGTCGTCCGTAAGAGAAAATGGCCCAAGAGGGAAATGACCTGTCACAAGTTGGTCCCATTGTTTCCTTAATCAGTAATTCTCCAAATAATAGACCCCCCCACCTGTTATTACCATGTACCAAGATTTTAATAGAAATATAGAAAATGGACAAAACCTCAGACAGATGTGAAATAGATTTTAGATCACACATTCATTACAAACGTATGAAGAACATCAGGAATGATGTTGCGCAACTTCCTGTTTTTATGTGATATTTTGTATAGTGGTGATGTGAGAAGAGGAATGAGATGAATTAAGGCTTCTGTGTTTTTTATTTACCTTAAATGAGTCCAAAACTCTGGAACTATTGCTGAACATTCATAAACCTTCAAAGGGTTGCTTTAAATCCTTCTTTAGACGAACCTAGAATCAATCCCGCAGCTTGACCCTGCTGTTAGGGGCTGCTCTGTGCACCTGCAGACAGAACGCTGGTCATTTCATTTCAGATGGTATTTGTAACATTCTCTTCGGCTATCACCCACCTCAGCTATCACAACAAAATACCAGAGCTAGATGAAATACTGTGCTCTCAATGAATCACCCTCAGGATGTCACTCTGCATTCAAGCCAGTCCCTGTTTGCTCCCTGTGTGCTAGCTGCCCTGCATACTGAATGTCAGACAGTTGGCATGGAAAACAACTCCTGCGCCCTGTGATCTTCTCATCTCCTGGAATGAGGTGATGCAGAGTAACTTTGCTGATGCATGTACAGTCGCAAGCGGCGAACGTGAGATTAGGTCCCGCGTAGCTATACAAAGAGGTCAGTGAAGGTATTTATGTAGGATGCATGTCAAGAGTGGGACTAAACAGACATTGGAGGCAGTCACACCAAGCTTTCTGCAGGGCAGTGGGCAATCTTCCTGCATCCCCTATCCCATGAGCCTCTGCTGCTGGGACAAAGTAGTCTTTGTATGCCCATGGCTCTTGGCTAGAGCACACAGAGCTTTGAAATTGCGTTTGAACGATGGGATTTTCATTTCTACCCCTCCTTTTCATGCTCGCTCTCACCCCTCTTTGCTTTCATTCTGCACTGAGCCTCAAACACCCCCCCACCCCACCCACACGTTCACCTTTCTCTTAGCAACTGCTGGAGTGGCACAGTATTGCACTGACACCAGTACTGGGCTTGTTATCAGCTTGGGTTTAAGACGGAGAACAATCTTGTGGATGATTTGATTCCTTGTTTTCTTATAGTTTATTTGTCTCTCCCCCTCTTCCTACATCCCATCAGCACTTGTTTTTTTAAACATTTAAAGAATACAGCAGTGGGTGGTCTGTGTGAACAGCCCTTGCTTAACACTGCTTGCTATTGTTTGTATGTAATTTTGACCACATATATATTTAGGACTTGTTTTAACTGTTTGCTGTAATGAGTGTAAATCTCTCTTTCTATCCAGTGCCAGCTGAATGTGAAGACACATGTAAATTATTCCACCCAAGGTGCTATTAGACAGGTTGCACCGACTTAAGCAGCTTGAAGTGTGTGTCTTTATTTACCTGTGTGGACAACGTTCGTTCAAACACAAACATCGCTATTTCAGCTGAACCTCACTCTCTGGGGTCGAAGTCAGATTTAGATGATGGAGGTTAGGGTGGTGTTAGGGTTAGGGGCCAGTAAATGCACCATGTAAATGAGGTAACTTTGCCTCACAGGTACAGCGAGACTTGTGTGTAAATGTGTTAGTGCGCGCCGGCAGACAGTTCAGCCCCCACCTAGTAATCTCATACCTGCCTGTCTGGCTCGTACTTCCTGCTGCTGCTGCTGCTGCTGTTATTGTCCCTGCTGCTCTGTTGTTAGTAGCGGTGGGCGATCTATGGAATATACTCAACCTGTCTCGACTTGTTCCACGTGCGATATAGTAAATGACTATATTGTGACTATCGAGTATAAATTCAAACATTGCATTACTTATTTAATATTCATCTAGCAGCAGGTGCATTTAGGTCATTTAGGTGCTCCTCCAGACATAAGTTGTGTGTGTGTGTGGTTTGCCTTCGTGAAGCGGGGGGCGATTAGGTAGTGGCTCCCATTCAGAGCTCATATATTGTTGCCACTTGTAAGAACAAGCTATGGCGATCGGCCACATGTTTGCACAGCGATGAAAAGTGTCATTTAATTATCAGTCCTGTTGAAATTCTGTTTGGCTGTGTTTTGTATTGCTCGATAACTATTCAAACGAGAAGACAAGGGGACGGAAAGCCAGGCCTCCGCGAAGAGAACAGACCAGTTTGTGAACCGTTTCCTAATTGTTAATGAGGGGCTCCAGCGTAGCTTGCCAAGGCTGTAGGGGGGGCCTAGTGGTGAAGACCTGTTTGAACAGTGAAGGGGGGGGCAGAGGGGAGAAGAGGCTAGCTGTGGGGACACCGTAACTATGGGGGCCCCTAAACCCCATCAGCTCCCTCCTGGGTTCACAAAGTGCTGGAGCAGGCAGCTGAGCGGCTGTCACTTCCACACTGGACTTTAATGAGGGTCTAGCTGCTGCTTCGGGACTGTGGTGATCTTGTGTCGCTTGCCGGCTGCGAGTCCTGGGTCAGCTGATTTGAAGAGTCAAGTGGGTTAGTGCATTCCCAAAGATGTCCAACAATAACAATAACCAGGAGGAGAAACAAGAGAAGGAAGAGGACAGTGAGGACAGAGGAGAAGAGGTCATGGTGAAAATCCCACCACCTCCACCTCCTCCTGAGGTCAATGGGAAGAGCCCTGCTGAGGAGGGGAAGCTGGTGCCCAAACCCATGCCCAACGGGCAACATTGCCAGCCTATGAATCGCAGCATTTTTCCTCTTTCCACAGTCTCTCCAGCAGCTGAGAGGATTCGTTTCATCCTCGGCGAGGAAGACGATGGCCCAGCGCCTCCACAGCTCTTCACCGAGCTGGACGAGCTGCTGTCGGTGGATGGACAGGAGATGGAGTGGAAGGAGACGGCCAGGTATGGACGACCATGTCAGACTTCCTCTCGATGATGTAATGGTGTTTTAAAACAGAAAAAAATCCGTGTTCGTTAAAAACAGAGAGTTTTGTAGTTCATGAAAAGTGAGATTCACAAATCTCGGCTGTGTGGCTCACGAGTGGGATGGAACGAGCTAAAGACGGGATGATTGTTGATGCATCATTAGCATTGGATGAGTGAAGCTCTCTCAGGGGGAAACTGGATCCCTGGGCTGCTGTTTGAGGCTCTAAATGAGTTGATTTGCTGTCCTAACCTCTGACCAACTGTGCTGCAGATAGACGTTACATTCTCCACTGAACTCCGCTGAACAGCTCTGCAGTCTTTCAGTGCATTTTCAAAGCTGACTCTAGTTTTCTTTATTAGAAAATGAGCTTTCCAACATTTTTAACTTGAATTAAATGAATTTAACTTTAAAAAAAATGCATTTCTGATTATGTGAGGAAACAAAGACTAATAATCAAAATGTCCACTAGAAACTTTTTGTTTTAATGAGGGAAGATTTATCTGTAATCAAGTATGGATTTATCATCAAACTTTAAAATAAATCAGTCCTGTGCAGTTAGATGGGTTTTTCTACAGATGAGCCCTGGTGCCGTGTTTCACCGCGAGGCTCAAAATGAATAAAAGATCTCATAAGTGCTGGGTCGAGCTGGCTGCACGCCAAGTGCAACTTTAGCAGCCAAACTGACCAAATAAAGCTCGGTTAGAGAATCAGCTGTTTGTCATTCTCCTCACTCGGAGGGAAGGGGACGTTCGGGGGGAGATTGTGATTTAAAAATAGAAATGATACTGTTTATGAATTTCAATACAAATAAATGATTTTACTTCAGTGACAGACAGAATAAAACATTGAATCAGCATCGTCACAGACTCGGTGTGCATCAGATAAACACATCAGTGAGTTCCACCTTTTCTTTTCCTCAATCCTTCCAGGTGGATCAAGTTTGAGGAGAAGGTGGAGAAAGGTGGTGAACGGTGGAGCAAACCTCACGTAGCAACGCTGTCCCTGCATAGTCTTTTTGAACTGCGGACGTGCATAGAGAAAGGCACCATCATGCTGGACATTGAAGCTTCCACGCTGCCTCAGGTTGTTGGTAGGTTTTCCTCAGGCCACGCCCACCTCACATACATCATTTCATTTCAACTCAGAAGCACCTGAAGGTGTTTTCTTTCACTGATGAACGACGCTGGTGAAGATCAGCATATGTGTGCGATGCACAGAGCAGGATGTGCAGAGCTGGTCTGCAGTTTCGTGTGCAGGATCGTGGTTTGATGCACGTTACACAAAAGACCTCTGAAGTTTTCTTCCTTCCTCTTGCTTCTTCTTCTTCTAAGCGTAGCGAGAGGCCAGAGTTGATGTCCAAGCTGTGCTGTACTGTAGATTCAAACTCAAGTATTAGTTTAACAACCACAAAAAACTTCCTGATTTGAGGACAGGCCAGCATCTCGCATAGCTGCGAGCTGATTATGTGTCCATGCCCTCCTGGCTCATACCACCACCCCAAAGTTTTTCTGTCTGCATGAGGCAGCAGGGGGAAGAGCTACCACTTGCAGTGATTAATGTGAAGTAATTGACTGCGCTGCTCCGGCTGGACAGGCCAAGAGGAGCTGGGCCTCATACTTTGAGGCCAGCCAACTTGACTGATGGGCCATTAACAGCACTAACCCTCCACAAGAAGAGAAACTCCCTGAGGCCGTATCCGTCAGCATTCAGGCTTCTGACCTTCTTTTTAAAAATAGGCCAGACCTTGTGATTGAGGCATTTCATGACCCGCATACAGGAGCATTACAGAGTGGTGGTGCTGGGGAGGGGGGCCTTTTTATGCTGATGTGGTTATTTATTTAAAAGCCATTATAAAGTAAGGGCAGTTGGATAAAGTCCTGCATAGTGAGACATCTGGTGATTATTTATTAAAGCTCCTCAGAACATTTTATAGAAATAAAACAACCTGAAGACATAAAGTCTGAATGTAATGTAATTCCTGAAAAGATGAAGTAACGTCTTTGTCCTCTTGCGCCTTCAGAGCTGATCGCTGACAACCAGATAGAGATCGGCCAGCTGAAAGCAGACCTGAAGGACAAGGTGATGTACACACTGCTGCGGAAACATCGCCACCAGACCAAGAAGTCCAACCTGCGCTCTCTGGCTGACATTGGCAAGACAGTCTCCAGTGCAAGTAGGCTGTTTTCCAACCCGGAGAACGGTAATACTGATGCCAGTTTGGTGCAGTCTTTTTCTAAATGAATGTATCCAGTCAAACAAAATGAAGCTGACCACCTTCGGTTACACGTAGCTTTACGTACCCGGGTT
The DNA here is from genome assembly GCA_032270685.1 of Microctenopoma stevenorrisi. Taxonomy (NCBI): domain Eukaryota; kingdom Metazoa; phylum Chordata; class Actinopteri; order Anabantiformes; family Anabantidae; genus Microctenopoma; species Microctenopoma stevenorrisi. The sequence continues at coordinate 19,713,231 of JAUMTR010000027.1, read as the reverse complement.
ACAGATTCAGCGGTGTGACAGATTAACGGAGGTGTGAGGGGAGCGAGGATTGTAGGAGGGTGCTAACACACTACCGCCCTCCTCTGCATGAACCTGCCAACGTGGCACCAAACAGCTGTGAATCAGTGCCAGCTTCTTCTTAGTACAAACTCAATTAACACTGTATTTAAAACAATAGATGTTACACTAAACTAACTCCATTCAGAGAGTTCAAAAACCTGAGACGAGTTAGTGGAGGACTTTTCAGACTCAAGTTTCAAAACCCAAAGAGCTGTGGCCCAGAGTTTATGACACGGGCGAGGAAAGTCCAAGGCTACGAGAAATCGTTAACCGTTTTCATAGTACATGACTAATGAGGGAGCTTAAGGCATAATAACCTGAAACTGGAGATATAAGTTTATTATACAATTGACTTTTCATCTAGTTGAACTCCATCTTTTAAGTTGGACTCGTGGCAAACACCAGTCCAGCTGTTGATAACTTGCTGCTCTTGCTGTAACACTGAGTAACCACGCGTTTTACTGTAGTGACATTGGCATTAATCTGTCACCAGTCATGGGTCTTTGGAAAGTTACTCATTAGCTGCCATCGGATTTATGAAACGGCTTTATGACTATCTAATGAAAGGCTCCCTTTGATCTGCTGTCACGGGGTCAGATTCTGTTCATAAAATCCAGAGCCTCTTATCAACATGGCAGCACACTGATCAAGTGTTCGCGTATAATCATTGATTGATTTCGACTTTAAAAGGTTAAAGTGCATCTCGTGTACGTTCACGTTCCTCTGTCCAAAGACCCATGGTCTCCTTTTTAATGACACCCCATCTCTGTTTGTCCAAACGTGTAGAAATCACATTGAGCCTTTCCAGATCTTCTAACGCTCGATTATATTCTCCTAACAAACCTCTTGCTTTGCCTCTTTTCTCTGTCATTTCTCCCTGCCGCCTTTTTCCCCCTCCTCCTGTCTTTCTCCCCGGTCTGGGCTTGATAACCTGCTGCTGCTGCTGCTTCTTCTTCTCAAAGCTCGCAGTCCTCTTGAGAACTCGGTGACTTGCCTGTCGAGTCACATCTCAATGGAGGACTTGGAGACCCAGAGGAGCACCAGCATGGACTGGCTTAGTAAGTTCGGGACCCAGTCTGTGCTCACACTGCAGACTGGTTGTGGTATATATTTTACCCTCGCAGGCACAGAACACATTTGGTCTTCATCCATAGATTTTTGTAAAGTGACTGCATCATACTGACAAGCATGTTATTACCTGTGCTGTTTGGATGGGAGACGTATGAGAGGCAGTGGCATCAGAAGGTTTGACCCAGCTCCAGGAGAGGAGCAAGGTCGCGCTCTGCTGTCAAAACTCACGAGCTGAAGGTAAAAGTCAGCAGAGCATCAGTCAGAGTCTGGTGTTCACCTGCTTCAGAGGAGAAGCACTTAGTCGATGAGACGGACACTTAAACAAGTGTTCTTCAGTAAGGATGGATGCACACAGTATAGAAAGGAGTGGGAAATAATGCGGTTAAAAATATTTGCTCCAGAATCTGTCCTGCACAATAATCCGCAGCGATTTAAATCTGTTATGCTTCCGTTTACAGCTTGCTGCTGCTTCTCTTTGTTACTCTTTTCCACGCTGCATGGAAACCAAACTATCTGGGCCACTGTCTCTTTCCGGGTCTCTGCCGTCGTCTTTCCACTCAGTCCTTACAATAAACTGCACCCAGGTGCAACTGTTCAGAGGCACTTTGTTTTAACAGATAGTCCTACCACGACTCACAAGAACCTGACGTCCAGCAGCCTGAACGACATTTCTGACAAACCGGAAAAAGATCAGGTGAGTTTTCACCCGTGGAAGTTTAATGTTGTAGATCGTCTGAAAGATGCACAGAAAAACGGGCATCATGCATTTCCTCATTCAGGATTCTAACTCCTAGATGCTATACGAGAGAAATCTCCACAGCTGATCTCATTTCAGCTGTTTACACCAAAAATTTGATTTCTAAGAATAATTTAGGAGAAGATCTGGAATGTTTTCCCATACCAAAAATTACATTGGACCAGCCGTGCAGAAACGGGCAGTGAAGTTGTGTTAATCATTCAACGGTCTGCAAAACTTGACTACGGCAGGCGCTGTTTTCAGGCGCCACTGATCCAGACGGCAGCTACACTCGCTGCCCAGCTAAAGAAGACTGTCATAACAGGCTGTGGTGGCTTGTTCAGGGCGGAGATAATGTCCTCTGTGATAAGATCCGGGAAGTCGGAGAGATTCACATTCAAAGACTGGAGTAAGATCATTAGAGGTGGAAGAATGAGCTCTGCAGAGCCGCACAGCGAGTGTGAGTGTGACAGCACCTCCCCACACTAAGATGCTGAACGTTTTCGGGGTGTGTGGTCCTCCCTTCCTGCTTTGAAGCCTCTCCAGATTATGTGATTAAAAGGTCGTAACAATGGGTAATTTGTGGTTGATGTCGTTACAGAGTCAGCTGGGACAGGAAATGATTCAGGTATCTGTGGTTTTCAAGGCCAGTGGGGTGCGGATTAGGAGTCTTTGGACACAGATCAGGGTGTGCAGTTACCTCTAGACTCAATCATTTACAGACATAGTCTTTTCCAAGAGGGCTCAACAGCCTCTGATTGGATCTGTTTGGATCTTGCCAGGAGAAGGTCACAGGTTTACAGGATTTCAGTCCTCAAGAGGTTGATGGCTGCGATCCTGGCAGTGCCCCATCTGAGTGCGGCGCGTACTATGAACAGCGACTGACAAACAGGACAAATCCCTTTAACAATGTCATTTTATTTTAAACTCTATGAAGATTCTCAAACAGGTTGTTTACCATTAGCCACAGTCTGATTGGATGAAACATCAGTGTTAATCTAATCCCGTTAAAACCTCTGAGCCACATTTCACATCATCAGACTTCACGTCCATTTGTTTCTTTAAGCATTTTAAACACTTTACGACACAGACGTCTCAAAGTCCTGATTCCTCTTGATGTTGTTCCAGCTGTTCAGATTGTTTTTTGCAGCATATCGTAGGTATTATCGCATCATTGGAGCTGTTGTTAATTTGCATTGAGAAAGTGATGCGGTGAAAAGCGTTTCACAGATTTTATTTTGTACTTTCCAGAACATGTTTCTGTGCAGTTACTGAATTGGACAGTGGCTTTTAAGGGTTAAGGTGGTGAAGGGTTAATTTTTAAACGGTTGTGACACTCTCTCATAAAATGGACTAATTTATGGTTTGGATTTTATTAATTGGTCCATAAAACTGAGCTGAAAAGACAAATATTATATGTTGAAATGAAGGATTATCTGTGGGATTAAACAAACGTTTCCAGGTGGTTAATGCAGAACACAGAGCTCCTGTGAGTGTGACCGGCAGTAAATGTTTGCTGTGTTAATGTATAACATCCTCTCTCTCTCTCCCCACAATAATAATATCTGTATAAGGTTATTTTCAACATTTTATTAGTAAATTATTTAAAACTGCTCATAAACAGGACACATTTAAAATCAAAATCACTGTAAATATGATAAAATGTAACGCGATTTAACTGACCTGGCATCTTTCTTTGCTTTTTATAAGATGACTTTGAACCTCACCTGCTCTGTTGACTCGGGTTTTAGATTTTGTTTACACAGATTAATTTATTGCACCTTTGTTGCTCATTAACACAATGAAATTGCCCACGCGCTTCTGTTTCTCAATGTAATTTATACCTTTCATCACATTTACTCGTTCTACAGTAATAAGCTGTACATGTTCACGCAGACGGAGAAATCACAGAATCACAACACTTTTAAAATGAGATCCTTTGTCATGTGTTCGGTCGGGGAAAAAGATGTGTAAAAACACTGGTATGTTCCTTGTTTTATCTGATGTCGAAGAGCAAGACTTGTGTTAGAATCTGTCAGATCACATGCATGTTGGTGAGGAAACAGCTTCCTGGCTGATACCAATGTCCTGTTGGACTTTATGGCTGTTTTAAGCCCAAATGCCGAACCTTTGGAGCTCAGTGTGTGTCTGACGTCCGTCTTCCTATGTCTCACCATCACCATGACACCTACCCTAACCCTACGATACCATGGGAGCTTCCTGGTTTGGTATTTCAGCTGAATGGGGATAAGGTCAGTGATTCAGAGTGTGAACATAACATTTAATGTCTCCGCCTGCTCGTGTCTTTTGTAATTTTAGCTTAAGAACAAGTTCATGAAGAAGTTGCCGAGAGACGCGGAAGCCTCCAACGTGCTGGTGGGCGAGGTGGACTTCCTGGACGCGCCGTTTGTGGCCTTTGTTCGTCTGCAGCAAGCTGTGATGCTGGGAGCTTTAACGGAGGTTCCTGTTCCTACAAGGTGGCTGCGATTTCATGGGGGTTATATTTAGGAGCAGAGGGAAGGAGATGGTGTAGATTCAACGTTTCTTTAATAACTGCATGAATAAGAATGACTTTTCTCCATTTGCAGGTTTTTGTTCATTTTGCTTGGACCCAAAGGCAAAGCCAAGTCGTACCATGAGATCGGCAGAGCGATCGCCACGCTGATGTCCGATGAGGTTAGACTGCCATGAACGCACAACGAATTCTGTTTCTCGTGTGATGCAACATGTCGTTTACACATGTGACACTGATTAAACTCTTTGTTTGCACTCTTTGATTATCTTTGAGGAAAAAACCCTGTAAAGATTATTCTAGGCATTTAATTACCTATACACATAGATGCCAAAGAGAAACTGCCTGTTTTGGTCCAGTTTTTGGATTTCTCCTTTATTTTATTTTTTATTACACAAGTATTCTGTTGTAGATGTAGGATCTCACTTTCTTTCACATCTGTTAGTCCTCAGATCTGTTGTTACAGCTCTGTACCTGCTGATGCTGCATGCTTCACGTGCTCTCAGGCCTCTTTCACACCTGTCCCTGTCTGTCCAGGTCTTCCATGACATTGCTTACAAAGCCAAGGACAGACAAGACCTGCTGGCTGGTATTGACGAGTTCCTCGATGAGGTGATAGTGCTTCCCCCAGGAGAGTGGGACCCCGCCATCAGAATAGAGCCTCCGAAAACTCTCCCCTCCTCTGACAAAAGGTTGGACACGCATGCATCAGCTGACACGAGCTGTGAGACACATGCATGTAACAGTGGGTCATGCTCTGTGGTATAAGAAGCATGGAGAGCGACGCTTTAGGTGGATCAGCTGCAGAAGCGTGATGTAGCATCTTGCATTGAACTGTGTAGTGGCTACTTCATGTTGTAAAAACGCACTAGTTGCTAAATGACTGAAATGTGTCCGTGTGTCCTGCGCAGTGTTGGATGATAAAAGATCAGCTGTGGGTTCTATGTAGTTTTACTCTGTCGAGCAGGAACGTTTAATGCGCCTGTGTGATCACTGATCAGTCAGGCTGTTTAATCACGGCACCTGCTGACAGATATCTGAGGCGTTCTCATATATGATTAGCATCAGACTAAATCCTGTTGGGTCTGAATCAAAGTGCATTGTGTACTACAGGAAAAATATGTACGCAGGAGGAGACTCGCAGATGAACGGAGACACGCCTCACGATGGAGGTCACGGAGGAGGGGGGCACGCTGTAGGGGATGAGCTGAAGAAGACGGGGAGGTAAGAAAGGATTTTACATGAACGGGAGAGGATTAACAGTGACCTGTGTCCACCTAACGTTGAAAAACCTGCAGCTCAAATACAGGTTTAAGGTAATGCTCGATGAACTGAGGGGCTGCAGAATTCAGACGCTCTGCATATATGCAGAGAAAATGAAAACAGTGCAAACAGGTGAAGGGACTTTCTGTCTGATGACACAGGATGATGTGTTGTTGCTCATATCTTGAAACATTTTCACGCGGCCTGTGATTCAGTGTTGCATAGATCCACGTTGGGACACGTAGTCCTCCTCGTAGAGTCTAAGAACTTTATTCTAAACGAATGCCTCCGTTTCTTTCCTCAGGTTTTGTGGAGGTTTCATACTTGACATCAAAAGAAAAGCGCCTTTCTTCGCCAGTGACTTCACCGATGCACTTCACATTCAGGCCCTGTCGACCATTTTGTTCATTTACCTGGGAACCGTGACAAACGCCATCACGTTTGGGGGCCTGCTGGGCGATGCTACAGAAAATATGCAGGTCAGACATAGATTTGAATCATTGGAAGATTTTTGCTGTAAGTCAGTAATGTCTCATTACTGTTCTGGTCCGTCTCACTGCTGCAGGGTGTGTTGGAGAGTTTTCTGGGAACAGCGATCAGTGGCGGGATCTTCTGTTTGCTGGCTGGCCAGCCGCTCATCATCCTCAGCAGTACTGGTCCGGTTCTGGTGTTTGAACGCCTGCTCTTCAACTTTAGCAGGTACAGTTTATCTTTCCTCAGTTCCCCAGTTGAAAATAACAGATATTCAAATCCGAAACTATTTATTTTTTGACACAGAGACAATGGCCTTGACTACATGGAGTTCCGGCTGTGGATTGGCCTGTGGTCGGCGTTCTTCTGTCTGGTGCTTGTGGCCACTGACGCCAGCTTCTTGGTTCAGTACTTTACGCGGTTCACCGAGGAGGGTTTCTCCAGTCTCATCAGCTTCATCTTCATCTACGATGCCTTCAAGAAGATGCTCAAGTTGGCTCACCACTACCCCATCAACTCTGACTTTAAGATGGACTTCGTTACGCAGTACGACTGCCTCTGCATGGCCCCTGCTGTTCTGGGTGAGCGTGTTTGAGAGTTAGCTGACATTGATTTGCCACTGAGCAAAGTCCGTTTTGTCTATAGATGGTGGTAAAACTAATTCATTGGCTTTAAATCTGATGACTGACATGACCGAAACCTAATCCTGTCATCTTGTATCAACATAACGTCGTTGAATCATACTGATTGTTGTATTTGTTTTTTTCCCCCAGAATCTACAACCATTCCTACAGCTGAAGACGCTTTGGACGAAGCTACCACCTGGTTCTGGAACAACACTGATGTGGTAAATGTTTTATTTCTTCTTACTGAGAAAGATTCATTCATTAAGGCTTTAGTGCCTCATCCGTAACTCTAGTACATATAGTTAACCTGTTTACTTCTGACTGAAGGACTTTGGTCTAAATGTTCCAGGAATTCTTTGACAATCTTGGAAAAAAAGATTCCCTGGTGTTGGTGAGATAAGGATTAAAAGACAGTTGTTGTGTTCGACAGTGTCACAAAGAAAAGGTGGATCAGTGAGTGTGATAAGATTGTAGGTTTACTGTGACACTGGACGTCGTCTCGTCTTTGAGAGTTTCCATTCAGCCCTGCTTCACCCGAAGGCGATTCTAATCACGATGCTGTTCGTCTTCTCCGAGCAGCCCATGAACGCCACATGGTCGTCTCTGTCCAGAAGCGAGTGCTTGAGGTATAAAGGAGAGCTGGTGGGGAAGGCCTGCGAATTTGTCCCAGACATCACCCTCATGTCTTTCATCCTGTTCTTCGGCACTTACACCTGCTCCATGTGTCTGAAGAAGTTCAAGACCAGCCCGTTCTTCCCCACCACTGTGAGTCCGCACTGAGATCACATAACCCAACAACTCACCTGGAAAGGAAACGAATTTGTTTCCCAAACGTTGTGGACAATTACAGCAAGTCTTTTTTCTTCTTCCCGCCCAGGTGCGGAAACTCATCAGTGACTTTGCCATCATCCTGGCCATCCTCATCTTCTGCGGGGTCGACATGCTCGTTGGAGTCGATACTCCCAAACTCATCGTGCCAAGTGAATTCAAGGTGAGTCAGGTCGCGTAGAGGTGTTTCATTTGACGAACGACTGTCATGACGTATCTTCTTTACAACAAGTGATGTGATGCGCAGAACAAGATGCTAGCATACTCTGCCAAATGAACGTCAGTAAGTGGAAATGTTTACCTGGGGGTAAACATATTTCTGAAGGTATATAATGGAAACCTTTCATCCCCTCATCACAGCCAACAAGTCCTGAGCGCGGCTGGTTTGTGCCCCCGTTTGGAGGAAACCCCTGGTGGGTTTACCTGGCGTCGGCTCTTCCTGCCCTGCTCGTCACCATCCTGGTGTTCATGGACCAACAGATCACTGCTGTGATCGTCAACAGGAAGGAGCACAAGCTGAAGGTACAAAGGAAACGCTAATAAAACTCCTACAAAGACGGGAGCGATGCTGCTTGTTTGTCTGACCCGACTGTGTCCTGTACGACAGACACACTATTGTTATTGACTCACTGAGGGAGAAATACCTGTGAAGTGTGTACTGCTGTGTTCCACACCTAAATTAACATGATCTCTGGCCTGTTGTGATGTTTGTACCAGAAAGGGGCAGGATACCACCTGGATCTGTTCTGGGTGGCTGCTCTGCTGGTGGTTTGCTCCTTCATGGGTCTGCCATGGTACGTGGCCGCTACAGTCATCTCTATCGCTCACATCGACAGTCTGAAGATGGAAACAGAAACATCGGCTCCCGGAGAGCAGCCAAAGTTCCTGGGTGTGAGGTACAATTTGTCTGGATCCAGATTAAAAAAAAACACACAGTGACAAGATATTTGATGCAATGTGCAGGATAAGAAAGTAACATTTATGACAGTAAGTAAAAAAATGACGACAACAAATATTTTTGATTGACTCTATGGGAATCGTCTTCTTCTGTTTAAAGCAGTGGAATCTCTGAGCTTTCTACCAGTAGAAGTCTCTCGTTTTCGTACATGCTCCACGTCCCTGGTGTTCATTTACAGATTTTCTTCCTGCTTTATGAGGTTTATTTTGTTTTGTGTGCCGACATCCTCTAGAGCCTCCTGATGTGTCAGCTGTGAGCTGAACCAACAGACTCTTGTCTTGAAAAACACTGACACATGTACAACAACTCTGAACTCCTTACAAACGTTGTTTGGGCAAAACATTTTGTTATGTCCTGTAGGTAAAATTCCCTAAAACACATTTCTGTAATGTAATAACGTTTGTTTTGCAGAGAGCAGAGGGTCACTGGCGTTGTTGTGTTCATACTCACAGGACTGTCTGTATTCATGGCTCCTATTTTAAAGGTAAGACCATTAGTGATGTTGACATTTGAAATATGTCACAGACCAGCTGCAGGTTCGCTGCAGTTAAAACTGAGCTGTAGATAAAGGCATTTATTTTACCATACAAGCTATATGTAGGCTAGTTTTTAGCACTGGGGTAAATTAAATTACTGTAAAGTTACGTAACGTTTTTATTCTGTGATAGTTTCACAGAATAAAAATAAGAAAGACACAGCTGTGGCTCATATCTGCCAATATTAGATTAAAATAAACATTCATAAGTAGCTTTTCACTGAGTCAAGCTGGTGATTGGTGGTTTCCTCTCTGTTGTTTCAGTTCATTCCTATGCCTGTGCTGTACGGAGTGTTCCTTTACATGGGAGTCGCCTCGCTGAATGGTGTGCAGGTGAACGCAGCTTTTGTTTTTCTTGGGTCTGTGTGTGATGTGAACAAAACAAACCTAAAAGCTTGAGTGTGAATGAAAAACATGGACTGGAGTGACGTTTGGTTGGTGGCCAGCCGTTACTGAAATGATTGCGTGTGTGTGTGTGTTTCTGCAGTTTATGGATCGTCTCAAACTGCTTCTCATGCCTGCGAAGCACCAGCCTGACCTGGTTTACCTGCGACACGTTCCCCTCAGGAAAGTACACGTCTTCACCTTTATGCAAATCCTTTGCTTGGCTCTTCTCTGGATCCTCAAGTCCACCGTGGCGGCCATCATATTCCCCGTCATGGTAGGACACATTCATGTCCAGATTCTGAGCCTCTGTAGAAGCTGTGAAGAATCAGGTGTCGTTTCCATATAGGTCAAAAACTGTAGGGTCAGTTTAGTGATTTCATAATATCAGGATCAGATATATTTTTTTCAGAGGTATGGCATTAATGTCAGGAATTTCACGGTCGTCTCTAATGCTCTGTTGCGTGTTTAGATCCTGGCTCTGGTCGCCGTCAGGAAAGCGATGGACTACATGTTCTCCCAGCATGACCTCAGCTTCCTGGACGACGTCATCCCAGAGAAGGACAAGAAGAAGAAGGAGGACGAGAAGAAGAAGAAAAAGCGCAGCAGCATAGACAGCGATGTTGAAGACGTAAGCGGTTTGATTTTAGAGAAACAGGGACGAGGTTCAGTCTCGCAGCATGAATCAGCATTCACCGTTTGTGAGGTCATGATGTGGAGTTGCATTTCCGTGATCTTCAGTTGGCGTGAAATACGAAAAGCTCTCGAATATCAGTTTATTCTAATTGAACATTTTGAATGTTTTAGTTTCAGATGCTGGTTGAAATGACTCCCCTCCCTGCTGAAGGTCGACTGAGTTCAGTCACAACATTTAAGCATGATGCTCCTGACTGGAACTCCACAGACTAGTAGAACAGCTGATCACATCTGACTTTCTAGATTGCACCAGAATCAAATGTTGTGTTTTTAAGAGACCGGAAAGTCTAAAATGCATGGAGAGATTTTTCTGCGTGTGTGTGTGTGTGTGTGTGCGCACGAACTGCTGCAAACCCTGAACACCAGAGGTTCAGTTTCAGGACGTGTGTTTCCTCTCTTCAACAGTCTGACTACCCTTACAATGAGAATGTTCCCAGCATTAAAATCCCCATGGACATAATGGAGCAGCAGCCCTTCTTAGGTGATAAGGCCTCTGACAGTGAGTAGACTCAGAGCCTGAGGGAGAGCACCTCCTCGTCTCGTCCCGCCTCGCTCTGCTCCGCTCCTTCGTTCAGCCCAACAACTTCTTCTGTCACTAAAAGAGTCGTTTCCGTGCATTAATTTCACTCTCTCTGCTCGGCTGCATGACAGCGGCGTTTTGCTTCTTTGCTTCTGTCTCCCTCGCATGAAATGAACACCTTCCATATCGGCTGCTTTTCTCTTCGTGCCAGCCTGATTAACCCCATTTGCGTCTTGACCTCTCGCTTCTTTGACTCGACCCCATTTTCCTCTGTTAATAATTTGAACCTGTTTATTTTGATGTAGCTATGTTTTCGCTGGCTGCTTCCTTTTGCTCTGAGCTAGACATCACGAATGGGCTCAGCCACATGCGTCTTTCCTTCCACAGGAGAGAAGTCTCCATCATTCCTCGAACGACACACATCGTGCTGAGCAGCTGCGCTACTACCAGGCCAACTACCTGTCCAGGTGAGCGTGTAGATGGAGAATGAATATAACTAAATATAATTGCCATTGATTTTTTTATTTCACATTCATTCATGACCAGAGCATGAAAGGCTGCAAAATGTCAGGAGCTGAGCTCACAAGCTAACACAATATGCTAGTCTCTGACCTTTAAAGGTCAGCCAGGCTAATTGGCTTAGTAATTGCTAAACTGCATTTTTTTGTCCAGTGGCTGACGCGCATCAGAAATCTTCTGTCTTCTGTCCTGCTCCTCTCTCCAGACCGGAAAAGAACATTTTATTTTCTCCTTAACGTGTCGTTTTTACCAACTCTAGATTTATTCAGACGAAATGCACATTGAAGCATTTAGTAGTAAGAATCTACCACCTATCAGTCTGCGTCTATATCGTCGTCCTCACGGTAACTGGATCAAGATGAGTTTATGTTCAGCGGTAAATACACGCTGTGCTTCACTGATAGGAGATTCAGGAGACAATAAGTCTTAAAGAGACGGGACAAATGCTTTTTTGGGCAAATATTTAGAGCAATGATTATGATGCCCAGAAGAGATTATTATTCTCCGTCATGCACAGAACCTCTCCTGACGACCAGGGTCCCGGGGTCGTATGCACAGGGCCACATTTGGTTCCATCTGCTCTCTGATTGTCATAACGGCACTGATGAAAGAGGATTAACGTTCGGTACAAAGTGTGAAAAGCAGCTGCGATCACAGGACATGTGATGTGTGAGGTCAACACGCAGCTTACAAGATTTTTATATATATTATGTCTTCAGTTGTTTGGCTTCTGTTCACAGGAATGAGAAAAGTGTTGCTAATCCGTGTTTTAGCTACACGTTGAACTAAAGCGGCTCTAAGTGGCTGGAAATCCTGCAGCGAACTCGCAGCTTTCTATCAGGTTACTTTAAAGATCCAGACATGAATCACTGCGGTGCTTTGGTACGGATGACATCACCCCCCTCACCTTTAAAACTAATCTTGTCCCACTAAGACTGAAGCCAAATTGCTTTGTGCTCAGCTGACCTCTGCAACCATCCTACAGTGATCGGTGAATTTATGCTTCGCCAAACAAATGTCGTACTACCTTTTATCTGCAGAAATTGATCCGCTTTTAATTCCTTCTTAATTATTCAACAGCTTCGAACAACAGATGAATTGTCCTCAATAATAAGCAGATGAATCAATAGTGTGACATTAGCCATTATTTACTTTCTGTCGCAGCGCTCGATGTAGCTGCTAACTGCCCGTCGTTCCCTCGTCCTACTCAAAAGCAGACTTATTACCAGCACGGGAATTTTCAGCTCAACCTTGTTCTGCACCTTTAAAGTCAGAGCTTTTTCTTTTAACCATTGCAGTACACCGATGCTGCAACCCTGCAGTTTCTATGCACATTGTTTTTGATGTTTGATCACATAGTGATTGGTTGGTACTTTAATATGGATCACGGTATCTTTAAACTGCTGCTGCTTCTGAATCTTCATACGTATCCTGACAATAGATCCGTTTGTTTTTCAGCCCCGAGATGAGTCCGTTGAAGTCTGTGCCTCAGATTAGAATAGACATGGACCCAGAAGAGGATAATTCATTCTACTGGAAGAGCCGCGGATCTGAGACGTCTCTTTAGAGTACCGAACCCGCACTGAACAACCTGTGACACCCACGCAAAACAAGATCCTCTCTCTCTCTTTTTTTTTTAACTCCAAGTATCATTTGACTTAGCATTTAATAACTGTAACAGAAGAAAAGGGAACAAGCCGAGTGAAATAAGTGTGTAAGACGGTAAAGAAGACATTTTTTATACTATTAATGAATAGAAGTATTTCTTTCCTCGCACTCAGTCTTACGGCTCCACGGTAACGTTTGAATCTCATGCGCTGATTGATGTAACTCCCGGCTTCTGCTCCATGCGATTCATCCCACGTATCACTGATCGCAGCTCTTTCTCACCACGCATGGAAAGCACTCCTTGCTCTTTTTATATAAATATATATACTTTTTTATATATACTGAATTCTCTAATAACATTTTCCTGTAGCAGGAAGATTATGTTTTTATAGCTCTACCTCTTGTTTTAGATTCAGTGCTTATGAACAAATGTTGATTTCTGAGGCAGCATGGGGTTTTGATATTTTCCCTTTGTCCTTTCGTCAAGTCGAAATGATTTAAGAGATTCGCTGTATCATAGCTCACGTAAGAAATGTGTGCAGATAGGTATTTTAAGTTAATTAACGGTTAATTAACATTTGTACGTGCAGATGGGGTGCTTCACTTTTAATTTTCTGAATCTTTCACATGTTCACTTCAAAGCTTTTGTTACTCGTTTAAATTAAATAATACGTATATCTTTTTATAATGATGGTTTTGATGTGTATATGTGGGTAACCCTTCCCGTGTCTATAGACAACGGTTCAGACATGAATAATCATCCGATGTTTCCTTAGCCAAACTCTAAACTAGGAATGCATATAATAACTGCATGTGCTGCACAAACTACTTTACCTAAGTGGCTTATAAGACGTCGATCCAGACTGAAATTCTTATGGCAACAATAGGACGGGAAGAGAATTGGACCTATGTGGTGGGACGGTTTCAGTCCACAGCAGGCTTATTTGTCTTTGTAAAAACAGGATCGTGTTTCTTTTTGTTTTACACATAACAAATATAGTGGATTAGATTAAAAGTTCTATCCTACAAAACAAAACTCACATGCTAATTATGTACACTGGGGTGGTCACTGGTCTCTGTTGGACATTGATCAGTGTAGAAGTTTACGAAATTCACATTAGAGCCAAAACAGTAAACAGCTTATTACTTGTTATTACGTGTGTGTGCGTGTGCTTCTTAATAGAAAAAACAAGACATAAATAATGTTTAAGGTGATGTAGAAAATCACATCACGGTTCGCAGATTGTTTTTTTTTTTCCCCAATGTAAAATGAAAAAATTGCCTCCTTTTCAAATTCTTACATTGATAACTCAAAATGCTTGTTCTATAATACCAACAATAATTTAAAAGTTCAGTATGTAGCTCTATGTTAGATAAATTGAGTGGGTCCTAGATTCAGTTCTTCAAGCTCAAATGTCCCAGGCTAACATGTCATCTGTCTCCCAAAAAAAATGGTCTGCAGAGAAAACAACTTAAAAAAATGAACATTTTCTGTTGGAGCCTGTGAGGCTTGGTCTTAGGTTGTTCAAATTAACTTCAACAGAAGAACGTCTTTTTACAAAGAAAGACGCCGGCAGGCTTTGGCTGAATGCCCTCAGAGCCCCCCGACTTACTCACGGTGTACGTAAAGCGTGTGCTTCTACTTCCTATCATTCCTACGGTTTGGTCTGGACACTGGCACAGACAGAGCAAAGCCTCTCAGATCTGACGACTTGACTCTCGGCTGTAGTGCTGTTGGTCATTACAGTTTCCCCGCTGCATCTCTCAAGGGCACACGGAGTCACAGGACAAACGATCACAGGACCGCTACAGAACAGTTCTTCTTCGTCTGCAAGTCGTGTGCACGTCAGTGTTTTTAGCCGCCAGCAGCGGAAACGAATGGAAACAAGTGTGACTTAATGTCTGGAACATATAATGTGGGGGTTTGTGAAACTGTGTCGTACTGTGTCAGCATGTCGAACAAAAGTCTACAACATGAAATGAAAAACTTTTTTTTTTGGATTAACTTTCTTTCTGTGACTTTTTAGATCAGGTAAAATGGTTTATTTTAGAATTTATATTTTTCAAATGAAGTGTCTATTGAAAATAAACTGAATTGTAAACTGTGATGCTTGTGCTCATTTTCGCTGTGTACAAACAGAAACCAATTTAACACCAAAACAAAGAATTACATTAAAAGATGAACCAGTTTTATGACATATAACTTTCTCTGAGTAACTTTTTTGAGAAATCTTAGTTGTATTATTGATTAATCTTTTAATTGTTTGTTCACTTCCAAAAGTGCAGAGTGTCTTTAAATCATCTGTTCTGTCCATCTATCATTCAATAATTCAAGGAAATAAATTTCATGAAAACTTAAATATTGATATTCAAAATTCTGGAACCTGTTAATTTTTAGCATTTTTGTTTAAGAACAATTATTAAAACTGTACATTGACTACTATGTTTGAGGTTTAAGTTTAATACAAGGGCATATTTATGGGTTTGACTCGACATGTAACACAACAAACAGCTAATTGTTTAATAATGAATATTAAATCCACTACAATCCATGAGAAAATAACATACACTAGTTACTCTACTACATTTATTTGACATTATTTAGTTACTTTGCAGATGCTGATTGATAATACAAAATATATTTTTTCTTTTCCATATTTCCCACATGTGAAACCTTGTTTGCAGTTGTTTTATACTTATTATTACTAAGTGATCATTTCTGAATAGAAGAAATAAATAACTTTTCATAGTCAAGGTTTTCAAAGACATTCGTAAGATAAACATTACAAGAAATTAATATAATATGACACAGTTTGTTACTTCTACAGGAAGGAAATTACGTTTTTATCCATTTAAAATTACAGCTTACAGCACAAAGTGTAAAACTACTGTCGCAGTGTCCAAGCCAACAGATCAGGTCCCTCATCATCACTTATATGCTGGCGCCCCCTCGTGTCAGTCCAGCAGGATTACAGGTCTTTCAGTTATATTTTATTGACAATAATGTCAGTTTATTTGCTCTAATAACTTGAAAACTAACACTTTCTGCAGTATCACATCAGTACTAATACCTTCTGCAGTATCACATCAGTACTACTATTACAACCATTTACTATTCACAACCAGAACTAACAGCCACCACTACAACCAACAATACTGCATCATGACATTATTACTATTACTATCATCCCTACTACTAATACTAGTAGCACCACCTCCACTACTAAATACAGTGCTACTATTACTACTACTAAAGCCACCTCTACTGAGAACGCTGCTACTACTAAATAAACTCTACTAATACTAGTCAAACACTACTGACAACTCAGTTCAACTAATTTACATGAGTTTTATTTTTTAAAACTCAATATTTTGCAGGAAAAACAGCAGCAATTACTCTAAATACTTCTCCTCTGCAGAAATGAAATACCGTAGTGAAGTATCATTAAAACAAAATACATCTACTGATTGCAGATTCTTTCTGTGTAATCAGGAGTATTCAGTGTAATTAGCAGGGAAATCATGAGCGGGAGTTAGAGCCACACAAACCCACTGACACAGATATGGAAGGTAACTGCTGTTTGTTTCCACTAGAGGACAAACACAACCCACAAACAGAAGAGATGTGCTGTGTGTGTGTTCGAAATATATTTCCTCAGATTAATCCATCTGTTGGGACCATCACCAGTTATTTAATGAACTAATTATCTGATCATGAACCATTAGCTTTTTAAATAAATAAATAAATACACATATATATATAAATAAACATATATATATATACATATATATACATATATATATATATATACATATATATATATATATATATATATACATATATACATATATGTTTTTTTTCCCCTATTTACATACATTCTGGTGATGATAATTTGGTTCTTTTGTTGTGCTGCATATTTATAATATTTAGCTCCTACAAGATGAGCTAAATGGACTGAATTTGTGTCATTACTGTATTTTATTTTGATAAACCTCCTGGCACTGATTGTCCTTTTCCTTACTGAGAGCTCCTAAATGAAATAACTGAATAAAACTCATTGCCTCTCCACCTCCTCCAGGTGTGCCACAGAGTTAGGTCTCCACCCTGTTCTCCATCATCCTATCACTGCTGTCGATGGTGTCTTATGAGGCATTTCTGTCAGTTTCCTTGACATCTGTGCTTAGATAAGATAAAGATATTTTCAACTCAATCTCTCCAACACAGACATCTCTGGTCTTCTCCGTACACCGCAGCATCAGCATCAGCATCAGCATCAGCATCAGCATCAGCATCAGCATCATACTGATCTCTACATTGTGTCCACAGCTTGGGGGTTAATCACCAATGACTCTCTCAGGCATGCAGGTTGACACTCATGTTGACTAATGTTTAGCCGTGCTACCACAATGTGCAATAAAACTGCTCCAGATGACCCAAAATGCAGCAGCATGTTTTCTTCCTGGCCATTCACATCAAACCCCTGTTCTCTGCATGTCCCGGCACTGGATTCTGAAGTCCAAAAACAAAAAACCCATGCTTTGAATTAACTCCCTCGCTGACCTAGGTGTGTTGCTTGGTTCTTATATGTGTGTGTGTGTGTGTGTGCGCACAGAACCTCAGCTACCGTTGTATGTAGTGTCTTCTCTTTTTGAGTTTGTATTTCTTAATCTCATATTCTCAGTACACTCTCTGTATTCTTTTGCTCTCCGTCCCTGAGCTGTGGTAATGCTCAAATTTCCCTGCTGTGGGAACGTTTTATCTGACATTGAAATGCACTATGGAGAGAATCATCAGTCACATAAATGTAGTTAGTGTTTCACGGCTGAAGACGATTCAGGTTTCCATACACAGTATTCATTCATCGTTTTTTATACACTTCTTGTTTATGGTACACGATCATATCCTTCTAAATCTGCTTTTAATTATGAATGAGAGCACAAATACTGGCGTTTAGCCTTCTGAGATAATTACATTAAGCAATTAGTAACATAAAAAAGTGATTCTTTACTCACAATGGTTTCATTTTGGCTCATTTGATTTAAATTAAAGCATTTTACAGAAGAGTTTAAAAGTCTGTAGAAGCAAAAGGCCAGTTGTGTTGCTGTCAAGCATGTGTGCGCTTGACTTGAAGCAGTTAAGAGGTGGTAGTGGGTGAAAATAAGTAAAGACAAGAATAGATTACGCTGCGATGCCAGGCAGAGATACTTGTCCCACTGACAAGACAAATATAAACCTGATACACATGCAGCATATTATTAGGCCATCATGCTGCGGGGGTCTATAGTGAATTAAGCAGCATGTGTTCGCGTACTGACGTCGAGAATCAGCACTGCTTTAGGAAAGGAAGACGCTTAAAAATAGATCACAAACTGTATCGTTGTTTCAAAGCTATGATCCCAGGACATAAAATCAACACAGTGAAGTGCTGTTCCGGTTCATGCACGCAGATAAGCAGTTCATTTCTTTTATTTTACGTCAAACATTCATTTATTTCTTAACTTCGCTGAGCCTCCTTGAGAAAAAGTGCAGGAAATGATTCATTCTTTTGGAAAAAAGTCTGTGTGAAAGTGTGGCAGGAAGATGGTTCAGCTTTAAACCTGTGTGGAATTAGCGCGTTGTCCCTGTGGGTGAGACAGTCTCTCTGGTTTCCTCCCACACAGTCTTAAGACGAGCACGTTGAGTCCCTCCATATAGACTGACCTTTTGTTTTGACACTGAAACGTGTACAGCAGATAACAAGCTTAGCTAAATCCCTCAAAGCACATTTATTCGATTTTTTATATTGCGTGTTACACGTCAACAGCCGACATCTGCTTTTCAAATAATCAAACAAGCAAATGTTTGTAAATGCCTTAATGAACTTTTTTATTAAACCTGTATGCACCTTGCAAAAAATGGAGACCTGCATTAGTCAGAATCTTCCCACACGAGAATACGCCTCCCAACACTTTTGCACACACAGAGATTAGCAATACGCAGAGGTAAAAACAAAACTGGCCTAATTCAGACTCCGCATAAACAGCAAAACTAAAATTGCCAATTAACATAATGTTAAAAGCCCAAAAGTTATGACTTTAGTTGAGGTGAACAGAGTCGACGCCACCCCTGCATCAGCGCGGTACTGTAGATATTGTATAGATATATACAATATAGATACTATATATACTATATAGTATATAGATATATACTATAGATATTGTTTTGTCAGAGATTCAGCTGCTGTTGCATCAAAACGAGCTTTGCTCTCTTTCTCTCCGTCCCTCAGCTCTTTGCCTGCATCTGCTCTCGCACTATAAACGACGGGCAGCACGCAACATGGAGATGCAGAACAACTCAGATTAAATTTGTTTCCCCATTTACATGGATATTTCTTGCTCCCTTTTTCTTCCTTTCCTTTCTTGCGTGGCCTTTCTGGAAGCGGAGAGGAAGGACTGTAATTTAATACTCATTATGATTCTGCAATGTTTCCTTCCTTCCTAGGAGTCAAGTGAAGTGACTCGGTATCGCTCATAATATACTGCATATAGTCAATTTCCTTTCAAAATGACACATCAAGTGTGTTCGGAGCCGGGGCTCCATCTGCGAGATGACTCATATGACCACGGCTACAACTAATGATGAAAAATATTTAAAATTACAGTCATGTAAATGTAGAAAAACTGCGTCTGAGAAGCTTGAATCAGAAAAGACCTGATATTTGTGCTTCTATTTTTTGCTGCTTAATACTATAAATATCGTAGCTGCATTTATCTGATGACTGTAGTTGATTAATTATATACGAGCAGCAACTGTAATAAAAGCACAGCCCTCAAAAAAGCAGGTTCTAGTTTGAGCTGTCGGTACGTTCTTCTCTAAATCTCTTATTTTAATATATTTTTATGGGCTAACGAGATGAAATATTTTCCAATAAAATAATCAGAGGCTCCACAGACCAAACCAGCGCGCTGCTGCAGCACTTCTTTACGTGTAGTGTAGAAACCAAAACTAGTTGGTAGTCCTTCCCCTAAAGCTGGATTTGGTATTCTTCACCCACCCTGGATGTACATGGTGTGTTTTCTTGTTGAATGCAAACTTGGCAGACTCCCAAAAGACAGAGCCAGTAGCATCTGTAATACTTTCCTTAAGAAGGAAAAAAATATACTGAGCTAAACTCAAATCTCTTCCACAAACCATATTTCCTACCACTAAAACTTCCCAGTACATTAAGAAGCCATCGTGCAAATGTGAGTCTGATCTGATTGTCGCTAGACCCCCCCCCCCCCCGGGGGGGGGGGGGGGGGGTCTAGCGACAATCTAGCGCTAGGGGGGTCTAGGGGGGGTTAGGGGGGTCTAGCGACAATCTAGCGCCCTCTTGTGTCGTGCTGCCACTGCAACATGTTATCTCATCACACCCCACTTAGATTAGTGTAACACGCTGTATTATTGTCAATACAGCCTTTATTTATTTATTCTTAAACAAACATTTATCCAACAGAAAAAACATTTGTCAAACTGCCAAGTAAAGTAAAGTAAACTGTGTTCAATCTGTGGAATCGTTTCCTGATTTCCCACAGTGGGTCGAGCACTGAAAGTGGCTCAGCACTGAATTAAATGGTTTCTACATTTGTAACCTTGATGTCTGGATGATTTATTGTTAGAAAATGTTTACTCAAAAACAAACTCAGGGCTAAAGCCAGATCAGACCAACAAGAGGTGGGTTTCACTGAGGAATTGCTTCTATAGATCCCCCTAATACTGCGGCTCAACCACATAAGAGCAGCGTTATGCCTGAGAAACCTCCCTTTTCCTCCTATGTGCTCGGGTAAACACACGGTTTCGGTCTGATAAGGAACACTGGTTTGACCTGGGACAAATTGTGAGGGGATGTTTGTCTGCTCACCTGTAAAGAAACCCTCTCTGCGGCTGATCCCTCAGGCTCAGAGTCTGTAAAACAACCACCTCTTCACAGTCACAGCGCTCGAACATGAAGCATGTCTTTTAGCCTACGTAGTCGTGACGGTGTGAAAGCACAACTCACAACATTCAAGCCTGGCTGGCTGCACTGATACTCAGCTCGTCCAGTGAACCCAGATGGGGCCCAGAGGACAAGAGAGCAGACGACGGACACACTGCTCTGAAACGCTCAAAACAGCAGGACAAATCACTGTGCACCTGCTAAACCATACTGCATCATCATCATCATCTTCATCCACCCCCTCCTCAGTTTATGGTGCACTCTTCAGCTGGCAGCGGTTCACTTTACGTCACCATCAGTCTTCCGCAGCTGGGATGCTGAAGCCGAAGGGACAATGCGCAAGATGTTTACATCTCCATATGTGAATAAGATGAAAAGACAAATCAGATGGAAACAGAATAAGCTGAGGTGGAAGGAAAACACAAAAGATGTTTACTGCTTCGGGACAAACATCCCCAAGGATTTAGAGAACTAAAGTCACTCCTTGTTTTTCAACCTCTGGGAGATTACTACTCCTACTCCTCTGAAAATACTGAAGCTTCACTTAGGTTATTGTTTGAATTGGAACATCACTTTTGCCTTTGATAGACCGAAGCCTACGGAACAAACAGGGACGATTGTGGGACACATGGTCCAGAGTGAGATTTAAGTTTTAATGGTTTCGTTTTGCATATTTGCAGCTCTGAGATGCTATAACACATCAGTGCCAGGCTTACAGTTCCCTTGGGTTTTCACGATCATCTTAGTTCGGGATGTTAGCTTGCTCACGCTGGCTAACTAGAAGTGAAAACTTAGTATAACTTGTGGTGATGAGAGCAGTATTAGTTTTGATGGTTAACTTTAGGGCGTCACTTTCACCTCACGGTGGTGTTACACTCAAGTCTTGTGGACTGTGTACCACCCTACAGTGTTGTGTTAGTAAATAAATAAAATTATTAAAAACACATTTTCTATGAGAGTAAATACAAACTGAACACATTTGTTCTCCTGGCTGTTGGTTGCTCAAAGAACATGAATGTGTGTTTATACATGAATTCATTGACTCATTATTTGATGAAATAATAGGCAAATAAATGAGGTATTCTAAACGTTACCGTTACTTGCCCTGGTATAAAAAAGCTATTGTGACCAACATTGGATCGTTTTTATAAAAACTGAATCTGCCCTAAACATTTTATTCACACCATTTTTTAGATTTCTAAAGAGGGTACTTAGATCAAATCTGCATATTCATCACCGCATACACCAGTTGTCGAGAGGTGCAGCTCCCACTTTCACCTCCAGCTAATCTGAGAACTAACTAATGAACGATGTACATCCTCTTCCCGTGCATCTATATCTTAGTAATGGCTGAAGATTTAAGACAATACATATCAATTTATAAACTGGAGTCTGATTGAATGGGAGCAAGAGGAACCCACTGTTCAACAAAGTGTGATTAATTGTGAGATCATGTTTAAGTGTAACACCCCAGGCAGAATGGCTGATGTAATAAAACCAGAGAACAGGCTCACTCTGATTCCAAATGAGAAACGGAAAGAACTAATACGTTCTCCAAAGAAAAACCTGTGTGTGTGTGTGTGTCACACCTAAATGATCAAACAAATCAATGATCAACAATCAAACAAATTGAAATATTAGAAAACGACAACCCAAGACAACTAAGACAACAACAGTACATACTACTCGTATGTACTGTGTATAATCGACCCTACTTATAGCGTCAACGCTGTCCTGCACAGCCGCACCGCAAAAGCAATTACACTTTTGAAGAGAGCTTAAACGCGGAGAGCTTATGGTATTATGCAACATATTTGTAGATCGAAGGAAGCACAAGGTTTATAAATGGAAAGCAAGTGAGCAGCAGGCAGACTGGGTGGATGGAGGGCATATAAAGCAGGGGATTTACATTTCAGAGAGCAGAGTTCGAGTTCTGTGTGTGGGTTTGTTAAACATTTGTTAAGTGAAGCCCACACGCTTCCATCTAACTGTTTAATATCCCAACTCCTTCCTCTCTTAAGGATTACAAGGGCGACAGAAGGCAAATAGTAGGGTACACCGTATATACTGTTGGTCACCGGTCCACCACTCCTCTGCTCTCTGCTCAGACATTGTGCTTTTCTCATGTCCCGAGCTCCCACCACGTCAACAGCATTGAGATCTTCTCTCCCTCCTCCGCTCTCAAGTCTCCACTTCCCTCTCTCTCTACGTCTCTGTTGGACGGTTATTGGAACACGGACTCCTGGTGGAACCCGCCCTGGTGTTGCCCGAGCAACACGTGCGTCTTCCAACCGCTCTTTCTCTGTGTTCGGCTCGTTTCCACGTTACAGATGTGTTCGCTCACACTTTGGCTGTGCACTATACACGCCTCACACAGTCAGTCAAAAAAAGTGCAGCCTGAATAAAGTTTGCTATTTTCCGTATATGGTGTCTGGAAATGTCCATTCACATGAATCCTCAATGTTACCAAACGCATTAACACACTTGTAGTTCCCGAACGTCGATTCCACATAGTTTAATATAAAAAAACACAAATCAGTCAGAAACTGTCAAGGGGCAAAAAAAACAGTCATCAATTTTAAGTTTATGTTGTGGAAAAATAGGCCAAATTGTGATGGCAAGGCATCCATTTGTGAATCAGGGTTGTGGGGACCCACGGCTCACTGATGTGCATGAAGAGCAGGAGGAAGCGAGTCTGCTCCAATCCTGAGGAAGACTCCTACCGCACAAATTGAATGACTATTGATGATAGTGACATACATCATTGATCCCGTTGGTGAAATTGTTGTTTGGACAGCTGCAGTAGACGACGACACTTCTGTGGGGGTTCAGCATTTTGACCAGACAGGAACGGGGAGTCGAACCACTGACTCTACCAACTGGTCTACATACTGGCTGTGATCGACAAGTACCGGAACACATGGTGTACCACAGTTTACGTAACTCCAGACCAATCAAAGAGCCCATGCTGGTTTTAACGGTGTGGCTGATCAGTGCAGTTTATCCTCTAACTGCGGTAACCATGTGTTTTGGTCCTCCGATCTGATAACGGCCAATATCCCCCTCCAAATATTGGCGGAGAAGCAAATATTGTCTCAAGTGGTGGATGTGGAGCTGGAGAAAGTCCAGGCAATAACATTGTGGCCTTTAGAAAACGAGTTTCCTCCCATATATGAAATGAAACACGCCATGAAGCACTGGCTCTTTCAATTCCACCCAGATTAGGCTTTCATTACTGTGTGCCATTTACTGGCAAAAAAAATCCATTTGATCATCATTTTACCTTGAAATGCCTTTTTCTCTGATACATTCTAATAGGTATTGCTTCCGCTATCAGCAATTTTATCAAATTTTGTCTTTTGGTTGCAGAAAGCGCTAGTCCGTGCTATGCGTTCGTCTTTTTCCAGCTGGAGTTATTGAAAGTCTGCATGCTTGGACACAACTTGTTCTAAAGAACGAAGCTTATTGTGTTTGGTGTCGGGTCAAAACCTTCGTATTTTAGTGAAAGAATTCATTTATTTTAGAATTATTATCGTGCAACATGGGTAAAAAGACACTAGTCAGGGCTGCAAGAACAAAGAACATGCATACAGTTAATTAGCACATGATACGATTGTTGTTTTCTCTTATTCACGCTGGCAGTGTCTATGCCCATCAGTCATCTCACTTTTGTCCTGAATCCAGCAGGATGTCATTTCATTAGTTTATTAAAATGCTAAATCTCATGAGGCATCTGAAGTGAGCAGTGATTTCAGCTGCAGGTTCCCGCACTGGTTGAGAAATTATTTGTTTTTTTTTAATCTACGAGGCTGAAGAAATTCATCTTTAATTCACATTCAGTTCTTTAATTTATTAAATATTTGTTGAGAGGCTATTTTTCCTGCATAATTTTCCTCCCAATGTCTCATTTAATAGCATAATAAAAGGAATTCAGAAATCTAGTGTAGAAACAATCTGAATAAACAACAAATTAGCCACGGCATTAATACCAGCAGGGTTAGTTAATGTTTTAGTGCACAGGCATCAGTATGAGAGTGGAACCGCTGCACTGCATATTAGCATCACTACTAAAATACTAAAACATATTAAAACAAACCAACCAAACAGCAGGAAGTTTAGCATCATTAGCATAATTAGCAGAGCAACACGAGCAGCTTTGGTCCAGGGTGTGTGAATCTATACACGAGGCGTTTGGAAGCAGCATTCAGTGTTTGTCTTGAAAGCCCAGTACACATAAAAAATAAGGCCGGCACAGTTACTTGAGAGATCGCACAACCTTTGCATTTCCAAGTCAATTTAAAACCGGAGGTAATTAAAAGGTTATTACTACTGCTTCCCTCTTTCTTGTCCAATTATGCATGTTAATCTAAAGCTCAATCCAAAACATCTGATCAATCTAATCTATCTTCATCAGCGTTGGTGGTTTGCAGCTGGCAGAAGTCAAGTTACACTTCGACGTGAACAGTACACAGAGACTAGACAGGCAGGAAGCAGGGCTGCGCATCTCCATATCATCTCCATCGTCCTTATTTGTTAGTGTCAAAAGGCTTTCAGCAGCTCAATGACACAAAGATTATATACACTCAACGGAACAGAGTGAAACAAAGAAGCAAATTAGCCGTTTATGACCTTCTCCTTACAACAGTCGTTCCCTCTCACAGCTGACACGACACACACTGCACAAGTTCACTGAAAATAAGCGAATATATTTTCTGATGTGCTCCAAAACTTCACGTTTTGGTCAGTCGTTTATCAGCCTGTAGAGAGAGGGTTTGCAGGAATTGTAGCAAAGCTTCATGATCCTCAACTTACTCCTGCACATCGAGCATTAGTATGTAGGACGGGTGTGAGGGAAGTGCTGTCGAGCTCAGTGTGGCTCGGAAGAACTACAAAGACACACCGAGTGGATCACTGGCAGCATAGTAACTCCTCTTCTGCCTTTAATGGGACCGTGTTAAGGATGGGGTCTTGACTTCAGATCAATAACCTTATCTGCAAGATGCTTGAATTGATGAATAACAGCTGCTGGAAACATCTGAAGTAAAAACTATTTTGCATCTGTTTAATGTTTAGTACAATTTACACACTGTAAATTCCATTTTCCCCAAAAGATTGCATTGTTTTGCGGTTTTCTGAACTTCACCTTACCCAGTGCGCATCAGTCTGCCACTGAGTGTCAGAATGCCCATTTATTTCAGCTGGATCCACACAACCTGGTTTCACCGTCACCCCCTGAGAATACATATTCAGAAACAAACACATCCAGGGAAACAGCTCTGTCTCTTGACCAAAGACTCTGTTTCTCTAAAGGTCTGGATTGAAAAATCAAAAGGTGAATGCAACTTTGCTGTCCAGACTTCCTGAATATACTTGTAACCGGCATCTTTTTAAAAAGCTTCATTTCTTTTTCCTTTTTATTACTAAACTGACAGACTGTTGCATAATTTTGTATTTTGCTGCTCTTATGTAACCGTCTTTATTCAAGACTGACAGTTTCTTTATTTCACAAAAAACATTGTTGTTTGTGAACAGCAGCAATTTGTGAAACAGCTTTGAAATCTGACAAGTTGTTTTATTATTATTATTTTAAGCATGTGCTACTCTAAGCCGAGCTTCTTGTGTATCCAGGAGACACTGATCAACGTCGGGATCAGAAGGGAGAGTCGCCGTTTGAGAAAAAGGGGGATTTCGGTGGAGCCCAGGTGACTCATCTGAAACAGCTCTCACTTATTAATTGGCCTCCTAGTTGTATGTTGATGTTCCCCTTTCAAAGGTTCCAGCACCTCCTGATTCCTAACTCACCTGGGCTGTAGCTAGGCAGCAATTAAATTCATGTTCCACCAACGCTATTGCACACACTAACTCACAGCTCAACCTCAAAACAACCTAGGTACAGAAGTCTATGCACTGCTGTAATGGATATGGTTTGAACTCAGTGTAATTCCTCTTTGGTATGTCTTTGTGCAGGCTTCACCTCGCAGTAAATGTCCATCTAGAAGCTGGAAAAATGACAGTGTATGGGTGAAACAGCACAGGATATAAAATTAAAGAACATCATGCTCAAAAACAAAAAGATAGAATAAAAAAAGATGTTCCTTATTATTTAGGTAGGTCAGCACGCACAGATGTCTCATAAGGATCAATGTCAAAGAAAAAAGGATTTTCTCTAAAAGGCACAAGTGTCCATGTGTTTTAGAAAAAAGAAGAAGAAATATTAGTTGTGATTTAGTTTTCCCCAAAGAGTAAAAACAATTAGATGATTCTCTGTAAATGTATATTTTAAGTTGTGAAGCAGAGGTAAAATGTGCTCGATTGTTGTTTTCTTTTATTCACGCTGGCAGTGTCTATGCCCATCAGTCATATCACTTGTGTCCTGAATCCAGCAGGATGTCATCTCATTAGTTTATTAAAATGCTACATCTCATGAGGCATCTGAAGTGAGCAGTGATTTCAGCTGCAGGTTCCCGCACTGGTTGAGAAATTATCTGTTTTTGTTTTAATCTACGAGGCTGAAGAAATTAATCTTTAATTCACATTCAGTTCTTTAATTTATTAAATATTTGTTGAGAGGCTATTTTTCCTGCATAATTTTGCTCATGGTGAGAAAATAACAGGCTGCTTTTTAAGAAGCGCTTTTTCTGCCAGATGTGAGGAAGTGTTGCTGAATTCAGATGATGATCATTAAATAAAAAGCATTAGTAATCTACCTTCCACACACACGTCACGTGCTCTGTGAAACAAGGTCAGAGTTTGCATGTACAGACAAACACGCAGGAGCAGATAAAGATAGAACCAGAATTTGTGATGCTGATGCACCTGTGACTGGGAGCGAACAGCTTTTCAGGTGTTGAGTGGCAGAAGTGTCAGTTCATATTGTCTGAATGTGACCTGATGTCTGTGCCAATCAGGTTCCAGGATGTGTTACTCCTGTGTACTTTTGGTAAAACAACTGTGCATTAGGTAGCAACCACTCTCCCAGAAATACTTTACCTAGCACATATTTTTATTTTTATGACTTGTTCAAGACGGGCGTTCGCATGAATTATTCCATCAAATGTGATCAGTATAGTATTTTGCAGAGCAATCAGGTTTTAGCCAGCAAGAAATTTGTTACACGTCCTGCGCTCGAATTTATATGTCTCCATATGTCACTTTCTGCAAGTGAGAGGTGTGTGTGTGTGTGTGGAAGCCAACAATACTAAAGTAAACTACAGTATTTGAGTAATTGATCTAGTGTTGCATCTGTAATAGACTAGGATTACTGATGCAATCAAGAAGTTATTTCCACAAACTGCCCATTTTCAGACGCTCAAAGGTAAATGGAAAATTCATGATAAGCAATTTCAGGACCAAGTCCATGTCCATGACAGATAAAAGATTTGGTTCTGTGTGTTAAATTTACATTTGGAGGTTTAATATGAGTATCAGGAGTTGTTTATGTAAGTAAAACAACTCCAACAAATAGGCTGAGAAAAACCCGAATAAACCTGGGGTGGGGCGTGATCAGTGAGAGTAAAGCTGATTAATCAGTAAGGAGTTTTTAAAAACGACTGTAGGGACCATGTCTTTAGTGATATGATAAGGTACTGCTTTTGAAATGTCGTCTTACCTCTCGCCTTTTCATTACTGTACGAGTTTTGTGGTGCGGTTTGTTTCGGGGCAGGGGGGTTAAGTTGGCTTCATGGCTGTGATCGCAGCACTCCGAAGTGCAGAGGTGTGACTATCTCCTGCTCTGACTGCAGCTTGGAGCGACTGAGGCAACAGGACTGTCCGCCTGTGAGCTCTCTGACATGGGGGAGTTGCCCACAGCAGTTGAGATCACAGGAAAGAAAAATGTAGTAACAGGGTCACTAAGTTGGTAACGCTAAAGACCTGTGAAGGGGCAGGCTGGGAGTTGTGTCCAGATGTGGAGCGGGGCGGGCAGGACTCTCTTGAGTTGTCAGGGAACAGAACAGGAAAGAAGCAAAAGAGCTTTGAGTTTTAGGATATTGTCTCATTTTTAGACTCAGATTCAGATGGAAAGGAAAAACTATAACCAGAAAAGATTAACACCAACACACTCATATATCTCATTTAGAATGATTTCAATAGTTTTAAAATGAATAAACCCACGAGAAACATCACAAACTGTCAGGAAACATCATCAAAAGGGCTGGAAGACCACAGATGACAACTAAAGTGAATGACCACAAACCACAAATTATATTCATTGTATAAAAAAGTCGTACCCTTTCGCATCATCCAGTGAAGACAAAAGGACAGTCAAGGAGGTAGGAGCTTAATCGTTAGAGTCTACAGTGAAGATTTATACAATATATGTCATAACAGAGGCACAACAAAGAACAAACTACTGGTGACGCTCAAAAGCAGATTAGACTTCCCCACGAGTTTTCTTTGAAAACCCTGTCCAGTTTTGAAATCGGATTGAAACTAACAAAACCAAGACTATTAACTTGTACCACAATATTGGTACAAATAAAGCATGATAAGGAAACCGCTCATGACACAAAGCAAAATAAGTGGCACTGTCTAAACCTCGGTGTAATTCCTAAAGAGTTAATTAAATACTTCTGTTAAGCCTTTTTAATTAAAGTTGAAACGCTGGACACTAGAACGACATCGATAGCTTTTTAAAATTCCTTGTGGTAGCATATTTGTCTGCTATCACACCTGAAAAATGGCATCTTTTTAGCACTGAAAATTGCACAAAAGGCATGTTGATTAGAAAAAGGCAGCATTTATTAACAACAAAAACAAACTCCTGGCACGAGAAGCCAAACACTAAAGCATACTAAACCGCTAGTTTAGGGTGAGAAGATACAACCCAATCTGGGTTAGGGGTTAGGAAATACAAACTTTTTTTAAAAAACAAAAAACTGCTCTATTTCACCCATCACATAACAGGTTGGCAGCGCCTACTAGCAATTTAAAGCAGGGCAGCAACTAATGATTATTTTGGTAGTTGACTAATCTTTAAATTTTTTTTTCAGTTAGCCGATTAGTCTGCAGCCCCATTGCAAAGAGGACACAATTAATGCAAACCAACAACAAGGCCTCCAATAAACCTGACTGAGCAGCAGCAGCAAAACAAACCAAAATCATAAATACAAACCCTCCTCAACAGATTCTAGCTCCACAACACAAGGACTAAATAACAAAGCGCTTTAAATGTTAGGGAAGTGGACCGAGCGGAAAGGGGAAAAGTAACCTCTTTACAGTGTTTGTGCCACTTTTCAAATGCTCCTGCACCTAACTTTAAATAAAGACACTTTAACTGCTTCTTCACAGCAGTTGTCCAACTTAAAACTGACGTAAAAAAACATATCAAGTCTAAAATGATTAATGACTTTTCCTGACAGATTTTAACTAATCCAGCAAATTATTACCAAATTCTGATGTTCCTATCTGGAGCTTTTGAAATGAAATGATTCACTGATCTCTGCAATTAGTCCTAGAAGAGTGGAGGATGCTATAACAACACATTTTACATTGTCATTTACATGTAACCTATTAAAAAAAACTGTATTCTTTCAAACATGCAGGGGTTGTTTTTGAACAAAGGGCAATTAAAATTTCCTGCTTACAGGCAGATCACACAATTACATTTCACAAATGACTTCTGCTTCAATTGCATTCTTGCATATTTCAACATGAAACATGCACAAGCAAGAACAAACTGTAATAAGAGGTCGACTGCATGCTGCAGAAAAAGCTTGGTACAGTGGCCTATATACACACGTCTTTAGTTTAATATCTAAGGGACACATTTTATGCTGCTGCATAAATGATATTGTGTTCATGAATGAGGCCATCTCAGCTCTGACGGCACCAGAGTATTACAGTGACAGGGACTGAACGACACTGAACAAAATGCCCAAAGTAGTATTTTCGATTCCTGTTTCGTTTGGGAATCCCCAGCTCAGTGGCTCAGTGGAGTTGTGTTGACATTATCCAGCCGGAAACTGATTTTTCAATTCTTCCCAAGCCAGTCTGGAAACTAAGAAGTATGAAGTGAGGCTGGAGGTAAAGCAGTCACAATGATTAACATCCTCCCAGCTCTGGAAATGGTGCATCATGGGAGAACGTGTCTGACAGATGCTTCAACTCTTTTACCACCCGGAGGAAACTTCATCTTCTCTGTAAGACAGGACTGAACATGTTTTACCAAATAAGTGACTGCGGTACAAGTATTAAACGCAACCAGCATCATCTTCTGCCGAGGGGACCAAAATGCACCAACAGATGAGAACTAGGACTAAACTGAATATATAACAATCAGAAGTGTTGAGTTACAAAGACTCTGCTTGGTGTTTAGACAAGCAATAGCCTTCATAAAGATAAAAAATGAGCTAAAATCACAAGCGAGTTATCGATTCTATCTGTAAAGTGTTAACCGGATCCACACGGCATTAAGATGTAGGAAGTAAACTAGTCCAAAGCCTAATCCTTAATTCTAACCACAAATGAGAGGACTGTTTGATATTCTTGTAGTTCCTGAGTTTATTAGCAGAAGTTTTTACACAATCACACATGTTAAGAGTTTTTTTCATTATATCCTCCAGTTAATTCAGGGTATATACAAAAATCAACTTTTAAACTGATTTATACGCACAGGTTCAGTACAACGCGATTTAAAAAGTCAACTAAATAGCATAGATTTAAAAATGTTGTATTTATTTACCTGATGATATCAACAAGCTGTATGAAGAATTGGGGCAAATCCCCCAAGAAGATGCATCCAGTTATTGTCTAGACATCACAGAACCTCCACACGCAGTGTTGGTGTGGCACGATGTTGCATGTTTTATCCAAAGCGACTTACAGGGAGCTAGCGCTGGGTGTCTGGCTCAGGGACACACCTGGTAGGGGATGGATTAGGAGTCAGACGGAATTCGAACCTGCGACCTCCTACATCCCAGTCTGACGCTTCACCCATTGAGCTACCCATTGACCCATTGAGCTAATTTATTCTCAATGAATTAATAATGTAAGACACGCAACTGCCAAAAATATCAAACATGCACTGCAAGTTTTTGGAAAACTGCACTGTACTGCAACGTTGCAGAGGGACTGCATGGTCACCGTCGATGCAGCCATGGCGGTTTGAGAACCATTAACCTTCAATAGCTATGTAATAGCTAGTTATTCAA
Organism: Microctenopoma stevenorrisi; assembly: GCA_032270685.1. Taxonomy (NCBI): domain Eukaryota; kingdom Metazoa; phylum Chordata; class Actinopteri; order Anabantiformes; family Anabantidae; genus Microctenopoma; species Microctenopoma stevenorrisi. Next base: position 19,681,339 of record JAUMTR010000027.1, on the reverse strand, counting down.
ATGCATATTATATTTAGTGTATTGTGTCACTCTCCACACTCCATATGACGGCCCTACGACTTCATTCTCTACTGTAAAACAAGTGCTCTCATGTTGAAGCTGAACTGCAATTAAAGAGCTCAAAACCAAGACAGTGGTTTTCAGATATGAAAATGTACATTCATCGACAGTAGCACAGATTTCTGTTAGTAAAGAAAACAGCAAGGTTTATCAGCCTGTTCTCTGTTGTTCAGATAAAACCTTTCATTTGATCCACAACAGCATAAATGTTATTATTTCAGACTGCATGAATTACATTAGGACATTTGGAATATGAAGATTGCTCTCGAACACTGATGAAATGTTACAGCATTGACCAAAACAAGCACTAGATTCTAACTACACACCATAAACCAGTTTGCACTGCATGGTGAATGCAATTGCAAAGGAAGCACGTTCGACTCAGAGCCCGGCATATATTCGATTTTACTTTATAAACACTCTCAGCTGCGCTGGGACTTCTAATGGGCAGGAGTACTAAAACTTATACAAACATTAACAGTTGCAAAAAGCTACACAAGCTGATCGATCTACTAAAGGTGCAAATCATCATCCCTTAACACATCCACAGCAAAATGCAAACAAACACATTTGGTCGCGCAATGCTCCATATATCAAATTCCCATTTGGATCAGCAAGATGTTGGGAAGGACTTAATTTGAAAACCAACACACACATTATGTCCATGATAATGTCCATTTAAAAACAGGTGCCTTGTCCTTGTTTGCATCTGATGAGAGTCTTGCAATTTTTATTAGTAGATCATATTCAAAACGTCTTTGAACAAAGACGTTTGTGATTGCACATGTAAATCACTATTTGAGATCTTTGTAAATCTGGGCTCAAGTATTCGTATTTAGATTTGGAGCAAAATGGATAAAAAATAATCAAAGGCAGCATTTGTCTGATTCTTTGGTCTAAATACAATTTCAGAGGCTTCACCATTCTGCCTGCGACAATGTTTCCTTCATTGGGGAAATTGAAGACTTGTAGTCATTCGTTCAGATATTTGTTCAACCTTAAAAAGATACTTCCAGAGATAAAAAAAATGGCCCTCAAACATTTATTAGCCATTACCACAGCACTTGGCTACAACAATAAGCCTAAAAACATAACATTGAAGGACATAATACAGCCTAGGCTAGCCTTCAAGTAATATTCAAAAACTTAAGGAAGGATAAAAAGACAAACACCAGTTCAAAAGATGATGACATCACAGGCATAAACAGTGCATTCAGGAGGCTTTAAATTCCACTTCAGAGGTCCACGAAAACTATATAAAGCCATCTGGCCAACATGTCTACTGTCCACACATCAGTCCTGGACTGCGATGGAGGACTTAACCAACAATAGATGGAGGCGAGAGCTGAACAGTGAGGGGCTTTTCACTGAAGCTCTCTCACTGAATGGAGCCACACGATTCATCCCAAAGAGTTGAAAGGCAGCACTAGCATATTTTAAGACAAAGGTAATTTAAAGCATCTAAACAAACACCATTACAGCGTCATGAAAACACTGCAGCACTGCGATATTCATACCAAAAACAAAAACGTTTAAATATCTTTATTTTTATTATTCAATATTTGATTTATTATATTTACTTTGAACAGAACAAATAAAAAGTTAGTAATACATATGGATCTGCCTATGGGGAGTATTTTGTGAAAATCAGATGGAGTGGTGACGAATGTCCTATTTAGTGGTTTCTCTGTGTTCTAGCTCGCTGATGGAATGTGAGCCCGACTCCCTCCAGCGCTCTGTGACCTTCAAATATATTCAAAGCAACTTTATCTGTTACTATCTGGTAAGGAAAAACGAGATGCTATAAACCGTTCACCTCCAGAGTGATTTAGAGTTTTATCATGATTTCAAAGCCTATACTCTCACAGTACATCATCCTTCAACATTTAGCCCATTACCACCAACTAAAATATTATAAAACTAAAACAATTTATTAGCTAAAAACACGGAATTTAAGTACATCACAAAGCAAATTGTGTCTTCCAAACTACCAATCATGAAAAATATCACATTAAAGAGGGAGAGAAAATCATTCAAATATTATTAATGATAAAAGAAATTTAAAGTTAAAGGGCCTCAGCCAAACTCAAAACTTTCTCAAAGTCTTTTTCTTGCCTTTTTGCAGACACACAGATTATGTCAACATGCAGACAAACAGTAGAGTAAACCTTCACTACCAGCATTGCTGATTATTACAATGAATAAAGGTTTTGTTTGCTTTAATGATCACGACAAGGGGGATTCTTCTAACCATTATTTCAAATAAATTTACCAATAAAAACACAAGATTCAAGATTCAAAACACTTTATTAATCCCAGAGGGAAATTGTTTTGCCATGAATTACATCCGCTCTCATTACAGAAAGATAAG
>JAUMTR010000027.1:19629317-19664954 GCA_032270685.1 Microctenopoma stevenorrisi | reverse complement strand
ATAAAGAGAAAAAGAGAATATCAATAGTGTGGAGCATTTCATGCTCCCCCACTAATAAAGAGAAAAAGAGAATATCAGTAGTGTGGAGCATTTCATGCTCCCCCACTAATTAATTAATCTTTCGAACAGTGCTGCACCAGTGGATCCACAACAGCTGTATCCCCGACATGATTTCTTTTATATACTAAAAGCACGTCGTGGTTTCATTTCAAATCTCAAGCTGTATCACTGTTCAAATATTTAATAAGCTGACTTTTCTTTGCTCACTGACCTCTTGTGATTCATCTTTGCTTGTTAACACTGTGGGCAGCAGATTTAAAAACCAAAGGTCAAATTTAGGGGAATTAGCCAAAATACATGTGTACCCCCCTCCAGATACAATAATATCACAAGTGACAAGATGTTTGCACATAGAGTAAAATGATATACAAGTTTCTTGGGGTGTGGCACTTCTATTCTGATACTGGCAAAAATACATATTAATAATATATAATAAATGCATAAATATATATATTATAAATATCTATTTAAATAGTATAAATAGTATATCGTAAGGAGAAGGAAAGTATAATCTGAACTGATACATCACAAATGTCTTCTTAAAAAATACATAACTGCTTAACGAAACCTAAGTGTCGGGTTCTAAAGACAGAATAGCAGAATGCGTCATGTGAATAGCAGCTCGAACATGAGTGAGAGCTGTCTTTTATGTCGTCTGTGTGCAGTTATTTAAACTCAAGGAAGACCTGCCATTCATGCAACGTGAGCGCCTAATGGAGTACTTGGATCATCTCTATTCCTCCATTAGCATCCATATTCCATAGGCCCCATACAATACGCCGACTCACTTACGAGGGCGGGTTTTTCAAGGCTGTCCTGTGGTGGGCATTCATGCTAATCGTGTCTTCTAACCCTGTTTCAAATGTATTTGACACTGAGCCTCTGTCTTGTCAACATTGAAGTGTTTCTTACACAGATGAATGCCATGGTGAACTTGTGATAAGTGAGGGGGATTTCAGGTACTCAAGCTCACATTTTAATAACGCAATCAAACATAAAATTACTACTGATCTTATGTTTCATAAAAAACTAAGAATGCTGGTCACTCAATGGCATATATTCATTTCACAACCCTCTTGAGAAGCACTGAGGACGAATTATCCAGATAAATGGCCACACTCAGTCAGGATGCACTGCCGCTATACAAAAGACTAAAATCATTCAGATTGTGACAGAAACAAGCCAACTGCTTATATTTCAGTTCATATACGTCTAGCATGTGTGGGTGCACAGTTGTGAAGTTATACATTTAAAATCAAAATGTGGTCATTCTTGAGATCCAAATGTATGTAGCATCTGGTGTAATCATATACACCCTCCAAGCTACGTGAAAACAACACAATAATCTTGCCTTAAACAACATATGGTGGGCTTTTCAGGGTGGAGAATTAAATAGCCACCTTGTTATCCGATGTTTAACAGCATTATTCATTACCTTAGAGAGTATTCTCTATCCTTATCCCCACATGTGAAACTTCCTTCTGTCTGAATACATCAATGCATTTAAAAAAAAAAGTTCACTGCGGTCTGTCCTGCTGAGGTGGATTTAAACTCCCGTGACACAGATGGTCGAGTGGCGCGGCCTCTAGCCGCTTGGTGCCTCACCAGCCGTTTGTCTTAAACTGAAGAAAGGACTCAATCTGAATTTGTTGTCCTGTGCTATTAGCATATTCTGTGTGTACAGGTATTTTTTGGCTGTTTCTACTTCTTTACAGGAAAATATGAGTTATCATGTAAGCAAGCCAACATATCATCAGGCATGCAACCATACAGCACTGATAAGGGTGGCGAGTATCATTAGATTTACAGGTATTTGGTTACTACTAGCTAAATGTCCTGAGGGCGATGTCAATCTTCATAATAAACATTTAATTAAATGTTAAAGCTGTGTCATATGAGCACAAAACCCCGGGGAAAATGTAATGTTCAATATGATCTTAAATTTGTGTGTCTGCGTGATCCTGTCCTGCACGTTTAAACATCACTTGAGCTGTAATGCAAAGGAAATTTAAATGGAAATTGTAAACTGTTTCAACATTTTCAGTTGTCATTGTTACATTATCCTGTCAACAGCATTTCTCGCCACATTTCCTCACAGTCAGCCTTTCATCACTTCACTCCATGAACCAAACCACAGCGCTGAGGTAGGAAGAAAGCAGAGTCAACAGCTACCCTGAGGAAGAAGTGTCAGCACATAGGGAGGAGCAGGAGAGCAGCAGCTAAACATGTTGGAGGTTTGGATGTAAAAAAACACACTAAATAACACAAATATGACCTCAAGTGTCAGACAGAGGTTCTTATCCACTTAAAGAAGGTAGGCCACACCTTTCATCGTCAAATAAAGACAATTCTCATTTTGTCAAATGAATGACGGCTCGGCAGTGTTACTTTCATCATGAAACATTTTTATGTGCATCCTGGCAGTAAAAATACTCTTAGTAGAGAATATACCTTCTGCTATTAGTTGATGAAGAATAATGCGCCTGTATTTCAACCCACAACCAACTGAACAACGTTGAACTATTCATCTGCAGGTTAAGCTCCAGCTGCTGGGCAATCATCTATTCCAACATATACGTCAGCACCGAGCTGAATTTGATTTAGGCTAACATTAGTGGCTCCTCACAGTCATTCAAGAGTACCACATTATGTGGGAATATATAGTGTCAATCTAATATAGTGTCATCAGCCCAGCAGGGACATGGTACAGTATGTTCAAATATCCACAATTATGCTCACAGACCAGAACAAGTCAAAGATAAAAGAAAAGGAAAAGATTTCCATTTAGATGTGCATTATAGCACATCTGCTGAACATGCTCCTGGTGTTCTTTGGAAGTAGATACTTTATATAAGAGAAGGCTTAATCACCCTGATCAGAAGCGGTTTCACTTAATAGCTTAAAGTCATTATAAAATAAAGTTATTACTTTTTCACAAAGGGTCAGGCAGGTCTGGACTTTTTTCCCCTCAAACAGTGAAATTATTTAAACAGCGCTTTCTGTGTTTAGGCAAAGCAACAGCTCAGTTTATTTAGAAAAAGATAAAAGGGAACTCCACTTATCTTATGCAGTCTTGAGTGGGAACTACTGCAAATGTGAAAACGCTTTTGTAAACAGGTTTGAAATTGTGTTAGGGAGTACTCCTAACATTTATTCTCGTAAATTATCAGGCTTCTTCCCTGAACACAGAAGCAATAACAATCACAACACCTCTGACCTGTGAAGGAAACACATCATCAATTCACCTTGTGCAGGACAACAATATAAATGCCAGACGATTCATAAGCCAAACTGTCATTTCAGGTCTGATGTGTAGATTAAACAGACAGATTCCTCTTAGCAACTAAATAAGACACTATATGCAACATCTAAGTTAGGACAATGTCTGAATCTCTGTTTGATGAAGTTAAAGTTTCATCAGGCATCTCATCAACCTTCAGATAGGTAATAATCACTGTTCATCCAAACTCATGCCTGAGGAGCAAAGCAACACGACAATAATCACTTACATTTGCATAAAACTGTCTATGTTCGCCTCATTATAAATATACAGCTGCATCTTCTATTTCACACCCACACACTGTGGTGTTCTTTTTCTTCAACAAGTCTCATGTCTTAAAAATATAAATGTCATTATCTAGGGAGAAGAATAAAACTAATTAAAGCACTTAAGGATATGTTCTATGATGCTGTCTTACATAACCAATATATTTTTCATCAACTCTACACTTTATGCTATATACATACCTTGACAAATCGCCACTGACGATATGCAAACAAAATACCATTATAACAATCAGAATGACGAGTTTTCCAACACTTTTACTAACTGCTGGTGAGAGCGACAAAGGCAACTACAGCAGGAGAGAAAAGAAATGAGAACCGTATGGGATCAAATCACCGCCACAATGATGTTGTGTGTGTCTAAAAAAAGATTTGTGCGCGATGACGCGATTTCTGTACAGTAAGTACAGAAGTAAATGTACTTCGATACCTGACATCTCTGCGCAGACGTGAGCGCTCCTTCCTCCATCTTAAAGGTATACTACACCCTTCAGGACCTGCGTGCGACAGGGACAGTCTCCCCTGTGATTGGTTATGACTGACCATGACTCACCAATCACATTGAAGCGTCAAAACACTGCCAGAATTCGTCTGTGTGTAACTTGAGTTCTGTGCGTACAGTTGTCCTTGTTTTGTCTGTACACTTCGTGATTCTTACACAGCCCCCATCACGTTTACACACAAATCTTTTTTACACACGCACAAAATCCTTGTGGTGGTGATTTGATCCCATAGAACCGAAGATAAGGAACTTGAAAACCACTCCCAGATTCAAACTCAATGCTAAAGGATTTTATGGACACAGACAGTAACCTCACACTAAACCCCAGACCCTCGCTGCTTTAACCATCAAAGTAGCAGGAGAGGAGAGTTTCCTGGTACCTGCTAAACACAAGTGATATGACCAAAATTCTATAGCGCGGTATTTTTTTTAATTATCACGGTTTTACACGTGCAGGAGTTGGTATTCATATCATATTTTTCACAGTTTGAGATATAACAGACATGATTTCATGTTAGGTTTTTTAAACAGCCTTACTCACAGCGACGTGGGAGAGACTGGTGATTTCCTTAACAGCGATCCTGCATTACAAATATCTATCATGAGTCTGATGAGTGAAGCTGATACTAACATGGCGAAACGTATGTTAAAGTCATGGTAATGTCACTAGTTGTAATGTAAAAAAACTGTGACTTCTTCAATCGACAACGCTAAAACTAGAGAAACACCAGGTGTCGTCTTTTCACTTTTACCTGGCGATGTGCAGGATGCCGACCTGAATTTCTGGTCTCCACAAGATGTTTGCGGCTAACGTGCGCTAAATTGCTGCGGTGACATTAGCTCGTCAGCAGTAAATAGTTGATCGGTCCACGTCCGAGCTCGGAAAACCAAAGTATCTCTAGACTACAGAAAAGAAAAGACCCTCTGTGTTATCGCGTTAAACTTAATCACTGCTACAAGTGTTTATTTACACCGCTCACTAGGTAATCTTCAATGCGCGTTAGCGGTGTCGCAGTTAAACCAGTCCCCCTTAAACCGTTTCCCGCCAAACGGTGTTTACACTATTTAACCCGGAATTACGGTTTAAGTAGAATTCATAGGAACCGCGCATACCTCGTATGAAGGAACCTCATCTCTGCTGCCTTAGTAAAAATACTAAACCCACAATGGATCAGCAGCAGCTCTACTTTCTACAGACACAAAAGTAAAAACACTTTTACCACATTGTGCCACACTTTCTACTGGGAGCATTTGAACATTATACAGCAAATTGAAAAATTTTTTGTTTCACAAACCACACTATTCCTGAAACATTAATTTAACTATGTTGTATTTTTAGGACTTTTCTGGGTTTGACATATTATTTCATGAAAAAATATTACAGGACATTAAGCAGGTATTATTTTGATAAATGAGCATCCTTACAGATATTAAACCAGATCTTTCCATTTCCCATTCGGATGGCAAAAACTACTCCAGTATCTGTTCATTGCCACTTATTAATGATGGAAAGACCAATAAAAGAAACCAGATTTACATTAGCAGTGTCACTACATATAGTTAATCAATGACATTTAAAACAGGTTTCAGGAGAAGTTTCACGTTTTATCCACCACATAATTACAACATCATATGATTGTCTCTGTCACAGCATTTAAAATCAAGTATGAGTATTTTATGTCAGTTATATCACAATGAGGAGACATTTCATGATGTTAAAGCAACACACCACCAGCATACTTTAAACTAAGAACTACCTGTAATCCAATAATATTTAATTTATTATTATAACAACTATTTATAATGCCTAGGTTCTTCAACTCAGGGAAATTATAGGATGTTTATTTGGACTGTTGTGCCTTATTTCTTATTATTTAATAAGACAAATATCTGAAGTTTTCTTCCATTGCTGGATACTGCTCACTTTATTATTACTCCTGTGATTTACAGTTCAACTGGGTCTGCACTGCTGTATGTTTTGTCATATTCTCTGCATACCTCATGTTGTTGTCAAGTATCTAATCTGCTACCACCTGTCAATTCTACCTACATTGAACCCAGACACCCTGGTGGGCCCAGCACATGCCACTTTAATTGTACTGATTATACTTTCATTACGTATCCAGCTTGGGAAATATGAATGCAGTTAATTGGCATAAATGTCTGATAATGAAGACTGTGTATTCATGCCATCTAATTGAAATTGAGTCATTTTGACTATTTTATTGAATTGTATTTTGCCCACAGCTTGCACAAAATATTTAATAGTCAATACTTGATGTGTGTTGTTTGCATTGTAGCAACCTGCATCAAGTCCCCTGGATGTTATAATAAATAACTAAATGTGTGTTTTTTATTAGATGACTGGATAGGGATAGTGATTATGGAGTCTATAAACCCAACCACTACAGAACACCTATACTACAGTGGAGTGGAGTGGTGTGCCATAGTTCAGCTAATACCACAGCTGTGCAGAAACTATATGGCACAATATGTAGAGAGGCAAGATGCAGAGGTATATGGAGTTGTTGCAGCCAGAATTGGCAGTGGATAGTCCAGTATATACTGCATCATCCAGGCTCAGAGAAGGTTAAAGCCACACAGTCACTATTTAGCCAAAAGAGCAATGAATGAAAACATTGAGAGATGTACTCTTAAAAACACTAAATAGTTTCTTCAGACAAACCCAGAAGCGTTATGCAGAGCATGCAAATCACTAACACCAATTCAAGACCTTCACATCGTGATTGATATGCAATCCGGAACATGATGAAAGAGCTTTCAGTTTCTGCAACAAAAGGCCAGACTTTGCTACATCAGTCTGCAGATCGTCAGATGAAAGCTTTCCAGATTAGGTGTGAAAGCTATGTAAAAAGAAAAAGATGAATCTTTTCTGAGAATTCACCATCACAGCACACAATAACAGGGTGCAAAGAGAGCTGTCTTTGTTTTAACCCTTATACATTCTAGTTATCATTGTCTTATCATTTACACAGCAGCTCCACTGAGTGCACATGTGACGGCAACAGCAATGGTTGGTGTGTAGAGGATCCAGGGACTTCATAAAGCAAACACTACAGGGGCTGCAAACACCATTCCAAAAGCAAAGTAAGGAGGAAATGTGGCTTCCGGATTTACAAAAAATAAGTCAATCTCAGTATTAAAAATTGTGTGTTTTTTTTAAACAGGCCAGATTTGAGCTGCTCTCTTACTCTCTCCAATACTACTTCTGTAATGCTGCTTCTCTCACCTCTAATGTGAGTGCAGCACCGCGGGCGCCTGAGGAGAGAACTGCTTCTGAGAGTATGTGTAGTTCATTTGTATGATTCATCACTCAAATTTAGACCACAAAGATGTGCGGAAGAACCCAAATTGTTGTAGAGAGAGCAGGGAAGTGGTGTGACTGCTTGGTGGAGGTTGTAGTTTCTTCTTTGAATGTGGAAATTGGGAACAGATACAAAGACGCTTTCTTTTAACTTGTCAGGAGGTACAAAGTTAAATACATTTAGTACATCCACGCTACCTCATTTTATTCTATTGCAGCAACAATTTGTCATTATGTCAGATACAGTACGATTATTTTAAATGCTGTGAGAATAATTTGAAAGATTCTGCGCTCCCAACATGTTGAGTTATCATGCATCTTGTCCTGTTTCTCATAATCATTAGCTGAGAGCAGGTGCACCTAAGATTGTTAACTCATTTACTTACAGTATCAGAACTTTCTTTTTTCTTACAATACAGTACCCATCCACAACACAGTCTGTTCACACTCCTGCCTTCAGGAATAAGCTACAGGAGTGTGAAATCCTGTACATCCAGCTGTCAAACCGTTTCTACCTACAGGCCATTAGGCTCCTGAACACTAATCCAATTGATTTATTGATTTATTGAAACAAATAAAGATGAGTTGAACTGAATTTAATGTATCTTGTGACCCCCTAAACTACATAAAATGATCCAAACCTCACTCCACTTCAACAAGCTACAAATGTCAAATGCTGCTTAAATGTTAATAGGTACGTTTTTTGCTTCCCCCATCATTCATTTCCCATCATCATTAAAATAGTTCCTTTGATATTTAATCAGAATCAGTGAGTTGTTTCTAAAATTGAGAAAGAAAAGTAAAAGTCAAAGACCCACAAAAAGCCATAAACAGACAGTAGAGGTGCAGAATTATGACCCTGGGACTCTTAAAAAGAGTGTAACAGAGGAGCATCACAGCAGGAAGAGCATTAATGTGGCACAGCAGTAGTGGCCTGTGAACCTCTTTCTGAAATCCACAAGCATCTGTACTGTTTTTAAACCACTGAGCTCTTTTGTTCATTAAAGGGAGTAGAGCAGGGGGGAGCACACAGCTTTACACACAGAAATAAATCAACGTAATGGGAGGTTTCAGAGGAAAAGCAAAGAGTTGGTTTATGCTTCCAAATTGGAAAAAGTGTGAAAGTTTTTCAGTCAACTTGGACAAACTTGTCCGAGCATTTCGACACAGGAACAACAGTGTGCCTCAAACAGGCCCACATGCAGCAGGTTGTAACCCTTCTCAGTGCTCTCATCTTTAAACCGATGGGACGCACACACCTGGCGAGCAGCAGCATCAAATCAAAAGACATGCCAGTCTGTGAAAGAGTAAACAACATGAAACAACGTCAGCTCATTCATTGATTTGTGATGTTCAGACAATAATAGGGCGCAAATATAAGAAAAAGACACATCCTGTGGTGTGCGTATGTGTGTTCAGGGGGAATTAGGTAAATAGCTCACATTAATATAGTAATATTTGTGCAAAGGAGAATTTTGTCAACTTCTTGTCAATTTCTCCCACATGAATGAAGAATGCCACCATCAGTCGGTTCTGTTGCAAACAAAGGACAAGCAGTCATTAGTACAAATCGCAGATGTTTTACCACATGAAACAATCATTTTTCTGCCAAGAGTTTGTCAAAAAGCTCTCCAAACAGCGTCATCCTGCAGAAACATTTTGGCAAGCTCACCCCTCACTTCGAGCTCACACAATACAAGGCACTGACGTATGAGTTTTCACACACCCACTGAACACCCTTCACTGACTGCCACAGGGACGCTGCTGCAAAAGCAGTCAATGCTAACACAGTCATCCACCCCGCCACCCCCCAACTGGAGCACAGAGGCACATTAACAATGAAATCAGCAGTGTTTTCTTTTATTCTCTGTAATGAAGCAGCTCTTGTCGGAACTATGATGTGGAGCCAAAAAACACACAAAGTATATTTGCTGGTCCGTCACCACAGCTGATGCTTTATTCATTCCACCAGCGCAGGAACAAAAACAATCCCACTGTTGTTCTGTGTGTCATCACATGGGTCAGTTAGAGTTTGGTACAGGCTGAGTTTGGTAGTTATCCAGATGCATGCTCAATAATCCAGGTAAGGAAATCCTAGAAGTTTGACTCTGTTCATCTGGACCACGTTTTTAAGTAGTTTTTAAGTCCCTCAGTCATTCTCTCCCAGACAAGTATGTTGACATTTGCTCACACTAAAGGGCCAGGCTTTCTCTGGCGACCGCGAACCCCACTGATCTGACCTGTAGTTGTAAGAATAGCTAAAAGACTGGAGCAGATGGAACACATGACCTTCATTGTTAAAGGTCAATGCCTCAGACAAGTCAATGATCTAACAGCTAATGAGAACAGCAAATAAAAAAAGCACCAAAGTGCAGAGTGGTTTATAGCGTGTCAGCTCAGGGGATAAGCCCCCGTCAGTCATTCACAGTGGCTCAGTGTCACATGCCGGAGCTGGGAGTGCGGTGGCAAAACGAAAAAACGTGGCTCATCATCGTTCATCATCAAGCACAAGAGCGAAAATGTTTTTAAATCACATTTAATGTTTTATTTATTTAGCTCAGACTTGAAGCAGAATGGACATGGTGTTGTCAGGGTTTTCACAGGTGATCTGCTCCCACCATTTGCCTGTCTTTTCTCATTTTCTGTCAGGCAGCACGGTGACTCTAATGGCAGGCCCTGACAACGGAGGCACCAGCGGAGTGTCGTCCTCTATTCTCTCTGCTCCTGTGTTCGTGGTGCCTCTGTCTCATCCCATTTCTCAAGACAGCCTAGAAGCTTACGTGCACTGATGTCTCATGCCGCGGTGCTTTGCTTTTTGTTGAATTTTATTATCGTCTCCGGAGACGCTGTTGAAGTGTTGCTCCTGTCTCCTCTGGGTTTAAAAAATAAAAATGCAGTGAGCAGAATGAGAATGATCTACGTTCTCTTTTCTATTTTCTCCCTTCCTTTTTGTTACCCCGACATCTAGGATTGGATTTATGACCATTTCAATTACGATTAGTTACAGTCTCAGGTCTTAATTTGCATATACTATAAAAGATAAAGCAGCCGTATGATTTCTGTGATGTGACCGTAGATCACCCTAAAATGATTACTGAGTGACCGTTTGGAAATGAAAACGCATCTCACATGACTAATGCATGCAGTGAATAGAAATGTTCAAATCAAATGTATCACATGCTACTTGAAGGGTCTTCATATGATTTTAGAAACTGCCTTCACAGATTTGCTCCATTTCACAACTGCTACATGCCTGAGTAACCAGCCTCCTCCTTCTCAGAAGTGTCTCATGGTTTCTGTGTTGTCTTCTCAGTAAGCTGAGAAGACCCCACTCGAGGGGTTTATAAAGTGATGAGACCTCCATCAGATGTTTTTCAGGCCCGGAGAGCAATATGTGGAAACTCCATCCAATCGATCATGACTGGCACTGGTGTCGAGGAAGAATCAAACGTCATGAATAATTCAACTCAACCAAAATAATAAAACACCTTAAATTTGCAAATGTAAAATGCTAAATGTACGCTTTTATCATCTTAATTACAATCCTAATTAATTAACTTGTGAAAATAATTTGTCTCTTTCTTTATTTTTAAAAAATAACTTAACTTCAAAAATACCAAAAATAACACGAAAAACAAAACGTATCCCGTCATTAGAACTGAGAAGAACCAGTGACTGATGAATCAGTTCACTTGTGTTCAATGAGAGATTGCAGCACGTCAACCACATTTTCAAGTATGAGACTGAGCAATAGAAAGAAATTATAATAATTATGTAGCCTAATAATATCCTTTGATTTATGATAAATACTAACTCAGCGTATAGAATTATTATGATTATCTTAATTTTGACATTTATTTTACATTTAGTTGAGCACTTTAAATAAATAAAGGAGTGGAAAGAAAGTAACAGGATTCACACAAGCAGAAATGCTGCTGTTAGCCTGTAGCGCTGTGGTGATTCATGACAACATGCTGTTTTCATTCATTCTCTGAGAATCAATCAGCTCGACTCCAGCATTTGTGGTTGAAACAGTAAATGAGGCTTAACACAGATGTTGTCTTCCAGTGGTGATCCTGGCTGCCTCGGTGCGTGAGGAAACTTTGCAGCTTGGGCGTATGGCAACCACATTGACACACTATTTCCAAATATCATTTAACTTTATGAACTGTGATAATGCAACAAACAAACTGAAATTCAATGTTGATTAAATATTGTTTGATTCCAGATGATGTACAATAATTGATTTTAGAAATGAAAGCTGTGAGTATTGTTAAGATTCTTTCTTATTATCAACATTCGATGACTGCCATGTAGGCTGCATAATGGTTAACGCTGGCAGGGGTCAAGTAGTCCAGAAGACATTTTCACTGAAATGCCACTGAGTGAAATGCCCCTGCCCCTCGCTCGCCTCTTTCTCAGCAGTGTCCAAGCCGCGTGCATCGCTCTCTCGCCTCCTCTTTTTCTCTCTGGGCTGGACCCTCCGCCATCTGTTTTCCTTCTGGCTGCTGTTGTGCGTGCCTTGTTCCAGATGCTTTGGATCTGGATAACAGATCACAGTTTGGATCACTGGCAGACTCATCTTTTGTCTCTGTGTCCACCCCCCTTGTTTTGCTTTATTCCTTTGTCAAAGAATTGTAACAAATAGAAACCCTCCCAAAAAAGTATTATACTATAATATATTGATATACTGAAGTAACTGATGCTTTATTGATCCACTTGGGAAATTGTTGCTTGGAGAGCTCAGAGACAATCAGCTTCCTGTCCAAAGACACTTTGACATGCAGCATGTCAGAAGTGGAAATTAAAGTGCTAACCCTCAGGTTTGAAGAGGACTGCTCCACCGATGGAGCAGCCCAATATATTTAGTTTTTACCAGGAGTCGGCTTCAAACCCATGAGGGACAACTGTCCATTGGATCCAACGCCTTAACCACTCGGCCATCCTGGTAGCTCGATACGAAACCAGCTATACATTCACCGGCCACTGAGGTCATAGTTAGTGATGGAGTCATATTGGAGTGCAGTACAGCACACTAAAAGGGACATTTTTAAAAATATCACACCACTATTACTGCTACTACCAACCCCAGAGATGGAGAAATGATGATGTGGAGAAAGCAAGAAATCAAAGTATTTAATTATAACTTTTATTTCTATGTGCTCCCCATTACAACAAACAGCTTCAGTAGTGTACACTTCAATCTACACAAATACATAGAAAAGCAAATATAGCCGAGAGTGGCCGACAGTCATTGTCATGACAATCTTAATACTTCAATGCATGGATAGCACAGCGGTATTGATACAGTACATGGAGAATCCTATGCCGTTATATCTGTTTGAGGCTCAGGGATTGTCAATGTAACATGAAAATCTACTCTATTCATCATTACAAGCTCTGCATTACATTAGCAGCAATGCTTTATACGCAGCGAATAAAAGGCTGTGAAAAGAACTGGGAAGGAAAATGTTAAATGGTTAGGCAACACCGACTTACATACTGCATAAACCGCAACGTTACCGGCTTACTACACTATTTCTGTCTTATTGGTTAACGCATTTGTCTGGTCAGTACAAGTCACTGTGGCATAACAACTATGTTAGGAACATCTAAAAGAGAAACAGCTGTGAAAACACAGCTCTCTGACAACAAGTAAAACATCTCAAAATTGAGCATGTATATTTACATCTAATTGTTTGCAAAAAACAATGTCATTTCTATTCTATAAATCTTTTTAGTTAGAAATCTACCGTATTTAACGTGAGGGTTTGACTGCTGCAGCTTATTGACGAGCTAGCACCGCATGTACTGTAAAAACAACGCAGAACCCTTTATCTCTCAATAAATATTTATGCACTCAATGCTATATACATGTACTATACACTGGCACCCTGAAGTGAGTGTGAGTAGTTGCTAGCTATTTTTTTTTGCTGAAAACACAAAATTGTGTCTTTGCTATTGCAGTCAGATGCATGGTGGTTGTGAGAAAATCCTTATTTCTTTTTATAAATAGCTTTCTCTTTACAAAATCGTGTTCCCTCATAAACAAAAGCCATTTAAAAAATAATTTGGAATAACATGCTGCACATACAATAAAACTCTTCTGAAAGTCCAGCTTCTTGTGCATATGACACTTCCTGCAAACTCAAACTGTACAACAGAGCTCTGTTCACGCTGAATTCAAGAGGATGTAACAAGCCTGGGCTCCATTAGGAGACACACTTGAAATTAAAAATGAAAATCCAAATTAGTCTGTATGAAGTGAAAGGGTCACGCAGAGCACTGAACCCTCCCAGAATTATCACCCTGATCTGCATGGCTTTTTGCACATTGGTTTAGCTTTAGCTAAATATAATCCAAAATCTGTTAGCTACCGTTCCAGTGCCACATGGCAGAGAGCAGCAAAAAACAGCTAGGCTGGGGGAGAAATGGGTAATGTAGCAGCTAGACAGTTGGTGGAAACTAAGTTCATGCTCAGTGAATATGGGATATAATGTTCAAATAAAGCTGTACTGGGAGGCAAAAGTTGCATCTGTCCCTAACTTTTCTTTGTAGCGCATTATCCAAGAAGGCCATGTGTCGGCCATTCATGCATTGCACATGCACTATGAACTGTGTTTGTGCTGCCTAGGCATGCTGGAACAAACAACTAGGAAAATTAGGAAATTAGGAAAAATGTAATGTCTGAAAGTAGATGTGAGATGTTAAATGCTTATTCAGTTTCGTGATGAACGTTTTAGTACCATAGCTGTGTGATAAATATGTAGCTAAATACTATTAGCTTAGCTTAGCATAAAGCCTGGAACCGCGGGAAAACAGCTAATCTGGCTCTGTCCAAATGTAACACTGATACTGCAAAACTAAAAAACTAAATGTGAAATACTGAACTTCAGAGGCACAGGTAGTGTTTTTATGCAAGCTAATTTCCTTGCTTCCATACTTTCAGTTAAGCTAAGACTGAATTTGGCCCCGTTAGCTTTACATTTGCGGAAACTTAAAACTGCAACAACAAAAAAACAAATGAGCGCATTCGAACATTGTGCCAGCATTTACAGAGGAATAATTGATCTTTTATATCCATTTACAGTGAAAAGCTAAACATTTGGAAGAGATTTATTTGTTTCAAAAGCTTTTTAAGTATCTGTAGTCTGTAAAAATAATACTGCCTGTTTTATGTACAGTTTTTACAGGAACCTTTATAAATACCCATTTCCATGGAAACTGTAGAGCACCACTTTAAAGACGTTGCTGGATATAAGAAGATCTATTCAACACAATCAATTTCCCTAATGATTTTTCCTGATGCATCTCTGGTTAGTTTCCATATGCCATCATACACGTCTGGTGTTTCATTGTGGATGTGCAGCAAACTCATTATTACTCAAAAAATTTATTTCCTAACAGCTAAGGTTTACAAATCATGGTAGTTACTAACATTCATGTAAAGAGGGATTTTTAGCAAAACAATGGAACTTAGATCTTAAAGAGCTCGAGGCTTAAAATCATAGGAGGCTAAACCTCTCATTCAGATCAAAGGTCAGAATCTCGACATGCTACATGAATGTGTCGACTTAGCTGTCACATGCCCCTGAGAGGAGACTTTGCTAATTTATAAAAATAAAACGAATGAATGCACACTACATATAACTACTACTGTGATTTTTCTATTTGCAAAAGTACTCATGCATTAAGTGTCTGTCTCTGTACTGTGTCAGCTCTGAATTTTTTAAATGACTGCCGCTGATTTTCCGTGTTTGCTGGAGGACCCGCTGTAGTGTGACTCATTAAATGACCAGAGCGAAAAAGACCAGTTGACAAGAAATGCAACGAAGGCTTCTAGACAAGTTGGGTAGAAAAAGTCAAGAGTTTAGTTGCAAGGAACCATTTCTGCGAAGTGTTCTCTCCGAAAAATATGGATTAGAGACGTTTTTGAATACTAAACTGTCCTTTGGTTATTTTGTATCCCTGAAATTATTCACTATGAAATACCAAAGCTGTGTTCATATGACACGAATGAAAATTCCCTTCACAGCATGTGCCCCCATACTTGGAAATGTTGTCTAGATATAAATCGTGAAAGCAATGCAAACGGCTGTTTTGGCTCACATACTCATCACTGTATGATGTTAAAGTGACATTTAAAGTCAGTATCAGGGGTTAAAAGGTAAGGAAATTTCTTAACAACAAAGTGAACCAGCACTTTCTTCCTCTGTTTCGCTCTCTCTGTAGTGTTTTGGTATGAGAAGACTCAGGATGAAGCTGGGTTATCTACTGTACATTAAAAGTCCTTAAGGGGAAATCATCTCTCCACTTCAGAATATGCTGAAGGCCACCAACTATCTGTCAAACTGCTCGACCTTATGCCCTCAGTAGGCTCTGCCAGGGGAGACGGTGCTCTGACGTGCACCTTCCTGCCGGTGAAACCAACTTGCCGTGGAACCCTCCTCAGTGTTGTAGTGATCTTCGATGTGGTTTTCTTGGGTGGAGCAGGGGTGGTGATGTGTTTCGCAGCTTTTCCTGAGGTGGCGGACCCTTTGCTTGAGCCTTGTTTACCGTTGCGAGTGACATTGGCCGCGACAGAGGCCGTTAATGTCTCTAGCAGCTGGGAGGCCGATCCAAAGTGGATATGTTCCTCAGTGTCAGCCGTCTCGGAGAAAGGAGACAGACCTCTGCTGCGCTTGCTGCAGGAGTCGCAGCACAGTTTGTTGTAGCCTGGAATAGAGCAGTAGCGTGCAAGGACCTCCATCTGACAGAAGATGGACTTGTCTCCATTACATGGCTCATCTGAAAGTCAAAGAGCATGAAGGGTGAGCCTTGGAAAGAAAAGGCTGAGTAGAAGCATATAATCGACACTAAGCCGTTGTAGTTTTAATCAGCAACTGACAGCTAAGTGCTAATGTTGAAAATTGGAGCATAATTGCAGGATAACCGAAGCAGTGGAATGATGTTAATTCTGCATTTGTTCCCTGAAAATAAAAGAAAAATATTCCCCCCTGGACAATAGATGTTAATGAGCCTCGCAGTAAATATGTAGGTGGATCTGCTGTTTCAGCCAGATCCACAGAATTAGTCATTGTGTCATGTATTGGAGGGATGATATAAAAACAAGGGAGCTCTTGATGTAAAGGCTGTGCTCGTATTTACGATTTGGCTTTATGGACAAGATGTGGAATTTAACAAAGCAAAGAAAATAATATTTAGAAATGACAGGTTTATTATCCAGACCTGAATTGTATGATGATTATACAACAAAATTATAGAACTTAGTATTCTATTAGTAGAACTTAAAAACATATTAACGCAGACTTTATGTTCATTATAATGAACTGCACTGCTCAATTCTTAAACGCCAATTGATTTTATTGCTGGAAATGGACTGGAACCAGAAACAATGTGATATGTGCAAAATTTACTGGGTGCTATTGAAAAGCAGCAACATGTTATGTATTTTGTATTTGTGAAAAAGAATTAAAAGGCGGAAAAAAGGGCGGCCTGGTAGTTCATTGGGTTAAGCGTCAGGCTGGGATGTAGATGGTTGTGGGTTTCGAAACCCTGTCTGACACCTAGCCTAGTCCCCACCATAAGTTGCTTTGGATAGAAGTGTCTGACAAGTAAAGTACTACTACTTGTTTTTATTCTGTAGAAGGTAAACTGCATTAAAATGCTCATTCATTAAAATAAGGAAACTGCAGCTAGAATACTTTTGCAGGTTTTTCTTACCATGGCAAGGCCCTGGTCTACATGGTCTCACGGTCTCAGGCTTTTCTCCGGTACACTGATCTCCGATGCGGCACGTGACCAGACGCCTCTCCATCCCCTCTCCACAGGTAACCGAGCACTGTGGACGAGGGAAAACACAGACTCACTAACATGCCAGAGTTTTAAGGACGCAGCACTGAAATGAGCAGAGGCAGGTCACACAGACAGTAAATGTCAGCATGACTTGGTGGAGAGCTTGCTTAGCTGGTGCAGTGGCTTACACAGTTACACAGATTTACTTTTCACAGCAGGTTTAACATAGCAGGACACGTCTTCTGATCTTGGCTGAAGAGCTTCTGAGCTGTTTTATTATTGTTCTATATTAAAAACGTAATTACTGGGATTCATGTACTTATTTCAGTAGCAATATGTCGTCCAAACTCTTCTAAATCTTCTTCTCAATCCTTTAGTGTTTGTGAGGCTCTTTCCTTTCCCTTTGAAGACAGGAAAAACTATTCCCCTGTGGCTTTAATAAAGTCTTTTGAGGAAAAAATCTTTCTGATGCTATTTTCACATCCATATCTCTATGTGCTGGTGATGATATTTGGAGAAAATCCAAGTCCTGTTCAGGTAAATTAGATCTTGGAGGAGTTTCAGATGAGCCAGACCCATGAGTCTAATTGTGTCTTTCATGACAGTTCATAACAAACTGACTGCAAATCATTTTTAATTCTCTAAATATGGTGAGAACTGACTACAGTAAATGCATATTTGTGAGGTTGCTTTTATATTGATAATTAAAGCCAAGCCTAACACTTCCCTGGTTGTGTTTCCAGATTATTGACATTTCTTATGTAACTGGTTGAAATATTTCTGAAGTTAGATTTGTAGAAGTCTTTATCTCTGTGACAGTAAAAGTTAAGTTAATATCCACTAGATTATGTGTCATTTTACTTCATATGTCGAATTAGATCCCACCTAAAATCACAAATCACACGTCTGCTTTAAGGGGCTTCACAATCTGTACATTATGCATCACCCTCTGTGAAACCCAGATAAGTAAAAACTTCCCCCAGTAAAACATGTTAATGAAAAAAAGGAGACAAATAAAAATTGTAACGGAAAACGTTTCAGTCACTAAGAACATATTGCAAAAATAAAAATGAAGTCTGTTTCACTGGCCAACTGTTAAACTATCACTTCCTTTAAGTTAGTCCTGAATCAGGGGAAATGAGAGTACAATGCATTGCTGGTAGTGAGTAATGAACCACACACAGTCAGATCTAACTAAATTGATCCAGACAATGAACTGATTTTAAACCACTGTGGATACCGAACCTCTGACCACGCTCCAGTCCTCCACTGGGCAGGACACGGGACTCTGTTACACGGCCTCCGGCTCTCTGGCTTCTCTCCGCTACAGTATTTGCTGTGGACAGAGCGGTTGGTGGAATCATGAAGGAACTGCACACAACGTACGGTCCGGATCTGAAAGCCCAGGCTGCCACAGGATTTGGTACAATGCTCCCACTCCTCCGAGATCCACCTGGACAAACACAAACAAAGAGCTCACCAACCATAGAAAATGAACTGAAATCATGTCATCATCAAAAGAAAAACAGTGACAGAAATGTGTTTGGGTTTATCATCTTCATCTGTAAAAGGGACAGCAAACTCTGCCTCAGTACAAAAGACAAGCAATCAGGAAAGTGTGGAGTGCTGTTTGCCAAATGTGCCCCAGAATTATCTTTCTGTGGTCCTTCTGTCTGGAAATAAATGTTATATGGGAATCATGCGGAGCACAGACTGAAATAAGGAAACAAATGTAGATGCTGCAAAGCTTTAGCTAAATGCTAATGTTAGCACGTCCACATGCTCACAAAAGTAATATTAGGCAGGACTTATGTGTTGTATGTTCACCATCTTAATTGTACCTTTGATTTTACCAGCTGGGACTGGTGGGAAATCAGAGTAAAGTGTGAGAGAAAAAGTCAGAGGATAACCAAAGTCGTTATGACTGTCGATGACAAACCTGCTAGCAGCTACTGGAAGAAAAAACATTACAACTCTGGACTACGGAGGCTCAGTATTATTTACATACTAAATGTAAATGTAGGATTGGCTCTAGAAATCACTAAATCAAGACCTGATGAATTAAGTCGAGGCTGGACACAGTGAAGCACTTCTTACGCTGGTTCTTAACTGTGGACCAAACTAAAGCTCCATTTAGTGTAAGTGAACCCTACAGTGAACATTAGAGTCAACGTTGGTGACAAGAGCTCAGTTAATCAAGGTGAGAGAAAACTGCCGTGATCCTGGATAAATAAATAAGCCTGTCTTTGGT
The DNA here is from genome assembly GCA_032270685.1 of Microctenopoma stevenorrisi. Taxonomy (NCBI): domain Eukaryota; kingdom Metazoa; phylum Chordata; class Actinopteri; order Anabantiformes; family Anabantidae; genus Microctenopoma; species Microctenopoma stevenorrisi. Next base: position 19,645,457 of record JAUMTR010000027.1, on the reverse strand, counting down.
CTGGGGTGCTCAAGTCCAGGACACCAACCTTCCTGCCCCAGTTCTCCTCTGGTCATTCTGTTTGGTATCCACCCAGTGGGGCATCGCTCAGTCTGACTGTTTTCAATAAATACACTTCATCCAATCTAAACCAGTCAGAAATCTAATGCACATGCAGTATGTGCCACGTCTTCTGATACTGCTGGTGACAGTTTCATAATTACTGTTATTCACCCTGTCTCCTACATCTGACTGCACAGGCAGAAACCGTGGTCGTGCTGTCAAATTGGGCTTCATTGTATTTCAATGTTTTTGTCATCTGTAGAAATTATCAGACTATTCAGCGGCAGCAGATCTCATCCTTTTGTATCATTTTTCCTCTTATAGACATTGAATCGAGAACTTTACAAAGTGCTGTCAATAATCCTGACGCGCTGGCAGTAATTATGGTACCATTATATCGCACAAACAGGAACCCTAATGCCCACATGGCGACGAGCTGAAGCATCGACTGAAGGGGAACTTACTGTACAGCACATACACTCGGCGTCCGTTCATTGATTTGGACGCCTCAGAGAGTCTAGTTGACCTGCATAGTTGCAGTATGGCTAACGAAAAATGTCTCCACAACTACTTTGTGGACTTCTGTAAGGTTTCGCCCACTACGTGAACAAAGCACCCAGTGGATGAATGATTTAAAGACTCTCTGTTTCCTCTAGTCGACCCGAGATTGATATTTTTTAGTTAAAGTGAGCTGTTCTGACAGTGACTTGTCCCACACTGAGTGAATCACGATCACGTTGCTGATCCGTCCACTTTCCACACAGCACCACCCGTTTATGTAGTCTCTCATCCTCTAAAAGGTCAACGGTGCGGTGGAGCCGATTCCAGCTGCTTGTCTTTGGAAAGCTGGTGGAAACAGTGGTGCAGAGATGAAACACAGAACGGCGAGTTAGAAAGCAGTGGTTGGCACTTTTACAGTGAGATGAGAGCACAAACCAGAACGAAGCAAAAGTCTTCATTTCATGTGTGCCCCGTACTTTTTACAGCAAATACCTGTAAATACAACATACTCAGCCTGCGCAGTCTTTTCTGCTGTGAAAGGTGAACATTAACCATGTCGCTGTAATAGAAATATCAGCACGACAGACCTGCTAAAGTGTCGTTGACTGAAATGACTGAATGTTTGTTTATTTCAGATATTTTATCTCGACTGTTTTTCAGCCCAGAGCAGAGGGATGTCACAATTTTGCTGTCAAAGACTTTTAGGATCCGACACTAAAACGTAAGTAAGCACAGATGGATGGTCTGCGGTTTGAACCTGTTGTGATCCTTCATGACTATAACAACTTCTCAAGCCGCACTTTCAGCTTGTTGCACGTGGAGATAAATATTGAATAACCACATATTTCACAGCTGAAATGGACCAAAAGGATATTTCCAGTTCCAACACACAGCGTGGGGTCTCAGAACTCAGCTCTTTAACCCCAAACTTTACATCACGGTTTGACCCTGTAATCTGAGGCTACCTGCCACCGAACAGCTCATCTTTTCTAACAAACCCCTAATTAAACTCGTATTTACAGACTAAGTGGGGAATGCACTGCGCCTGCGGCTACCTGTGGTTCGCCGCTTTTACCTTGTAGCACATGATGTTTTTTTTCCGAAGGTTCGACCGACTCGTTGTGACAAACAGTTTAATACAAGATAAATCACTTCAGCTACAAATCGGAGGTGAAGCTTCTACGTCAATAAAAACAGAGACTCCATGTCACCAATACCGTGGATTTCAACCTTTAATAATATGAATTCTGAGTGTTTGTTTCAGGCTCGTCAGAATCTCCTACCCCTCCGAGAAGTTTTCAGGAACAGGCATGAATAGTTTTGAACACACCACTCACTGACTTCAGTTAGAAAAGATCAATACACTTTGATTCTCTCTAAGTAAAGTGTTGAAATGTTTGCTAACACCAAGCCTCAAAGCTATGAATGCAGACGCTCAGGCTTTGTGTCGCTCATCAGCAAAACAGAAGACTTCCGTTCTTCAGACAGTTCCTCCACATAAATCAATACATCCATTTGAAATGATCAGAGAGAAAAAATGTTTTCATACAACAACCCTGAACCGGGCTGAACTAAGCTTAAAATGTGACATTTAAATTTTTACATATACTGTACATGAACAGAAGGTAATGTGTGTTTGTGTTAAGTCCTAGTCTCATTGTACAGACACGATAGTTCTGATTCATTTGAGAAACCTCAGAAACATGGGAAAGCGGATAAGAGAGGCAGCAGAAGTACAAATATCAAAGCTTTACTAAAGAGTAAAAGCAGCTTTTTATGTGCCCTAACTGCTCGTTGGACGTGTTTAAACCCTGCCTGATGTTTAAAGGCTGCAGATTTTTTAGGAGTAGATGAAGTCATCAGAGAACTCCTCGTCAAGACTGATGAACCCATCCGTTTGCAGCGCTGCTGCCTTTTCTCACTAAGTGAAAGGAAAGCTGTCAAAGAGATCGTGAGCCTTCATGATGTGAGGAAAAGTCTGAAGCGCTGCGCCTAGCTGTTAGAGAGGATGCGCTGCCACATCTACAGCCTTTTTGCACTGTAAATAAAAACCTTTTAACCATAGAGGGCAGGTATTCGATGTAGATCCGAGCATATGCAGCTTTACCTCTACCTGTCTGCACTTTCCTCAGCACTAGGCATTAGTTTATCAGGTAATGTAAGGCAGATGTGAGCTGTGAATATGTCCACAACATAAGTAGCAATGTTCAGAACCGGCAGCATTACTCAGCCCAAACTAAATGTGTCGGTGCTGACTTATTTTTTTTATTGTCACTGATTTCCTCTTTGACATTTCTTATCTGTTCTGTCTGAGTCTTCTAATGTTTGACTATCATTCTCAGTCTGTTTCTATGACACTATGAAAGAAGCGAGTCAATTCCTTCACTTAATTAATGGATTTGGATTTCTTGGGGGGTTTATCTTCGTTTGCATAAAAACAAACGTGACTAAGAATCGTGGCGCGCTCCTAAAACAGATTACTGTGCTGCCTGATGTTTCTGTGATGTATGCTGCTGCTGGGAATATAGGAGATTTTCATGCCAGTCCACCTAGTAGGACCCGAACTTTCTAGTCAGTACCAACACAAGTCACAGCAGCGTAATGAATGCTTTTCTATTCTGTTCCATCAATGAGACTGGGATGGAGCCTTCAAGCATAGACAAGGTTTTACTGCTTCTGAAAATGACAGTAAAAACATCTGACAACAACATGAAACTCTCACCTCGAGTTTCTTGGCACAGGTCTGGATGTCTTTGAGATGCTAAGTTTGACATGTTGCCTCTGAGACCAGTCCCCAGTCGTTTGACTCAAATGCAAAATATCTCCACATAAAAGCTTTGGCACTTTTTTTAATGAGTGCGGTTTAGTTCTTCGTGAGCTGTTGTGGACCCGACAACCGCAGCAACACACATGTTGCATTAGCTCCCCTCGTCTTCTCTTTGCATTTCAGTGTGTTTTCACAGGGAGAGGTTGTTTTTCCTGTCAAATTATCACGTCTCTAAAGCTATCATCTTCCAAGACAGACTCCTGTGATGGATCTCCTGTGACACGACTCATTGCCTTCTTAACAAGTCACCGTACAGTCTATGACTGTACTGGTTGAGGCTCTTGGCAGAGGATGTTTGAGGCTACACACTTGGTTTGAGCGAGATGAAGTGATAAAACAAACATCCAGAGACGAGCCAAACGTCACACGGCAGCAATCAGCAGTGAAGATGTGAAGCGTTTTTGTTCTTTGTGTTAGAAGTAAAGGAGCAAAGCTACGCTGAATTAATAACTCAATTAAAAGCTATCAGGATGTCCTCATCTGTTCCAATTTAGTCATGTAACGCAATTTCTTTATCGTAAAATACCATCATCATAAGAGGCCATTGAAGGATTAAATGAATTCAATTTTTGTTCCTGATTAGAATTTGATTACCTTTATTAGACCACTTCAAAAATCCATCCATCGCAGCAGGAAAACTTTCTAATGCTTAGCTGGTAAAAACACACACACAGACAGTATCTAAGTCCCCTAATACTTATTTTAGCTGACATCATAGTTTTCATGCTGTTAACATTGCAGCTGAAAAACAACGGGCGATGAGTCTCCACGGGTTCAATTCCTCCATTAAAATCCAGACAAATGAAACGCTTTGATGGTTAGCAGCTCTTCAGGGTAAACACCATTTCAGATTCATCAGCACACTATATATTTGCATCAATTGTTCGGCATCTTGTCTTAATAATGCTGGAGTGGCTTCAGAACAAGTCTCTGATGACCCTTCAGCAGCGCGGGCTAACGGTACATTAGAACGCAATGGCACATCTGGACAGAAAAAAACAACAACAACAACCTGGTAAAAACAAATCGCTGCTAGAGCTGCTTTATCAAAAAATAACCCCGAAATAAAAAGTATAACTACAGATTTATTTTATGGAGAACTTTATTGAAGGTCTTAACAGTTTACAAATGAGAGTTTTCCCTTATTCATTTTTAAAAATATGTTTTATTTTTTTTTGTTGATAAGTGTAACTTAAAAAAAATGTTTTTTAAATTCAAAAACCCGGGTCAATGACAACCACCCACTCATCATATCCTCAGCACCACAGACTCAACAGTTAAAAAGGAAAACGCTCTCACACAGATCAGCTACAGTCAAGATGGGAGTGATTCAGGATAAAATGAATCCCAGCAGAAAACAGAGCCCGGTGATGCTGGGGTGATGGTGAGGGTCGCTTTAATTCTTGCTTCATGATGAAGTGATGAATGCAGCTAGAAGAGAGAGAGGCTGTTCGGGGACTGTTACTGTGCTACAGCAAATCCACCAAGGATCTTTTTTATCCCTTCCAGCTTTTTGCACATCCTGGGGGGGGGGATTGGGGCGTGCCCAACAGCACAGAGGAAGATAGAGAGAGAGAGAGAGAGAGATGTGAGGGAATGTAGGGCTCTGTACTCACTGGGGCTGTGTGCAGTCCTGCAGGTTGCACATTCTGCGGATGGGTTTCGGCTTCTTGTTGGCGTCACAGTAGCCTCGATGAACCATCTTGGTGTCGCCCTTCTTGCGACAGCCATACTTTGTGTACTGAAATCCTGTCAGAGATGTGGAGATTTCTCAGTAAATGCTTGTTCAGATGTGGAATATTTTATTATTTCATCCCTGAATAGAAATGTAGCAACTTAAATTATATGGATGTAGAATATTTCATATATCATACACTAAAGGAGGAGTTTATATAGCCCGTCTAAATATAACAAGAGCAGCGAGTATAATTCACGTTTGAAGAGGTATAAGGGAACCAAGCGTCTCCATTCTTTTCTAACTGGATAGTGATTTATCCGTTACCTCCTGCACACGGCTTGGAACATGGAGACCAGCTCTTCAGAGCCCACTCGTATGTGTCCTCCTGGATCACATTGTTGTTGTTGACAGGCACCGAGTCTTCATGGATGATGTACTTGTACATTAAAGTAGAGCGTGTTTCGTTGTCCCTGGGTAAAATCTGCAGGAAACAGAAAAATCAGGCAGGAAAAAAATAATGTTTCTGAAACACTGCTGAAATATCAGGAAGTACATTTACATTTGACTGAAAGAACTTAAATAAAGATCTTTAACCTCCTGAGACCTGAACTCTTTCATTTTCATGCATTTTCAATTTCTCTTTGCTATTTGGGCTGATTGTGACCCGATACATCTTCTTTTTACCTGATGTAGTTTCTGAGAATATGTTCATGTATGATAACAGTTGTTTTATATTTCGATAAAAAAAAATATAAAGTCACCATTGAGTAATGATGCAAAACTCAACATTTGTCCTGAGAACAGAAACAAAATGAGAAACAAGAAATTGAGCAACAGCTGATTCTCAGTGCTGCTGACAGGAAGATGTTTGTCTGTAACAGAGTACAAACAGTAAAAGTACAACGTCCTCGAACGTGGACATCAGGACAATGTAGAGCAAAAGTTTGTATTTTGGTCTAGACCAGTGGTTCCCAACCTTTTTTCCAAGGGACCCATATTTTTCAACCTGTCAATCACATAATCAGTTCCTCCTAAAACATTTGTACTGAATTTGACGTACAATCATTTTGTAACGCATTTGTTTGTTTCTGTTCGCACCCTGCAGAACCCAAACAAGCTTAAAACTCGACACGAGACTTTCTTTTTCCTGCTGACTGCCTCACACAGAAGCGCTGCTCATGTGAATACTGCAAATTAAAGTGTGCCAGAGCTGCTGTTCCCTTCAGTATGTCTGAAACAAAATGTCAGCTCCTATAATTACTTTTCTGTCATAACATGCACAAATCAACCTGCGTGTTAATGACAAAAGAACGTTGATGTTATTATGACGCGGCACATAAGAGCTGTGGGGAAAACAATAATCGCGTTAAACCTCCCTTTGTCAATAACGTCTGTATCATTTAATTACATCTTTAGTTTAACACGAAACATTAACGGCAGCTCAAAGCGATGACTCAATAAAAGTACAGTTAAATATTTCTGTTACAGCCACTGTTAATTCTACTATCTACACCCCCCACCCCCGCCCGGTGGAACGTTAGAACGAAGTGAATAGTGCGAATTATTCTAGAAAATGATTTAACAGTAGTCAATCTGAAAATCTGCAGGGCTTCAGGGGATTAAGCTCCAGTTCACTGGCTAATTCCAATGTCCTCATTTCCCGTTCGGAAGGTGGGACGGACAGCAGAGCGACTTTCAGACACTGGATATTTAGTAACACGTGTCAGTCACAGGAGGAGTCACTGTGGGAAAACAGTGATGAAAGAGGAATATATTTTTATATTTCTTTAAGGAATATAAAGCACATCTGTGTGAAGCTGTGGTTCATTTCAATTTCTTCTCTTCTGCAACGTGAAACAAAAAAAGCACTTTCTTTGCTCATATGAGGAAATGTTTAGGTGATAATCTGTGTCACTGTGGTTGTGAGAAACACGGAAATGTGTGCGTTTAATATTCTGTGTGTCTTTAACCTTGGGTTTCTCTAGTCTTCATATTTGCAGACACTTAGACATTGCCATGGTGAAGAGGGAAATGCTTAGTGGTCTGGCCCGACTGCTACCATTAATCGTACATAAAGGCAGCTCTGGTGCTTCATCAGTGTCGACTATGTTGCTGGTTGAATGGGGCTGATGGAAGATTTTAATTCCTTCACAGACCGCTTAATGATAAACTGGCGCCACGTTTTATTTATCATATTTTATAATGTCAGAATTAACAGCGAAACATTTTGGAAGTTTGCCTCGTTTTCTTTGAGTTACATAAGAAAGGTTGATGTGACAGATGTGACAGCCTGGTGTGTGAACAGCTGGAAACGGTGAGGTAGGTGCAAAAACACACCTATTACAATGTTAATTCATGGCTGTTAAAAAATGTCTGTGTTTACATGGAGGAACCTGTAAAACAGCTTTGTTTGAACACCGGATAGCGCCGGACAAACAGTCTTCCCGTGCTGATCCCTACCTGCCACCTGGCTGTAACACTAGGTGCATCCTACATACCTGTGTATAAACCTGGTGCAAAGTGAACAATGTCTGGAAATGACTCATTTCAAGTGAGAGGTCCTTAAAAGGTCTTCCGGCCCTGGCATCATTTCTTATCTCATGTCTAGTCTGCGCAGCCAAATGACAAATGGGAGGCTGGAAACCTGTAATCTAGGGGCACCTTTAATTTCAGGTCTGTGATTAGATGCTAAAGTAGCTAAAGTGGTTCAATGATGTTTTATTCAACTGCTATAGATCCATTCTCGGCCTGGCGGGGGTCTCTACCACGTTTGATTATACATCTCGCAGTAGTTGACACCTTTGTCAGGAAAAGAAATAGATTCTTTTCTTTCCAGGTCCAGAGACCTGCTAACAGACAGGTACCGACACAAGTGGCCCAGCACTGCGAAGGCTCGCTCACTGGCTGTCAATTCAGTTTCTGATGTAAAAATGCTGATGCTGGTTTAGAAATGTTGCATAGACTCATTATTTATTCAAGTCTTCCTCATTTCAATCCCTTTAACATATCTGGCATGTACTTTTTTATTACTAACCTAACCTTAGAGATCAGCATCATTAGCCCTCTGTTATCGTTCCTATGATAAAAACAAGTCTCCAGACCAGGGGTAGAATCAGTATTTCTCTGGTTTAACTAATGAGTTGTATTCATTAAACAGATATTAGTAAAGCACAAGAATAGGGATTAAAAGGATTTAACTTCATTAATGCAGTTTTCATTGTGAAGCAAAAGCCTTTTAGATGACTTTAAATGAAAGCTTTGCTACAGGGGGTGTTATTACCAGAACCACCACGGGGTCATGCAGGGGGCCATCGGTGTGCAGAGTCTCCACGTCGTCCTCCATGATGTAGTGCCACTCCACGCCCAGGTCAATGAAGCTCCTGGACTTCACCTCCTCTCCTCTTCCGTTGAGGATGTAATGTCCTGTTGCCTGGTTCTTGACGGCTGTAAAACCCCCACATATCGTAACTCAGCAGGATGAGTCAAATATTTCTCACACCTGTCACTTGTTTGGTTTGCCTAAACATTTCCCCATGTGTCATTATCCAGTTTATACAGAGCAAGCTGTCAGCCTTAATAAAACTGCTCATACGGGAGATGCTGAAATGAAAAACACACCATATCCTGTGTTTAAATAGGCAAACCAAGTTGAATTAATACACACTAAATATGCTAGATCATTTCCACTGGTGCTCAACTACAAGTCTCTGGCCAATGTCCAACAGATGTTTAACTGGGTTTAGAGAAAGCAAAGCACTTTATTCCTGATCTGTACAGACGATCATTTTGACGTCTCTTCCATCTGCACACATCTCGAAGCAGATGCTACCTCTGGATCAGCTACTGTAACAGTTCTTTAATGTCTGGCCTATTTAGTATTTTGTGTCCTACGTGTTGCCTGGAGCACCAGAAAAGTGGTTCAAACACACAACGTTTTGATTTAATTTACTGTCTCAATGCTGCTACAGTAATGAATAAGTACTGACAGTGACAGAGCTGCAGAACTACGAGCAGGAAGCGTTGCAACGTTAATCCGATATAAGCGAGTCAGAAAATTCACAGTGATCCATCAGCATGTCATTTCCCAGGTAATGACAGTGGCATTGGAAATGGATGCTGTTTGCAAACTACAGCCGAGGCTGCTAAAATCGGCATTTTCCTTAAATCGAAAAACAGGTGTTCGTGTTTCTAAAGACTGTACAATTTCTATTACTGTGTGCGGTGTCACCCGCGCGTCACCTTCTCTGCAATAGAGCTGCAGAGGTTGGTCAAAATAATCTCAACTCAGAGATGATGATGCTCTGTGATGATTGAGCCGATTCCTGTTCTTCTCCTGAAGCGAACAGCTCGTGCTAGCAGTGTCCATTCACCCGGCCTTTCAACTTTGTGATAACAAAGAAGAATGCGCCATTACAGGCTGTCGTAATGTCTTTCTAATGGAGACATTACGACAGAGAGAAACTGTTCTCAGGAAGAATGAGAGCCACGGTTTTCCCAGAAAATTCCCTGAAATGACATGTTTACATTCAAGAATAAGGTCAAAGCAATTAGAATGAGAACAAAGGAGGGAGTTGGATAAGGGTCAGTGTGGATGGATGGATGGAAGAATGCATAGATAGATGAGGAAGGGATGGAAGGAAGGAAGTGCAAATGCAAGGATAGAAGGAAGGACAGAAGGATGGAAGGATAGATAGATGATAGAGGGAAGGAAAGATGGAAGGGATGAGGGAAGACAGGATGGGTGGATGGATGGATAGATAGAAGGATGGAGGGAAGTACTGAAGGAAGGATTGAAGAAAGGATGGAGCGATGGATGGAAGGACTATAGGAAGGATTTTTAGAAAGGAAGAGTGGATGGATGGATGGAAGGACTGAAGAAAGGCTGGAAGGACTGAAGGAAGGATGGAAGAAAGGATAGAGGGACGAAGATCAGGATTGTGATTGCTTCCAACAACTTGAAGGTGACCTCGTCTCCCTCTCTGCAGAGGAAGCGCGCGATGGAGCTGACTCCCTGTGTGTGTCTCCCTTCACCTGATTTTGATGTTAGACACCTGTTTAACTCTCGCTAATGAAGCGCAGAGAGCTGTCAGAGTACTGGAGGCACTGATGAGACGACTGTTGGTAGAGTTTTGGGCGGCAGCTGTTCAGCTTTTAGAAATAACTGAGGCTAATGCGCATCGATGGCGTATGGATTTCTTGCTATGACTCAAAGAATGTAATGAGGCCATTTCTGAATGGTCAATCTTTTTGCTGAGGAGAGACTCAGATACCTTTATTTGCACTCAGTCAATTTAGGGGCGATGCTTTTCTCCTTCTGCACGCGCTTGGAATTCGTCGCCCGTACCGAGGCTCTGAATGTGCATGCATGAGTCTCCTTGACTGATTGAGCTGGAGAAATTCCTTCTGGCTGTCAAAGCCGCTCAGGAACCCACAGTGGAGCGAGGTAAACTAGGTGCAATGACCAATTATTCACTGTTTTTGACAGCATCCATTTCATGAGGTCAACAAGTTGTAATAAGGCTCCGAAATGCATCACACGGAGCCACATAATTTGATTTATGCATGGGAAAGAGGGAAGGTGACAGTCACTATCCCACATTTACATATGATTTACATAGATTCATATGGGAACAAATACATGTTTCTTTTCTCTATGATATCGACCTCGTTTACCGAAAAATGTTTTTTTCTAAACCACAGTAAAAGCTCAAATCGGGGGCCGTGGTTAGAAAATGACGCACGAAAGAGTCGCTCAGCCCATTACATTCACATTAAGTGATTTCAAATGGCTTGTTAGAGTAGAGGGCAAAGGTTGGTGTTCTCCTTTTAGGATATGTGACGAGTGAGAACGCACATGAAGGTTTTCCAACGTGGTTACGCAGCGTTATTACGTAAGCTTTGGAGTGAGGCATCCTGGGTGTTCACACACGCTTTCAGTAAGTTCTTTGAAACAATCGATACTATAATAATCAATGGCAACTGACTTCTGGACTCTGCTCTCTTTGTTCTCCCTGAGCGTCGGGCTCACGCTGTAAATGTTACAGCGTTACGTTACAGAGCCGAGGAGATTAATGCTGACCCGTTTCACCCCGTCAGTGAATCAGAACGAGCATCACAATGATCAGTCACCTAGAGGTTTCAGTCATTTGTCTGCCCAAATCTTTACAAAGGAAATAACTGATGTGATATTTACTGTACAGTTCATCATCTCCAGCTATGGAAAGCGGCAGGAAGCTTCTTTCAGATGAAAATAAAACCAACGTTTGCAGCTGTCTTGGTATTTTCATTAGGAGTTGGTAGAAACAAACTGATGGCATCAGGCATTAGCACAAACTAATGCTCGGTAAAATGCATTTCCTACTGATTAATGCCATATTTCTCTTATTCTGAACATGAATACCGATGATACCTCCTGCGTTAGCGGGAACTCTCGAGAAGTCCGTAATCTAGAGCCCCGTCTCCGTAATGGACTGATGAATGACTGAATTATCCAGCCTACAAGCTGTGATTTCACAGAACATGTAACTCATTTATCTTCCACAGAAAGAGCAGGAGCACAGTGGTGATGTTGCGAAGTCACACTTACCAAGATTCTGAGGGGAGGCCTCATGCTCTTGGATGGTCACATGTCTAGCTCCAGGAGGAACGAGAAACATCTTAAGGTAACCTTTGCCAAGTTTGCAGCAGCAGCAGCAGAAGCAGTAGTGGGGGGGTTAGGAAAGATAAGAAAGACACAGTAAGTTAGGCAGAAATAATCTGTGTGTTTGCAGAGGTGGACATGCCTCTTCGCTTCACTTTGCTCTACAAAGGCGTTTAAGAAAAAGGAAATGTTGCCCACAGGTCTTATTGAAACGGGTCTTAAAAGTTCGTTCGCATCCAAACGCATCCAAACGCATCCAAACAACTTTGGGAAATCAGTATGTCCTCGTCCTGCTGTTTACTCTGATCACGATACCTTTGATGCACTGCCGTTCTCCTTCTTCGCGTTTATATCGATTATGCACAGACAGGATGGGAATGAGAAGAGCCTTCAGCCATGTTTCAATAAGGTGTGAGAACATGTACACTACAAGGAAGCAAAGTCACCTCCTCCCAGGGATGTCCACCTCTTACAAACCTAATGTGACTCACCAAGTACATTTCTAGAATCTTCTGTCTCATTTAAAAACACATTCCGGGCTCCTTTGGGCAGAGAGAAGGCTCCTCTCGTCTTCCCTTCAAAATAAAAGGAATCAGTTAGTTAGTTTCTGCTGTGTTTACTCTGCTCTTCATTTCACCTTCTCTGCAACAAGACCAACACAAAACATTTACCTACGTAGTAGAGACTAGAGCAAATCACATCAGATGAGGGGCAAACTACTTTTGCAGGCAACGTGGCGCTTGCCAACAACCAGGACTGAACTGCAGCTGTGTAATCACTTGCCCTTGGAATTGACAGACAGCTCCATTACTCTGGGTCTCCTGGTACGCAGTAGTGACGCTCAAGTGATTATGAATGCAACTGGCGCGCTACAGCGCGGTTCGCAAAAGGTCACAACAGGTGGCGAAGCGGCTGATGCAGCTCACTCGGCAGTATATTAAAGACAGAAATAGCACTGCAACTTTTGAAAAATGGCCCCACACTCCAGGGACAGGATCCTCTGAAGGCAGGTCATGTCTGAACCAACAGTGGCTTGATTGAAATTACAAGTAAGTTTTCTTTTGGAGATGAGGTCTAAAAATACTCTTTGGGTGTGAGTGCCTGCCAGATTAGGCCCAATCAGTCTGCTGCTAGATGGCTGCACGTTTATTTAAAGTGACGGTCGCAGACACTTTACGAGAGAAAGAGCCTCTCACAGCGATGACAGACGTAAGCAGACAATTAGTAACGAGGAGCAGACGAAGCAGCAGGTTGTAAAACTAACACACTCTCTGGGAAAAGTTAGGCATCTGTCTGCGCTACAAGCTTCACGGGAGACACTACACGGGAGGCTGCGAGGGGTTCGGGAGCACTGGATACTTGCATAGTGCGCTTTCCGACAAAAGGTTTTCTTTCTGGGCTCGCTTGCTTAACTGTTTCCCTGTTAAAAAAAAGGAGTGGTTAAATGAGAGAGAGGCGGAAACAGGAAGAGGGAAACAAAAGTTAGGATCATACAACAATCACATTCTGCAGCAGTTCGACGCCCTCGGGAAGCACATTTTCCTTTTCCCCGGAAGGTCACAGCCGACTTTAATGGTGTCACTTTGTTTCAGTTATGATCAGACAATGATAATTATTCACAGAGGCAGGCATCGGGAAAGGACGTGAGAAGGCATCAGAAAACAGGTAACGCACCGGTCAAGTGTGTTATGAATAAGCATGAATGTGTGTGTAGGTCGAGGTGGCTGCGAAAAGGAGGAAGGGTTAGCAGAGATAAACAATTCATTCTACAACGAAGTAATTAAAAGAAGCCTCCTAAGTGCTGCTCATTAATAAATCTATTCAGATTCACGACCGCCACAGCAGCGAGACCCTCAGCACACGTCCATGTCACTCTTCACCATTTCTCATTTATTAGCTGTGAACGAAAATTCACAATGTGAGCAAATAGGAATGACACAGGGCCCCGTGGGTGAAACCAGCTAGAAATGATCTCATGCAAATCAGGTACGACGTTCCATTTAGGATTCATCTTTGTCCACACACCTGCAGAAATACAGTCCTTACATTCGGAGAAATAAAACAGCGGTCAGGACTGCACACACACGCCGTTTCTAGACGTTCGCTTAATAAAACAGTTAAATTACAGATACCACACATTATGTTCAGAAAACCTGCAACACACGTGATCAAACTCTCACTGCACAGTCACGACTCCGTCCTGGAAGAGGTGTGTGAGATTACCATCACACAGAAGGATGCGAGAATAGAATGTAAAGCTTGAAAGCAAATATTTCTCGGCCCAGAAATGAATCTCGGCTTTGAATTAGTATGCGGAATGAAACGAGGACACAGCCAGAGCCCTGTCAGGGATACAATGGCACTGCAGCGGCAGACCCCACGCAGACTTCCTCTTCCTGCTTTCAAGTGGCCACAGCTCAGACGAAAGAAAAATAAGTCCTCACTGCACTATTATTCTGCCGTTTATAGCCTGACTCTACACCCCAACCTGGACCTATGATCAGCAGCCAAGAGCTTCTCTGCTCTCAGACTCTGTTAACATCACATGTTTAAAAGGCCAGAGAGAGGTGGAAATAAATATGCTGGTGCTGATACTGGGTTTAATCTGGTCGAGTTCCATTTTTAAGCACCGGCCAATTTCCTTTTAATTAGTGCACTTCTTCTTTTACATTTTCACCACTTGATAAGAAGAAACATATTTTAGTTTCCTGTATTTACTCGTGTGTTCATACTGGAGCTTGACGGGCAGGTGTCTACTGTAATTATATTTTGTGACACCTCAATCAAACAGCAGCGACTCAGCAAACTCTGCAGGAAACGATATGACCTACATGATGAGGGTGATGTGAGGGAGGGTGGTGCGATACATCCAACCAGAGCATCCTGAGCGGAGCGGATTATTGATTCATTACAAATTAACGCCTTCGTCCTCTGTTCTCTCTCTCCACCCAGACATTTTGAACAGAGCTGGCTTTGTTTTTTTCTGAACTACAGACCGAAATATTGAGACGATTAAAGTAAAAATCTGTAATAACGGCACAGGAAGACCTGTGCAGGAAGACCATGGTGAGAAGGTGAAAGTAACTTAAGCACAGGTTTAACCAACTAATAAAGTGTTTAGGGATAAGACAGCAACTAAATTATATCCGTCTTACTGACAATTTTTCATTAAAAGATAAGAAACCAAAACCAGCACTGAATGTATCCTACCAACAAATCAACCTGAACTCAACCTGAATTATCTCAAGATGCAGCTCTTTTAATTCTATTATGATTAAAACTGACACCGAGCACTGAGATACGGGCGAGTCCCGACAATAACAAATGATGGAATACGACTTTTGGTATAAACTTGCACGTATGCACACATTGCTCTGACGCATGTGAATGCTGCTGGTTTTATAGTAAATATCAAATAGTGGAGTGATGCTGTGATGCTGTCTTTGCTTCCACCTCTTATTTGAGTGCTAATTGATGATAGTAATTACACATCCGTGTTTGTGTGTATAATTAAGGTGATTAAAGGTGCTCATTACTGAAGCAAATCTGCATCCACGAACACACTGGAGCTGAATTCATATGGAAGGAAAGGAAGTGTGAGCGATCAGTGACGCAGACGCTGCCCGTGAAGCTGTGTTGGCGTCGTTTACCTGCTTTCTTTGGCGTTCGCGTGAAGCTGCCTTTGACGGTGCGGCAGTGCGAGTTGTCTCCACCGCAGACCCCACATTTGTCCTCAACTTTGGTCGAGCCGATTTCTCTGTTGCAGCCAACTTTCTGGAAACCAAAAACATTCCCCAAAAAATGGTTATTAAATTTTAATGTCATTAATAAACAAGTATCACAGATCAAGACCCAACAGCACCAGCATGCAGCCAGTTTATTTTGGGCTTCTGGGCATTTCTGCCATTTTACTTTCATATTTCTATGAAATGCATCTAATCCTCACCAGAAACATGCTCCATGTGTCCCCAGGCATACACAATTAATTACTGAAAAGCCCCCAGAAGCCTGGTTTGCAGCTGATTTACCAGTTTTTACATTGACAAAGCGCTGTTGTGGTATAACGGATGTTACTCTTTAACCACTTACAGTACGTTAATATACACGGACACTCAATGATCAATACATTCCTTCTGTCAGGAAGAGAATTTTATCACACACTGACAGAACCAGGACCAGTGTCTCTCTCTATACATGTAATTTTGTCATGAAAGAGCAAAGAATGAGCGTTTGGCAGCGATTTAGAAATATAGCTCGTCTAGGGGCTTGTGGTGAAAAATCTTCCTCAAAAACAATGGAATTAATAGGGAGCCCAGACCACACACTGCCGACAGTTGGCCACGCTCTTCAAAAACCGTACATCCCATCGCAATATAAATTACATGTGTCAACAGAGGACAAGTTTTCCTACGTTTTGATATATAATTTGTTAGTGAAAGATAAAAACTGACT
>JAUMTR010000027.1:19597450-19621781 GCA_032270685.1 Microctenopoma stevenorrisi | reverse complement strand
TTCTCCTTTGTGGTCCCTGCTGGTGGAACAACTTGCCCTGCCCCATTCTACTGGCTGAGAGTTTCACCACCTTTAAAGAACATTTAAAAACTCAAAAAGTACTTCAAGTGAGTCTACCACACACACACACACACACACACACACAAACACTCATATCATTGTCCAGCACTAAACAATTCCTGAGCAGGTTCTTGTCTTGATGAGTTAGATCTTATCAGGATTCTTTGTTGTAGTATCTCAGTTTTACAGGTGTAAAAAAGTGAAGTTTGGACTTCAAGGCACTATTCAGTTTGCCATAAAATGCAGAAAAATGCCGTGGCTCTAGAATAACGTGGGTGAACTTTAGGTGAATGCATACTACTGTGTGCAGATTGGTCTATTTCAGTTCTTCACCACATATTTCACTGGCTGTCAGACTCATTTTAACGTAGCTTATTATACTTTTCTGGGATGTCATGCTACCTCAAAGTGATAAATACAAAAGCAGGAAAGACATTTCAGTTGTCATGAATGTATTCCTCCATCAGACACGTCTTGCACAGTTGAATTTTGAGATCCAGACCCAGATTAAGTTAAAGATTGGTATTAAATTAGCAAATTAAATGGACAGATAGCCGTAGGTGGAAGCTGTTTAATCATATACGCCTGTGACCCTCCAACATTTGTTCATCTAGGCTCCAGTTTTGCCATCTGCTCCAGCTCATAACGAACCAGTTCAGACTTATTTGACAAAGATTCACATTAGAAACCAAAGAAACGTGTAGTGTGGTAATTATCAGGACAGAACAGAGCTGCAGAGTCTCAGTATATTTAAAAAAATAATAAAGGTGAATAAAACCTTTTTCTGAGAGGCCCGTGGAGTCTTCTTAAGATCAAACAGAAAATCTATGTGAACAGCCGCGCTGGAAACACCAACTCACTGGATGTAGCGCTTCAGTTCCTGCCCGCTGCACATGGACCAGTGGTATCGATGAAACGCCGCCTGCACAAGAGGAGCCATCACGCTTCCCATCGCCGTTTCATCTCCGCAGCGGTTCCCTTGGCCGTCGTGCTCCATGCCCAACCTGTGCCCACACAGACAGACAACGTGATCATATAACCACCGAGTCCTCCTAACACTGTGAAACCATTCCTGCCCTTCTCTCTGCCTCGTGCTCGTTCCATCTCGTCTCTCCGGGGACACTGGGCATTTTGAAAACTCACTGTTTTAATGAGCAACATCTGAGATCGTGGCTCCATACTTTATGTCCATGTTCTGTGTCTGTGATCCGTTCATGCGTGAAAGATGTCATAAAACAAAATGAAAGCACAGTTACAACGGAGCAGCAGCTCTCTGAGCCGCAGGCGTCTCCGTCCACGCCACTATCAGCAGAGGCCGCATTTAGGGGTCCTCCCTCAAAGAGAGGGGTATCAGGGCCTGTGTTTTAGATGCTTTGTGATTAATAAGGGGAAAAAAACAGCACTGCATGTATGGAGCCACACGTACAGAGTATTCAAAGCTTATTCTGTATGCGTGCGTGTGGTGGGATGTCTAAACAGAGGATATCCGGTGGGACGGAGAGAGTAAAGCTTCTTCTTTCTGAGACGCGATTTGACCCAGTGGACTGAGTTTGTAAAAATCAAGTTACAGTCACATTAAAGCGACTGCTATTAATATCAAACAACGTTTGATATATTCTACAGATGGTTGGTGCTTCTCTGTGTGTTGGTGCATGTGGCTCCTTTGGGCTTCTGTAATTATTATGCATCACTCATCACCCAGTCCTCTCCTGTCTGACACATTACTCGCATTTAAAACTAAATGATTGGGCAGTTAGACGATTTCAAACTGTGTGATTTATTTTGTTTAACGCAAGCGGACCTTCTTTGTCCCCCTTCTCTGCACGTAGGAGCAAAACTCTGTCTTTCCTCAGAAACACCGCACACACTGAGTGAGGCGCTGAGCAGGCTGTCGAGTCGTCATTCAGATATTATCAGGATGTGTGAGAAGCCATAAGGTTTGAGGTAGGGTTAAGTCACGGTGAGACCCATGTACAGAGGATTGACGTGCCGCATGTTGATTACAGATTCTGCTTGTTGAATTCTCCCCCACTGCTTTAACACGGAGGAACTAATGATCTGACACCATCAGCTCGGAGCCTTTGAGAAATCACTCAATAAAACCCAAACCTAATGGAAAACATGCCTCCTCTTTCATTTCTTATCCTTTATTAGTGACCACAGACGGCGTCAGTGTGAAGCCGGGAGATTGCGGCTAATTTCATCAGAGCAATGTACTTATTCCTCGTGCTGAAAGGGATTGTGATGCAGCACTTCAAGCCGGCGAGTGATTCAGAGGTCGGGCTGGAAAAAAGCAAACAGGAGGAGAAGTGTGCAGATGTGTGAGTAAAGCTTGTGCACGCTTGGTTCTCCTTATAAACCGCCAATCACTGTGGAAATATCCCACTTCCTCTCGCTCAATTTGCCATGAACGGAGGCAGGAATACACTTTTTCAACGTCGGTTTGAGGACTTAACCTGTCGCTGTGACGAAGTGCATCACAACTAACTGTTACACAGACCCCCCCGCCTCCAGCATCACATCATACTGCAGTTGAATCCATGCGGAAATCAAGACACGCAGCAACAGGAACACTTAAAAAAAGGCCAGTGAACGTTGCTAGAAGCCAACTTGACTATTGAAACCTGAAGAACTCAGGACAAACCACATGTACAGATTGTTTCTCCCAACTTGGACAGATTTGTATTCAGTTAGCAACAGTGAGGAAGGAGCAAGCAACACACTGAACAACTAATCAGTGATGTAGCTCTGGAGCAAATCCCCAGCGTGTTCTGGGACCACAACAAGCACGAGCAACCACCAGCAGCCTGCACTGCTTCCAATTAGGCTGGCTGTGGTGCTTCTTCAGTTCGGTGCTGTAGAGTCGCTCTCTCGCCACAGTTCAGTCGCTCCTCGTCCGCTCGAACACACAAATCGCTCTGCTCATGCCTCTTCCTCACAACTTTATTTGCTGCGATGTCGGTCTCGGATGCAGACTCCCTCAGAAGAGTGTCTTTCCTCATTGTCAGACACAAACTTCAGGGATCCATTTATCGTCTCACCTCTGGTTCTGTGTGATGCTGTCAGTGTTGACCACGTGGAATGGACCAGCCTCTCCTCAGCCCTGATATTCATGGTTTAATTACTTATTACAAGGAACTTTTTTTTGATGCATGTCAATTTTATTTGGGGGATTTGCTCAGCAAGGCCGAGAAGCAGCTGCAAAGACTCGGTTCAAGCTCCACAGTCTGAGCTCAACCGTAGTTGTGTGAGCAGCTTCCGGTTGAGCGGGGAAGCAGACTGAAACGTGTAGTCAGTGTTTCCACATCGGACACAATGAAGACACGTCTCCGTGTCTGTCCGCCCTTCGCTGGCTGTGGCAGAAGCAGCAGCAGGCCTATTCGCCGCCATGTCACCGCCAGCAGGTGTTGCTGTGCGGGATAGTTAGTAGAAAGTCAAACACTAGATATCTACGTCCATGTGCCTCCAGACGTTTAAATAAAATTGCCCAGTGAGTGTCTTCTGAACACGAGCACACATAATAATACGCATCCAAATCTCTTTATCATGATTTGTATTTTTGTCTTGTCTGTTCCACATAACAGCGCGGCCGTTGCCTAGCGACATGACTTCAAACGTAATCTACCTGTCGTGCATTGGCTATTGTTCTTTTCTTCAAAAAGTTGGACGTGTGCGCTGTTTACAAACCACTGCATAAAATGTGATCGGATTTTCATATAAGGCGAAGCACAGCGCACTCAGACCAACAAACACACGAGCAGGTGGTCATGGGTGCCACCTTTCATCACGCCCATGAACAAAGCAGCACGCTAACACGGTGAAGTTGGGTCCAAAGGTCCGTGTGAGCCTTACAGCAGCAGGTTACAGCAGCAGGTTCAAACATTTTAGGTATTTTTTCCAACCTGCACGTCGAACGAAGATGTTTTAAGCAGCTTAACCACTCTTTGTGTGTCTGCACTCGTGACTTCGATCAACAGACTGTATTTCTATTCCTAGTGTTCGGTCTGGTTTTCGTGAACTGCACTTCAGGGTGTGACGCATTAAATGTCGACAGCAAGGACAACTGGTGGCCGCGTCCTTGTGTTTCTGTACATGGGCTCGATAAACTAAGCATGAAACTTGATTAAAGGTAACATGATGGAGCGTTCAAGAGCAAACGGCTCGAAGGTCGCGCGTTTCACTCACTTCACGAACACGAAAGAAAAGCCCTGGGGAGATATTCACACTTAGCATGTGATGTTAAGCTAAAGGACGATTCTTTTCTTAGGAACAGGAGTGTGTATGTGTGTGTGTTTCACCACCGACACAGACATAAGAGGAGGAACCTACACGTGTCCCGTCTCATGAGCCACGACGAATGCTGACGAGAAGCCGTCTTCATGATTGAGGGTGCAGCTCCGGACTGGGTGGCACATTCCTGTGACCGGAGCGTAACCTGATCGGGGGAGAAGATAAAGGTTAAATACACATCAACGGAGAGGTGAAGTAAAGTCTTTTAAATGGGGAAACATATGGCAAGCGCTCTAAACATTTTATATACGATCAAGACTCTTTCCTGCTAGTCAAAAGCTGAATTAAAGATATCTCCCACGTCATTTCGACTCTCAGTAAGATGAATTCTAGATATCTTGAACTACATTTTGACCAGTCAAAGCTCTTATTTCAGATTTCTACATTCAAATTTCAACTAGTCATAATTCAAGTCAAAGAAATCTCATTTAGAGCATCTTATTTATCTTTTTGGATGTCTCAAAGATGACCAGTCTAAATTCAGTTGTAGATCTCTGAAATTAGACTTTTGACTGCTCACATTGTTCAAGATATCTAGAATTCTCATTACGGAGAGTCAAACTGACGTAGTAGATGTCTTTAAGTCGACTTTTGACTCGTCACATTGTAATTCTGATAATTGTAATACAATTACGGATATTCGAGTAAAGACTGTTAAATGTTAAAAGTGCTTGCGATAGGAAACAGGGGTTTGCATCATTTGACAGCGTATCAGCAGCAGGGACTCGCTTCCCCCCCTTAGAGGGAGCCTGAGCCAATAATAACAGACTTCCTGCATGGTTAAATATCGAGCAGGAGGGTGACCTAAAACTGAACTAGGACGGATCTGTGAGTGTTTCTGCCTGCCTCTGTGTGTCACAAGTGCGTCATGATGGTAATGATACATCATGAGTTCAAAACAGGAAACGGATAATACAAATATAGTCGGGGGGGCAGACACAGAAGGGAAGGAAGCAAATGTCGTACCTTCATTATGATTCATTATTACTAGTGTCCCACTGCCCTCTACCACGGTTTATTATTTAAATGAAGACACATTACAGCCAGACCGCTGACACTGGTGACAGATGGCATCAAATGCCACCGTGCCAACATAACATGTCTTTTCTCCTTTAGTATCTGAGCTGCTGTTTGATAAATGAGTCACACGCTGATGAGACAGACTTTAACTGGCCTGTCCTAAGATAAACTTATAAAAAACTGATAAACTAATTTATCTTTCAGACATCAAACAGCACATTGACTTCTTCTATAAAGGTATTTTACCCACTGGTTATGACAATGGCCTTATATAAAAATAAAAAATGAAATTATGCTGGTCCTTTGTTTGCAGTCCGCAATCTATTATATTCCGATGTGATTAGACTTAAAAACAAGCCTCAGCCACAGTGAAAAAATAAAAGTAAGATAAAGTGAATATCTGGAAAAACATTTTAACTAAAGTGAACGAAAAACTTAAAACCAACAAATACAACCAACAACAGAAACTAAAGACGAGCCTGGAATGACCCTGCTCTGTGGGGGACTCACAAACTCTCATTGCTACCTCAGACAAACATAATTGACTCTTCATGCATCAGTTTTATATAAGTCCTCCTGGGAATTATCCAAATCTAGTGCCGTGCCCCATGAATGATGTATAGTCTGAGTGTCCTCTTTTGGTTCAGCTGCCATAATCGAGAATTCACAGCGTTATAATGCTCCATGATGTCACAGATGATTCACATACACCCTGTTCTAACAGAGAGGAGCTCATCTGAAAGGCTGGTACCACCTGGATGAGGCTGTGTTACAGGGGAGGATGCAGTCTTAATTAAAACCTTCCACGACTACTCGTTCTCTAATCAACAGGCTTTGAGTTTGCAAAGGAAGAAAATAAAAACAAAACAACTCAATTTACAGCAAATCTCATAATCACCTTGTATAATACTGTAAGTGAGGAGAGCTCATTTTAAATGATCATATTTATGCTATTTGTTTTTAATTAGGCATCATGTGAACTTCTATCAGTGGATAAGAGAGCAGGATAAGAGAATGCATATGTGCATGTGCGCTTCCGGACTCCGGCCTCTAAAAACGATGCTGCGCTTGTCAAAATCAAACACCAGCGCTGTTTTCCTCAGGAATCTGCCCTTGGTTCTACAGGAGGCCATGAAGCCAATCATGTGTTAATGTCCTTGTTGACAACACACCAGGCAGATGCTGTTTGATGTGGGAAATGTCATATCTGACAAAAAAAGGCTGCAGCTAGTGATGTTTGCCTCCAAAAAAACTGATGAAACACAGCAGCAAGAATATACAAGATTAAAAATCCACTTTTCGTTGTCTTTCATTTGACCAATAGGTCAACAATAGAAATGGCAAGTAGCGGATATGGAAGCTGTCAGTTCTCCTGTATACTCAGAAATAACACGTGATTAAAAACACTCAAGTAAGTCGCGGCAGCGTCCCTGAAATCCCAATGAATGCACAGTACAGACCATGTTTCCACATATCTGTGAAGGTTCTCAGTCCTCCAGGTCATGGCCACCTTCCATTCCAGAGGGCTTTCTCTAGATGTTTCCACATCTTTTTGATCTTCAAAAGGCTGGTATGCAGCCGTTCGATGCATGATCTGCGATGACCTACATTAACTGAAAGCTGAAAGACATCCAGTGAAAGCCGTCCCGTATGGACTGCTTCCTACATCTAATGTTTATTTATTCAAAGATTTTAATATCATATCAATATCTGTGAAGGTTCTCATGGTCAAGTCAGACAGAGAAAGTCCTCTGGAATGAAAGGTGAAACGTCGTCAAGGAACCAAACAAGTCCAGTTGCTTTGGATAAAACCTTTTTGAGTTAATATCATATCAAGACAACTTAGACTGGGACTTAATTCAATATATATTTAAAACTTCGTCCTGGTGGTTTCCAAATGGGAAATTCCAAGTGGATAAATGCTTTTGATGTTCTACTGAAAAGATTATAATAGCATTAAAGTGTCAAAGACTGGGTGACACAGCTTTGGCAGCTCAGCACTCGTGTTAAATGATGTTTAACCTATCAGAGAAGGGTGGAGGGCCAGGCCACCAGGAATCTCCAGGCCCCACAATAAGCAGTCCCATTTTATAGCCCTAAGCTGTCGTGGAATGGATGTGATAGAACGCACATCCCGTATTTCATAGACACCATTACTGATTTCGGGCCACAACAAATGGAAGGAATGTAAACAACTAGCTGAATGTCTTAGTTATAGCAGCTCGCTCCGTCGGGGGAGAATGAGACTCTTAATCTCGGGGTCGTGGGTTCGAGCCCCATGTTGGGCATCACCTTACGGGCGGCGTGATAGCTCAGTGGGTAGAGCTGTCGTCTTCCCACCTAAGGGTGAGCGGGTCGATTCTCCGCCTTCACAAAAAGCTCCATGTCGATACCCCGCAGTAGCGCTGACACAGCAGGTCTAGCAGTTGTCCAAACAACCATTTCCCCAAGGGGACCAATAAAGTGTTCATTATAACGCAATGAACAACACACATCGGAAGGAACTTTCCTCCTTCGTTGTGTTGACAGTAAAACAGGCCCCAGCAACGAACCAACGGTTGCCTACTTCTGAACCAGGTTTTAACAACACCTGAGGCATCTCAGGAGACTCAGAGCGACAGTTTGACTATAAAAAGTGTGTCTTCTATCTTCAGCTCAACTCAATAGATTCATGTGCAGCATTTGCAGTAATTTACCCCCCCCCCTCCGATGCTCAAAGTAATCGACTCAGATGATGTTCTCATTCTAAACAAAGAACGGAGCAGATGTGTTATTGTTATTATCCGACAAAATGCTGTCAAGTTAATGGCCCCGACGATTCACTGTGGTGAAATTTCTCTCCCGAAAAGAAAGAAATGAATTAGTGTATTAGTGAAGCCAGAGCACGCTTTGCTTTCCAAGTGAGCAGCTCCTCAAAGGAAGCAAGTTGATTGGGCCTTTAATAGTGATGACTGTGGACACTCGGTGCCAAGTCGTCTCATTGTTTCAGTTTGTTGGCCGTGGAGAAAATACGAAGCAGGGGCAACCCTAATCGATATCTGGCAGCACCCTACCTTTGAAGGATCGATTGTGCTGTTTGAGCTCAATTAAGGAAGACGACGAGCTTTTGTGATGGATCAGGCTTTTCCTTTGTTTTTACCTCGCGTAACAGTGGAGCAAATAACAGCTACCTACAGTCTGACTCGAGTTGTGTTAAAACGTTTAAGATCACGACTCGATGAGTAATGAACTGATCCATTATCATCCAGAAGTCGTACTTAACTTACTGTACCTGTATTCAGATTAACTGCACAGGTCAGAGCGCTGCGGCCACATTCTCTGTCGGACCATAGCAGTGGGTGTTCTGGGGTCTCACCTTGCATCCCTGTGGGGCCGAAGCCCTGGCGTGTCAGAAAGATCGCGTGGTCGTGGTGCTCGGCGTGATCGGCGTCGCCTTTCTGCTGCACAAACGCCCAGCGGCACACGTTCTCCAGGCTCCGCGAGGGGTTGCCTCTTTCAATGAGGCTGATGGACTGACAGGAGGACGGGGGAGAGAGAGAGACGGTTACTGATGACATGGCTGAACATGAATTCTCAGCGCTGCTGGATTGTTGATGACAGGTATCAGTTGCATCCACCGTAAACACAGATTGGACACGAGGCCTCTGGGGTGACAATAAGCGTGGAGCATTCCACTCAACAGTCCTGAGAGAAAATGCCAGAAACCATGAATCACCAGAGATTATTTTGCACATTTTCAGCACTGAAGTGAGAGTGTGCCTTTTTCACAGTGTGTGTGGACGACGGCTACCATCTCTGCCACGTCATCACCCGACGAAATGCTGGTTGAAATAACATGATTAGTCCATAATAAAAATAAAACACTGGTTACAGCAATTGTACAAGCACTTTGATTTTGGCACCACACTCTCAGTGTTCAATATAGAGGAGCACTTTTCTGACTGCAGCTGATTCCTCTTCCTCACACCCATCATCCTGCACTCTGGGCGACGAACTCTGTCCTGTCATTTTCTGTCATTTCTCCTGAATTTCCAAAACAAGCAAAATGAAAAAGAAATAGCTGACTCTCACCTTGGCGTAGCCCAGCATGATCATCCTGACCAGGGCCACGTTGATGTGCACTCCCAGCGACTCATCGTGGTAAATTTCGTTCACCTGAGAAGCAGAAGGGAGACGTCGGCAATCAGAGAACTTTCAGCAGCTCTCAGTAGAAATAGCGCTTCTGCGTCAGCCATACTCTAAACCTCCTATCTTGCTAATTCTGGGCTTCATCAGTGGAGGAGCGTGAGAGAAACAGACCATTCTTAACTAATCGCTCCATGAATAACTGTAATCACAGACCTGAGTCACTAAATGCAGCGACTCGTCTCGTTTTCCTTTCTTGTAAAACGTAGTGCCCACACAGCAGAAAATCAGCGTTTACCCACCAACGCCTGGTGTATGTGGAGGACACGAGTGTGTTTGTGATGAACTCCAGAAAAAGTAGAGGTGGCGACAAGAAAGAACAGCACTTTAGAAATGATAGGAGACCAAACAGAAGTAAGCAAAGTGCTTGACCGGGGCTTTTAGCATTCAGACCAGGAGCCTCTGCGGTAACGTATAGAGAACCGTGCGAGTCAGGATTCTCCACAGGTAGCCTCACTAACATTTCCCACCGTCCCACCTACATTCTGAAATGTAAAGCTGAAGGGTTTTTTCCCCCTCCAGCTGTGGCACGTGGTTAACAGTCAACACACAGATTCCTCCAGAATATTAGCTTCCAGAGAGAGTTTCTAATCAGTCAGAGGGATCAAATTTCCCCTCCCAGGGATCAGCGTCGCTCACTGTCCATATGTGCGTCTCTGGGATTTATTAAACACTCGACGAGCATGTTCTCGTATTTACCTGAAGGCGCAGCGTTGATGAGCCTGTCACTTAAACACTATTTTAATAGTAAATAACAACACTGTGCTGTGTTAGTAATGAGGATTCACACAGGAGAACTAATTCACCCTTAACAATGAACGCCGAGTGTGAAAGTGGCAACTGTCAGCTTGTTAAGGCCAACGTGTTCACCTGCATGAATTTAATTGGCTGCTATTGTCATATCATCTTCAGCCAGTCAGCTGAAGAACCACAACCTCTGCACTGAAATAAACCAGTCACTGCACACGGCTTCCTTTCAGGACTTTGATGATAATTCAGTTTAATAATCATTAAAATGTTTATTTTAGAATATGAATTATGCATCACAAGGTTTTATTTGATGATAATATGTATGAATGTATGCTGTATTGTGTTATTACTTTATAGTGTGTGCACGTATCACATATGTACATATGTATGTACATCATAAATGCTGTGGTGATCACTCTACCCACTGATCGACTGAAAACATGTCTGTTTGATGTAACAAACATCAGTATCCATAACTTGACCTGTGGACAGCTGTTTTCCCCACCGTCCCATACACGCTACGGTTAAACCCACTTTCATATCTAAATGACAGGATGTACAACACAAAACCAGCCAAAGTGATTTACTTTGATGAAAAGCGAGAACGTTTTTTTATAAAATCAATTCCCCCGTCTAATTATTGTGCGTTATCTGATTATTGCCCGGATCACATGGTAATGAGGCGTTTCTGACATCTGACCTTTAAAGGTTTCAGTTTGACGCGCGTGGTCACTCATTATACACCACGTTTAGCGATGTCACCGGCTGACGGACTGTACAGTAAGCACCAATCAGCATCGCCGTGCTGCCCACACCGTACATGAGGAGACCTCATTAGCAGGCAGAAGCACCTGGACAGCATTAGTTTTCCCGGCCCAGCGGTTTCTCACTGAGCTTGTCCACCTCAGTCAAGCACACACAGGGAGGAGGTGGAAAACAACAGCTCGTAATCACCCGCTGAATTGTTCTCGTAAGTCTGTTTTCACCTCATCAACGTTTTTAACCTCCGTCTTACTCCAGCTCCTGTCTGTTCCCACGCTCGCACTGCTTCACATGTGTGAAGACGTGAGCATCTGGCTGCGTGTGACCCTGTATGTGCAGCAAATGTGTACTTCAATTCTCAAAATGGACAGATGCGGATCGTCAGCTCTGCTCTCCTGGCTGTGGTCGCTCCTCCATCAGGACAAACTCAAATTACAGCGTGTGCTATCTTCCCCCCACAGCCTGATGTGCTCGCTTTCAAAGGTTGGTCGTAACAATGCACACCAGCTCCTCGACAGCTTCTCCCGTACGTTTACAGCAGGACTCACAACCTCCTGCTGAATCGGATTCAGGCTCACATTGTGCTGCAGAGTACAAAACAGGCAGCGTAAATGTACCGGAGGGAAATAATGATATAAAATGACATTATAGAATTCATCCCTGCATTTACAGCTCAGCATAGAGGTTTGTCACCTGCTGTGTTTTCTGCCCCCCGCTGTAGAACAGAGCCCCTGCAGTCAGAGAAATACTGCACACACACACGGAGCCTGTCAGGCCTGAAGAAACTGACCTCAGGGGGGGTCTGTCTGTTTTCCCTTTCTTCCACTTGATGCAAATCTTATTTCTGTAACATTCTGTGACTTTTTTCTGTATCAACATGATAATGTTGCCTAAAGCCAAATGGTTTTCCCAGTTTGGTGTGGGAGAACTAGACGACCTCAAGCCAATCGCTCCAGCTTCTGTGCTGGATGTTTGGGAATAAACGCCTGCAGCCTGGTTTCAGGACAAGTTGAGTGGATGCTGTTAACGCGGCAGATACGTTTAGTTTACCTACTGTGTATCTGTGTTATTCTAGGTGGGTCCTGGGTCTGTCCTCTGTGGAGGACATGCAACCGAATACAACTACTCTGTAAGATGCTTGTTACATTTAGTTTAACTGTGTTTAATGTATTTTAGATGAGAAGTTATCAAAGGCCTTTATTAGATCTATATTAGAAGCTTTCAAAGCTGTTTTACGGCTGTGCTGTGTTGGATTAAAGTGCACAGGCAAGGTAGAAAATATTTGACGCAAATGTTGTTGTAGTTCCTCCCTGTCGCCAACAGAGGTCCACAAAAGTCATGCATTACTCTGTGTCCCATCAAAAGGACGTTTGTGATGCTCTGCTGGCGTCACAGACGCTATCTCACTTTTATTACTGTATTTATTCAGGTAACCCAGATCTTTTCTTCTGATCCTCGCTGCGGAAACACAGGTTATCAACTTCACCAAGAGCTTCAAATTCCAACTCTTCAGTCACGCTCTTCCTGGCAACTGGTGCACTGATCTAACTGACTGATGTCAGACACGTTCATGAGTCAAGTGAAGCAAATATGAAGCTGTTATTGATCTGCGACAGCCTGAGAGGGAAAACTGATGCTACCAGGCGGAGTTATTTCACTCCCCTGTGTGTCTTTTTATGTGTGCACCAAAAGCTAAAACAAATCCACCACAGCTCTTTATTCAAGGCTACTGGGGAACGAGACTCATCGCTATAAGTGTGAAACCGTCAAGGTTCAAACTCTCCTCAGACTAATAGAATAAAAGAATTTATAAAAGCTGAAGCTATTTCATCATTACTGGTACAGATGAATATGAATCCACGGTTGTGTAATGTGTGAGAGACACAGAACACACACAGAGAGTAAGACAGCTCCTGCTGTGGGTGCAGGGCGAGTTGTCCAGCTGCTTCTGACAGCGGTGATAATGGGAAAAGCCCGCGTTGCCTCGCTGATGACGAAGGCTGGGGCAGATTTCACTCTCATCTCATTTACTGTAGCAGACCAAATCTAAAGCTCGAGCAGTGATAAATGAATAAACGTAGTGTGTGTGTGTGTGTGTGTGTGTGTGTGGAGGCTCAATTTTTCGTTGATTGCAGTTGTTGGTCACTGCTGAAGACGCACGCCCACACAGTTTGCACAGATTGTACATACACGCTTATTAAATGCTCCAGATAAGCAGGAGAAATCATACAGAGGCGACAGAAAGAAGCAAATTAATGGACAGAGAGGAATGAGGATAGAAGGACAGAAAAAAGGAGCGAAGGGAGAATAGAAGCAGGCGTAAAAGAAGAAAATGAGAGTGGAAGAAATGGGGCAGAATGATAAAAGGATAAAGGACAGAAGATGACTGGGAGAGTAAAGGAGACAAGACAGCATGAGAGGAAAGAAAGAAGAGGACAGGACAGGTGTGAGGAGGAAACAGGAGAGGAGACTACATGAGACAGGATGAGTGTAAGGGGATGAAGAACAGGGTGGAAGGAAAGAGAAGAGGAGGCAGGGAAGGAGGTAAGGAGGATAGTTGACGGGAGGAGACAGGATGAAGGAGAAGCTGAGAAGACAAAGGGAGATCGATAGGTAGCGAGAGGGTTGGATTCCACATCCTCCTGTCTACGTCTGAAGTGTCCTTGAGCAAGTAAATGGACCACAAGCTGCTGCTGATGTCAGACTACAGCACAGAGCCTCTGAGTCAACGCGTGAGTCAGAGCCAAAGAGGCAGAGGAGATAAGTGAGTCTGGAGGCGCAGAAGAGAGGAGGGAGGACGTTCAAACGGAGAGAGTGGGGCAGTGCGAGGCAGAGGCAGGTCCACATCCAGATGAACCAGCCAGCAGAGGAACCAGCAGGGACCTCTACTGGAAAACACCTTCAACAACCTCATCCCCTCATCCCCACACCACATTAGACTCCATCACTCGACTGAGGTTCTTCAGCCGCGCTGTGGGCTTGTGTCGAAAGCAAACGGCGGATTCAACTTATTTACTTCAGCTCTTAACTTAACTGCAGCCATTTACAAAAGCACAGTCTGGTCTGTGAAAGTAGGGTTTGTGGGTAATTTAAACTAAATAATCGATAACAAAGGCAGTGAGGACTGAAATCCTGTGTAGCGCAGGCTGAAAGGGATTTTAAAATAGTTCCCTCACAGGAAATGTGTAAAATAATTAGCAACACAGCTGAGTCTCTGCAATCAACAGATAGCAGAGGACACCAAAAAAAGGGCGACACGCTCCTCCTGATAATATCAATGGCAACACAATCCTGTAATACACAAAGGCCTCCTCAGGCCAAAGACACCATCTACTGTCCCTCCAGGACACAAAGCTGTGTGGGGTGTATGAGACATGAGCAGCAGGAAAACACGGGGCTCACAGCAGCCTTCGCATTAAAGCGGCTCGTTAGCGGGAACGTGACGCAGCGCAGCCAGAAAATGGCCGAACGAAGCAGCGAGGCCTTTCTGTTGTTCTGTTGTACCAGCGAGGAGCATCCACGGAGAACGACCCCGCTACTCCCAGAGCAGATGGACTGACAGAGGGCTCCAGTGCTGGCGAGGTGGTTCAGACGCTGCACGGACACCAGCAGTGCGGACCACTCGGGATCAGTGTCGTTGTCATGGCAGGTTAGATCCTCAGACCCTGGGAAACGGGTCTAACGTTGACAGAATTAAACCCGAGAACTGAACCTGAAGTTTGGTTGCTGGTGAAAACTTTAGTTCAATACAAGTAAAAAGAAGAAATTCCTGTTGTTCCTTCTGCCTCTTTTATAATGATGGATCCATTTTTGACAGTTTAACAGAAGAATGCAGCAGGACAAGAAAAGCACTTTATTTCACGTTCTTCCAGCAGCTTGTTGTTCATATATACAAGGTCCTAAACCTGCTATGTAAAGTGGCCTGAAATGACTTTTATTATACAAATAAAGATGAATTGAATTGAACTGTCTGCTTTTCTGAAGCAGGGCAGCTCAGAAGCTAGCCAACATGTGCCAACAGAAACATCCACCACACTGAAGGACGGCTTCACCGTGAAAGTCTAAGGTCCATTTAATAATCCATTTTTGCTCCTCTCCACATCGATTCTGATGTAAATGCAAATATTTCCCCAATTTCTAGTGAAAAATGCAGTTATGAACGATATCAACGCTAACTGGCGTTATAATAAAGTGTTATTAATTATTATTATAAAATGGCAGAAAAATTTGAAGAAATACTTTCGTCAAATGAATAAATCAGACACAGGTGTAGTTATTTCCCATCTCTTTTCCTGTAATTATCAAATCATATGTTCTATGTGCATAAGTGATCTACAGTAACTACACAGAGTAATATTCACTGTATGCGCTGTAAACAACCTCAGCGATGATCCAAATATTAGACTAAACCAGTCCTGCCTCCAGTGTCCCCACTGCCACGCTGAATAGTTCTGCCTGAACAGATAGCGAGGGAACAAAAGTCACCTCTATTCCATATGCACATGCTCTTTGTCGCAGCACAGGTTGTGAACAATATGTTTCGGGATTGATTTTAAATTTCCGTCTTAAGAAAACACCCACATGCCATTTGCCCTGCACGCCGGGCTGTGAAGGGAGAAGTTTTTATAACGTTTGGAATGAGCCATATGCACAAAGCGGCGCTTAGTAACACAGTGAGAAAGCACTTCACTTACGATATTCATGAGCGTCAGAAGGTAGTTCTGCACGTGCTCCTTGCCATGAAATCGTACCACAGAGTCATCCACACCCAGCAGAATTTCAATGTTGTAGTCGTTCTCCCCGGCATCCCGAGGGAGACGGCGGCGGACGGTCTCGTTGACCTGCTGGACTACTGAGTTGAGAGACCCGGGAACATCAAGCTCTGGTTCTGTACGGGAATAAAGAGAGAGGAAATAAAACTTCATGAGCAAATTCATATTTGTGTGGTTGTTGACATGTCAAGTTTCTATTATTCAGACGTTTCATAGATTCGTGTCTTTATTAGTTGCGTCAATAAAGCTTAAAGAAGAAGAACATTAAAAGTCAAACAGGTTTTAAAAAGCTGGATTTGGTGTGTGCGCGTATTTGGTACTATGCTTGGCCCCTCTATGAATATTGTGGCCCCTCGATGGCTCCTTACTCAGAAACATGGTAGATCCGCCGCTGAGTGCTGCGTTTGTGTCCTTCACTCTTGAGTGTGCTCTCATCTATGCACGTTCGTGTAATACACTGCTCCACGCACAGCTAATGTTTGCATGATTCATTCAGTGCATTCATTAATGGGACTTAAAGGCTCCGAGGCCTCGAAAGCTTTATGACTATCAGGACATAAATGCAGCCATTCAAACGAAACACGGTTTACTGCTAGAGACACAGTGTTTTTCATGCAATGTGCTGATTATCCTCTGACATTATGTAACGCTGAATCTGAAGATGACTCCACATTTTCCATCCCCTCTGCACTCCCCGCTACTGAAAAAGACCATGAAATATTCTTGATGTAGCAGCTGGCCTGTACTTAGCGTCCCCATCACTGCTTAGCTTTACGCTCTGAGGGCTGGGGCCGTGTCTGTCAAACTCCTGAGGGAGCACTCCAGACATGAAACCCTTCATCTGGCCCACTCTGTAATCCTGACTCCTACTTTGCTTCTTTACAGTAAGCAGCATGCGCTGGGAATGCATTTTCCACTAGAACGGTAGTGGAATAATATGAAAAACATCCTTCCTGCTTTGTCGTGGGAGCCGGAGCGTTGCAGTTTCAAACCCCCGTCAGGGAAAATCTCAGGCAGAAATGTGAATGAATCACCAGGAGACTGTCTCACTTTGCTGGAGTTGCAGTGAGTCTGCCGTTATTCCCGTCGTTTGTTGTGTTTGGTCTCCACCGCAGCGGAAAATGCTGCTTCTTTTGTTAGTTTTGCACTCGCTTCACCCGAGTCATGTTTGACATGATCCCAGAGTGAGTCGGAGAACCTGGACCTTCAGTGAACTCTCCCGATCGCTTTCAGAGAGAGGAAACATAATCCACCGCCCAGAGGTTTCTTTAAAGGCATATTTCACAGTATTATATGAAACATTTTTTAATAGAAAAAAGACAATAAGAGTCTCTTTAATGTGTCCGTTGGCCAAAGATCCACATGTTCGTACTGCCGCGGTATGAAAATGTAATCACTGTCACTCCGACACTTTAATCAGAACAAAGCATCTCTGACAGTCTCTCACTTTGATCCCAGGCTTTTATAACCGTTGGTCCAAACATCATCAGCACTCCATGAAAAGCTCCTGCATGGAGCCACAATTAAATGATTAGGTTATTAGTCCTTTATCCACAGACTCAGAGCTGCAATTTTAGTAATTCACATAATCTTATGGGTTTTCTGTCGCACAGCTGGGTGCAAATGGTAATAGACTTTCTAATGTACATCTTCATTGGAAGCTTCGCTCTGAATATAAACTGAAAGTCTCTTCACACTCGTGCGGGTCTGCAGACGTTCTAACTGGGTTCATGCAGCCTATGAACAAACAAACAAACCGGGCTCAGTGAACAACGCTCACAGAGGCTCATGTTAGGAAGAAGGATGAGAGCAAAACCGATGTTTCTCAGTACATAGTAGGTGCATATGATGACTACATAAACATAAACAGGGTGAGAGAATTCGATGGAAAGTTCTGAAACTTTCCACGTGTGGACCTGAGGTAGGCAGAGCGTTCATAGTTACAGAGCTTCTGCACGTTCAACTTCCCCTGAATAAATAAATGACTGACTTAGAAAAAAAAACTCGATTTCATCCGCACCGGGTGAAGATGGCCATTTGGTTTTGGATGGCACACACTTGGAAATCTCAATCCATAAATACACGCGCAGGCCATTTCTCATTTTTCCAGGGATGCTTATGGCCGCAGACAGGGCCAGTGATTGAGTGGAGCAGGAGCTAAAATAAATAGAAAGAAATGGCTGCCACCTCAGCCGCGGCCCGGCTCCTACACTGTTGGGATTGTGGAGTGCATTCCTCCTCTCCGCTGCTCCCGTCATGACACAGGCATTCTTGTACAGCGGGCCAGCCCCCCCCCCATCCAATTCCTGAGTAAACAGGCTCTCTGAGGTCCCTACTTCAAACGCACAGGACTTCCCCTCAGCAGCGCTCCTTAAGACCGCTAGTGTGCTTCAGTCAGCGGCAACCACCCTCCTTCAACCCCACCCATGACCCAGTCCCATCGGAGCCCCACCGTGGAGCAGCAGCCCAGGAAACAGAGGCCCCCAGCCAGCGCCTGCCCACACGTGGCAAGGTGGTAACGAGGCCAGCCAGAGCCGCCGCAGGCTAAAAATGGCACAGAGGTAGACGACAGGCATCTCGACATCAGCCCAGAGTGGAAATCTACAATGTCTGCTGTGCAGATGCTCCAGAAACCCCGACAGGAGAAAGAGCGTACGCCGTAATGTATGACACAGGGTGAAATGTGTTGGTAATTTACTCTGAGGATGCAGAACATGTGGCACAAGACATATTTAGGGTCTAATGGAAAAATATCCAGAGCGTTACAGCGATAACAACCTGAATTTGTCCTTTCGATATCAGTCGCGACACCACTGAGTCGCGAGCATGATATACATAATACATAACATACATAATCCCACACATTCGTTGTTCAGTCAAATGATTTAAAACGTGGATTGATGTAGTTCTGAAAGACACTTTCCTGGTGGATACCTGTGATGCAAAGACACAGTTCTGCAGCGGATGTGGTCATATACTTGTGATGCAGCGTATTCATTTGAATAAAGTGCTGCTGGTATTAGAGGTTGGCTGCTGGGCGGCTGTGGGTGGATGGAGGGTGTATAAGCTCCTGTGTGACGTTGGGTTTAGGCAAGAAATGCCCTTTGGTTAGGCTTACAGAACGGCGTGGGAAGTGTTAGATTTGTCACTATTAAGCCAGCCAACACTCTTCCCCTGACATTAGGGGACACTTTGGGCCTGTGGTAGAAAAAGGAGCTCGAAATCTAACAGAAGTAGTTAGAGTGGTTGTAACAAAAGTCACAGTCCTATTACAAAGATCAGGTGAATGAACCGTTGGCGTCTGCTTGGTCAGCTCCAACAGCAGGATGCTGAGGCGCTCGTGTTTTATTCATCATGTGCCACTCACACTATCTTTTTAATCAAACACCAAACAGTCTGATGCATTAACTCTATTAGTCCACACCAGGAAAGCAGCATGCGACCGTTAGTGCCACAAATCGTCCTTAGCTGAAGGTTCACTGTGCAGTAGTCTTCTCCAGCTTTATCTTTCAGGCATCGCTATGTTTCTAGAACCTAAAGTATTTACTGCTGCAGCAATTTCTTGTGACGGAAGGGACTTTCTTTGACGCGAAGCGTGCCAAACTCGCACTGGATTTTATGACTGAAGGCACTAAAGTTTGAGCCCTCTGCTTTCCAGCTCTCAGGGTGAGAAAATGATTCAAGATTCAAAAACATTATTAATACCAGAAGGAAATTTCGTTTCGCCTGTTACAGCTGCTCTCAGTTCAGAAAAGAGAAGAAAGAACCAACACCAACAGAAATACGAAAACCAAAACGCAAATATATAAGAACAAAGACAAAAAACAAGATAATAACATATAACATACAGTCGTGAATGTTGTTCTCCCCTCTCCCCTTTACTGAGGGAGGCGGGGGAGGAAGGGGAGTGAGGACGGCACCAACAACAGCCCAGTCTAACAACCAGCAGCAGGAAGGATGCTGGCTGAGGCAGGTGTGTGCGTCTCTGTGCCAGCCTCAGCTTCTCCATCATTATGAACGGGCTCGTGGGGCCTTTTAGGCATAAAATTGAAGCCAGCACTTTGTTTTATATTAGAACATTACTGAGGAGTTTTAGGTCCTGTGTGCTGCAGCTCATTATTGTGGTTTTACTGCCCACAAATATTTTTCTTCTGTTCACTTTTACCACGGACATCAATGTTTTCAGCAGCAGCAGCAGCAGCAGCAGCAGCAGCAGGGAGGTATTTTCAGGGGAAAGCTTCAGATACACAGAGACACAGCTGCTAAGTGCACCGAAGCATTTAAATACATCTCTCAAGAGTTCTGGAAAAGTAAAAGAAATGAGAGAAAATCACTGGATGAGTTTCACAGCATGACGCTCGACTTCAGAGTTCATAGTTATATTGAATTAAAAATCATTCCCACCGTTCTCCCCCCTTAAAACAAATGTATTTACAGCTTATTTAGTCCTTAACTACTTTTTCATCTCCATTCAACACTATTAAACTTGAGACTTAAATGACTGCAGCTGTTAAATAATTCAATATCAAGTGAAATCTAATAAGAATAATTAAAAAGAGATAAGACGGGCAGGTCTTCCATCAGTATTACAGGGATTATTACTGGACCCTCGGCCTGCTCGTGGTCTAGTCTGGGCTTCGTTTGGCAGCTCCAGGTTAACTTTATAAGTCTATTAGCACTTATTCACCAATACGTGGACTTAACAATAAAAAAATATATAATTCAGCCTCATTGCTTATATAACAGGTGCCTACAGCCAGAGAAAGTGGCAGCTGACAACAGCTCACATAAAAGGTACGTACCAGTCTGCAGATGGCACCTGGACATGTCAAGGTAAGCAACATAATAAAGATATGATGAAAAAAGCTTAAGAGCGGTGGAACATCAGGATCACGGCTTGGTTTTTGTTGGAGGCTGGAGTGCTTTCTTGGCCTCTCTGTTCTTTTTGAGGGCTCGTGCTCCAAGCGAACCAATTAAAAACGTGGCACCACTTCAGTCAACCCCCTTAAAATGCTACACAAAGGAGTTGAAATCTCCTGTTGGCTGTTTCTGCCGTCCGTGCACAGACTGCTTCCAGACTTTATGCTGAGGTGGCCGAACACGAGACGAGAATTATGATGTTCTCGTCGTGTTCTTTAAGAAGGAAATCAAACTGTTGCTTCAGTCTCTCTGTGGCAAACATGCTTGTCTGTTGGGTTGTAACTGTTGGGTAAGAAAATGTCCAACTCGTGTGGAGCGTGGGTTAAGAGAGGCAGCGAGAGAGAGAGAGAGAGAGAGAGAGTGCTGAAGCAGACAATGGTTGGCCTTGTTGGAGCTGGTCAGTTACAACATACAGCAAAACTTTGGCTTCATTCATGCTCGGGTGCGAACTGCTTCTTTGGAAGAAATGCTCACTGTATTTCCTTTCAGGGAGTTCAATATATTTTGGTGACCTGCATCCGTTTCTCGGAGGGAACAAACAACCCCATGGTCATCGCCAAAGGGCCACGTGACGAACTGTTTCCACTCTCTCTCCCCTTCCCGACACAACTGATAAAACGGACCCCAAATACGGACATGTGAATGAAGCGTGTTGTTGCCTCCACCAGGGATGTTTCTGATGCCGTTTGTCCCTTCGCTGGCAGGAAATCTTTAAAAGCACAGAACAAACTGCAAGTGTTAGGTCAGGGACCAACGGGCATTTTTATTGTGCAGTTACAGATCCAGGTGAAAAGCCAGAATACTTCCAGATGACACCAGACACAAATATTAGCTCTCTCTATTCATTCCCTCTGTGAATGATCCACATCCTACACGCACAGAAAGTTACGCTCTAGAGGACTGCAGAGCTTTGACGGGAGTTTGTGGTGTTTCTTAAAGATTTATCTCGATTTCAAAGGTAATTACAGCATCAATACAATTAAATCACCAACCACAGTCTAACGGGGGTTAAATCCTTGGCAGAGAACAATCACACGTCTCCCAGACAACAGATTTCTGACCACCAACGCATCCTATTCTACTCCTTGTAGGTTGCTTTCTGTTAGTCAGTGTAGAGCTTCATTCATTGGCTCATACACAGACCCGGATATTAATTACACTTGCTGCAAAAAGAAGCATCTAAATGCATTTGCGAGTTGAGTTGCATGATGATGTGATTTCTGGGTTATAGTGTAAAATGTCCGATTCAGCAGCACATTACGTCCGACACCTGCTAATTAGCGACGGTGTTGTGTTTCCACTCATCTCTGATGCGTTTTTTGGAGAATAATGACTCGTAACATACAGATGAGGAGCTCGCACATGCTATATGTTTCTAAAAGCCCCTAAACCTCTTCCTGCCTCGTGTTAAGCCCGATTGCTACAGGAGCGCGGTGTTAGCTGACGGCGCCGTGGATGAGCCGAGAACATCCTCTTTAGATGATCATGGCTGGACGGTGAAGGACACAGTTTAGAGAGATTCAAGAGACTCAAACAAACCAGCAAACAATGACACGTGTTTAAATATATCAAATTACATTGACCTCAACCCACTGGGCTTTTTCTTTGATGTGCATGGTGTAATTTCCAGACATATGAGCAGTGTTATTGCATCTCTGGACAAAACGCCACTGAGTTAGTCAATGAAAAGGGTTTCACAGTGTTTCTTTCTGTGTCCCACAAACAGCTGCAATCTCTTTTCTCTTATAGTGCTTCCCACGCTGGCTGTTGTCTAACAACAAGCACCAGGAATTGTATACGTTTGGCTCCTGCTACCAGGCAGACTGGATGGAAAGGAGAGAGAGATGCTCGTTAGTCCCTTCCAGCCTCCATGTGACGCTTGGAAGGCGACTGTCGGGAAGAAAACACTACCAAACGTTTTTCGATTAAAGATATTGCTCAGAGCTCCCAAGGTCTTTTCCATTCTCCATCCAGATCCCTGGCTCGGGCCTGAGTCGCTAATTATCACCAGGTTTCAGATGGAAAGAACATATCAGACGCATTCGGGGATCAGACTTCTGAGGACGTGAGGCAATGTGGAAAAAATCTTCTCAATCTGTCGGTTCGTCGCGTCAACAGGGAAGGGCGGGATTATCAGATGAAGCACGATTGGTGTCGTTAAAGAGGTATTTACTTTGCTACTGACAGCTTAAGTTGGTGTGTGTGTGTGTGTGTGGGGGGGGTCGACAGTAGTTTTTCTGTGAGTTTATGCAAAATATATATTTTTGATTGACTGCTCAGAATCTGCACGAGACTTTGAAGCTTCTGTGTTTGACTTTTTTCCGACACACACACAGACACACATTCCTGAGGCTTCGACGGTTTCCAATCGTCTCTGACATCATAGAATTACTCTTACACATTAGAGGAACCAATCATTCCCACTAACTGCACCAAACAAACACCTGAATGTTTTTTTTTTTTGCTTCACCTATCACTACACCTACATCTCACGTCACAGGGATAAACATTAGATGGATGTCCTCCTTATGCAGCTTAATTTTGTTTGAAAGGGGGAGCAGAGACAGCACCATGATGTGCTTATGTTTCTCAGGGCAAGTATCTGTGCAAAAATTACGCCGTGACTGATTGAGAAATAAGAAACCAGTCGCGACTACTGGAGATTAATTGGCTGGTGTCACAACATGTCAGAGCAAAAGTCTTTCATTAAATGAAGCTCAGCGCAGCGGTGAAGAAGATCACATGCGGAATATTTATGTCTGAGTATGCAGCAGTTAAATACAAATACAAATAAAACTGTACCACCTAAATAATTCACCATACAGATGGTTCTAGGGGCGGAGCTACAGGGGCATTCTGATTGGCCCCCTGAGACGCCCCTGTCCTGTCACTCATCAGTCTTTTTGTCCAAGAGCAATTAGATGAATGCATTTCCAAAACCAAACACTAGTGGTGCTAATGAGACGAACAGGAAAGTCGAGCATCAATAAAACTCACTGAAGAAGAAGAAGATTAAAAGTAAAAAACCTTTTAAAAAGAGCATTTTATCTATGTACAGTAAAATGCACATAAAACTAAAATATTGTGGCCCCTTGATGGGCCCTTACTCAGAAAAATCCTAGATCCGCCCCTGCTTACAGAGTAATTCACCAAAGTGTAGTTGTATACATGAGTCAGATAAAGGCAGTTCAACGGGGCACAAACGAACCAAAATAAACAAGAGAAGAAGCAGAAGCAGATCCATCCACCTGCAGACCCACGTTACCTGCCTGAGGCCTGTTTACTCTGTCACCCTGAGGAATAAGAACATGACTCAGTGAGCAGAGGAATAAACACGGCTAGGAGGAACAGCGGGGGTCTCCAGTCCCATTCCTAACAGCCGGCTGATCTTTCAGTGTAAACGTTCTGTTCTTCACAGTGAGGGTTTAGTATGTCCACGCGTCACAACCGGTGCCGACGATATGCATGGTAACTTGTTATTGTACCGGTTTACAGCACTGATTCATTCTGGAAAACTGAAAACAAGTAATCACAGTAAGATCCCATCCGAGAGGAAAAAGGCTATTTAAAAA
>JAUMTR010000027.1:19581476-19591708 GCA_032270685.1 Microctenopoma stevenorrisi | reverse complement strand
TTTGTGGACAGGCTGCCGCTACTGTGCCACTGTCACACAGAGCTGCTCCTGATCACCACGTTGCTCAGATAACACTAAACCAGACAGGATTAGCATTATAAAGAGGATGTGGTCGGTAATGGACGCGGCCTTGTGCAGGGCAAAGTGTGGAGCGAGATGTGAGGCAAAGATCCTTTACACTTTACAAGAACACCACCTCCATTAGGCATCATAAACATCAGCTGGCTTAGGAGAACAGTGCTCGGGAGACTGCTCCGTCGACTACACCTTCTACTTCTAACATTTTCATGAGACTCTTCTTTCACCTCTTCGTATGATTGGATGCTCCTTTAATTATGTATTAAGTGATGATGAAAAGACAAGTTCTGTTAGATTTAACCCAAAAATATCTTAGGGACTGATTGAAACATGCCTCTCTCTTGGGTTTTGTGCTCAATCTGCTGGCAGGAGCACAAACTGAAGTATAGTTCTGAAATTTTAAATTTCGCAGCTGATTTTCTTCCCTAATAATAATCAGGGCTCCTCTGCTGGAGGATCCAAAGGAATCACAACATGTCTTAAACCAGTATTTCAGGCCTGTTTACGTCTCCGATGACGTGTGTGAAGCTCATTTCACTGACCAAGACTCTCAGTGGAAAGTTTACTGTGTATCTCGGTATATATAAATTAGTGTTATGAATTTGTTGTTCCTGAACACAGAGTGACTCACAGGGTTCATAACTATTTCTGGGTGTAGTTCTCCTTCACAGCTGGTGCACTGTGTTTGGTATATAAAACGTAAGACGTGCTGAGCATTAACAGCAAGCAGAAGAAACAGAGTGAGGAGAGCTGTCTTTTGTTTGACCAGAACGTCCGTACTGCACACACACACACACGCACACACACACACAGGTGTTTGCTATGTGCAGTGGAACTCCAGTCGGTCATGGACAGGTTTTCAAAGAGAATGTGACAATAGCCGCGAGGCTTTGTTCAGAGGACTGTGGAACATACAAAAGCCCGACTCTTACCCAGTATGGCGTCTGTAACTTCTTTAATTGTCTAACTAATCGAAGAGAAGTGGTTCAGCCAGGGTTCTGTCTGACAAACACGAAGCATGCAGCAGGCCTGAGGTAGAGTTAGTATTCTCATACAATATACAAAGAGATCAGCTGAGTCTAAATCCACCTCCTCACTTCATCTGCAGCAAATAATCCAAAACATACTGTAACATACTGGCTGCGTGTCCTACCTTGGTAGTCCACGGAGATGTCGGAGGGCGCCTGCAGAACGGCCGAGCGCCGGTAGACCACGTGAACCCTGCCCTGGTCCTCCAGCTCCTGAGTGCCCCTCTCCAGCGGCTCGATGAAGTACTCATCTGAGTCGGTGCGGATCATCCCAGCCTGCAACACAACACCAGGCCCGTGAGCACGTCTGCTCTCACGCTTCATCAGAACATCCTTCCACAGTCCCTCAGGATTCATCAGCAGCAACATTTGGTTACAAATCAAGTCAATTGTTGCATTAACCTTTTTCATTCCTAAATGTATTTCTCCACATTAAAATCACTTTTCTCTAGTGAAACTTAAAGGGCAGCAAAACAACATCAAACAAGCGTGTAGTATATCACGATACAGACACACGTACTGCTCCAAACGGATCGGACACCACCGCGTGTTCTCCAACACACCGCCCGATGTGTTGGCTCCATCTGTCTGCAATTATCAGCGTGTTATACAGCAGATAGCGGAGATGATCAGAAAGCTCCACGCAATTAGCGACACATTGGTATGAAATTGTTTCATGATGGCTACCTGCTGTCCTCAGATTTCCTGCAATAACAAGCCAGTCATGCCTGTTGTTCAGGACGAAAAACAAGCTCAAGGTACCACTTGTCAGATTCAAATGCTGCACGCAGCATGTGGCACACATTAAAACACGGTGTGTGTTGGTGGCATTTCCAAACCAGCTATTAGTATTTTCTGTAATTACTGTGCATTTCCCCAACGTGCCCCTCTCAGCTGTCAAAGCTCCAACTCAGGATGCAAATATGGTGTAACATTTGGATTCATTGAAGAGATGCATGGAAAATGTGGGAGACCTGCTCACGTGGGCTTGGCTCCTGTGAAGGCTGGTGGTCTGCAGTGAGACAGAGGGAACGCTAACGATTCAGCGTTTTAACAATCTAACGTTCATCCATTAGAGGCGTGTGCACGTATGTACGGAGCTGCGAACTCATTTCCAACTTCCACCCAGATCCCTCCTCCTACATACACACGTCCCGTTTCAGCTTATTTGTGATACTGTGTCACTGAGTCATTGAACATACACACGACCCGGTGAGGCTTACAGGTACTACGCCGAAGCATCCGAACCAGAACACATTAAGACTGGACCGTGTGAACTCTCCGCCGTCCTGCCACCTGTCCGCTGAACAAACAGAATCCTGTTTAAGGTCATGCGTAGTGTGTGCGTGCAAACATGCACCACACGCTGCAGGACGCCAACAGAGGGACAGGTGACCTTCAAGGTGAGTGTTTGACAGCGTTTCCTCTTTTAATTCAGCGAACGCAGAAGCATGTGTGACCTGGTGTAGATTCACACATTCAGAGAAGGGTCAAATAAAAATCTCCTGCTCAGCTGCAGACAGCATGACAGCCACGGCACAGAGGACTCAGCACTTTCATGTTTTTCCCTACAGCTCACTTAAAACACCAGCTCACTGTTGTGCTTACATCCTTAAAGTGCCTTTCAGTGATTTCAGACGTTGGACCAATGACAAACAAGCGAAAGGTTTCAGCACGTTGTTAGGACTCAACGGACAGCAGAGAGGATGTGGGAGGAGAAACCGAATGCTTGGCGCAGTTTACGGCAGGATGTGTTTGTTGCTCCTACAGTGCGAGGTGCAGCAGGAGATCACTCAGTCGATGGCTCCAGTGATTTCTGATACGGCTTCGTTATCAAAGGATAGCGATGCCAGAAAAACATCCCGTCCTACTGAAAAATAAAATGTCCAGGGGGACATTTTTAAACTTTTGTTTCTCGCCGTGTCGACTGGCGGCAGGAATTTCTCTCTGGCCCTGTTGTGAGCTTTAACTTACACCTGCAGGCATCGCTCACAGGCGCAGACTTTAAATCTTCTCTGTGTCAGCATACAGAGTCAGTCTGTCTGGTCATATACCAATATTTCCAATTCCAAGCATTGAGGCAGAAGGTCAGCGGATTATCCAGTCAGACTTATTAATAACATCCTATCTTTTTCCCCCTTTATTTACTCTGAGCTCACGGCTACAGAAATACTCACCTTCGGATTGGCATGCTGACAGCGGCAGAGCTCGGAGGCATATTCTGAATTCAACTGAAATTAATTCCATGTAGCTCTTTATGCAAAGAGTCAGAAGATGTCTCGAGAGTTTTAATGCTGCAATCTTCAATAAGGGGAACCAGGTCTAAACGTAGACACCAAGGCACATGATCCACAACTCTAAGGATGCTTTTTTAAATTGTGGGAATGGAGACGGGTCCCACAGTAAAGTGCTGGTCGATTTAAGCAGTAATGGCTGTTTCCCCAGTTTAAAACCTTCTTATCTTAAGTCGTCTATGATATGAAAACTGAAGAGCAACAAAGGGAACGATGTATTAAATCCCTCCTTTGCTCTTTGTAAACCCAAAAAAACAAAGACCAATCTGTTATGGAAACAAAAATCTTGCAAAAACATGTTTGCTGTGTCTTCACAGGGCGAAAATCCCTCCTGTCTCAAGACGTGTGAGTAATCAGTGTCAACCCGAGGGCGTGCAGGTCTGTCGGCAGCAGCGAGGTGTTGATGTTAAATCAGTGCTTTCTTATGTTTGCATTATCCGCAAGAATTTTAATCAGACTTGTTAGAAATACCCACACTGCATCTCCTGGGAAAACAGCAGTCGTTCGGAGACGGAGTCATTGGACGACTCATTGTGTTGCATCCTGTGTCCTGCAGTGAGAGGATTAGAAGAGTCACAGCGGACTGTCACAGTGACCCTGCTACAGTGACACAGCTATTATCCTCGAGAAGGACATTAGGGAGGAAGTTTCCTGACAATGCTGTGTGCCGACGGGTTCAGGTTTAGGTCGTATACTGATTTGTTCTTGTTGTTGTTGTTGTTGTTGTCGGCACAGTACTACCCATCTCTGAAGCAGAACCAGAGGGGCCCAGATGGTCCACCCATCCTCTCCCCGCGCGTGTCAGTGCACCTCTGACTCCTCGTGACCCTGGTGCCTCTGTTAGACACAGACCACTGCGTCCTGGGAACAGGTAGCAGCACCTTGTGGACACGTTTCTTCTATAAGCTCATCACATTTTGTTGCTTGTCTCGCTTGTTGACGCTAAATGAGTGTAAATACTTGAATAATCTTATAAAGACAACGAGCTCGTATGTCC
This sequence comes from Microctenopoma stevenorrisi, assembly GCA_032270685.1. Taxonomy (NCBI): domain Eukaryota; kingdom Metazoa; phylum Chordata; class Actinopteri; order Anabantiformes; family Anabantidae; genus Microctenopoma; species Microctenopoma stevenorrisi. The sequence goes on along the minus strand of JAUMTR010000027.1, from coordinate 19,587,311 downwards.
TGGCTGCAGGATGAAAAATGAAGGACGTGCCTAGCGAGGATTTCACCTGGAGCTGCATGATGAAATCATCTGTCAATTAGAGCGCGGTGCAGCGTGACTGTTCGAGCGCAGCAGCACGAACTGTCACCTCACAGCACGAAGCAGCGAAGCGGCGAGCAGTGAAGTGAATCCTGATTAAACGAGGACCTCGCTGCTGAGACCACGAGGTGCTGTTAAAGGCTGGCTTCGAATGTTTGTGCCTGTGCTGTGAAGGTTTTACATTAATACCAGCTTATTTTAAAGGGATTCTCTCGGGACACGACTCAAACAAAGGAACACACGCACGTGTCATGATGACAACTGAGAAACTTCTCAACATCCACTAATGAGACTCAGATATGATTCGTCATAATTAGTGTCATGTTTTAGGCACGTTAAACGGAATTCAGTCGCTTGTACCCTGGGGCTACGGCGTTCTCACTAATGCCCCGTGATGATGAGAGGCGTCGTCATCACTTTGAGTCAACTCTGAGAGGGCCGAGGGGCGCTGGCTGCTCAGTACTGGAGCTGATTGCTGGTCGGCAACTGATTGGTCTGAGCCGGCACCTTCGCACTGAGCTGCAGCAAAAACATCTCGTGCACAGTTTAAATGTGTTCTTCTTCACATGTACCACAGGCTTAAAAGAGCTACTTCTACTGCGACTCTAATCCCACCCACCAGTACAGTATATACCAACAGGCTGTACTGTTATGTCATGTCAATGTAACCATCGAATAAACATAAACACATCTCTTCAGATTCATCCAGACCACTTATAATCATCACTCACGAACAAACAACACATCTCCAGCTGGAAACTATTTCTCTCAGAGGGCAAATCTCTAACAAAAAATTACTTCTGGGTGATTATTTGGCATCAATCCCACGTTTATTCCTACATTTGAGTAAAAACACGTTGCACTGAACGGCTTTTCAACAAGACCAAATCCAGAAAAACATACTGTCTCAAGGGTTTACTTCCCCAGCTGGTGTTTGTAGTTTCAGGGGAGACAAAAGCAGGTGTCTGACAAAAGCTCATGCACTTGGTACCTGAACACAACCCTCAAAAAGAGGGATCAAGAGTCCTGTGTTCCATCAGTTTAATATCCCCAACATCAGCCCCGGCCAAGCAGACAGCACCCGTCTGCCAAGGAAAACATATGGGATTCTGCTGAAGGGCTCCAGATTTCTCAAAAACAGTCTCTTTCAGTCCAAACGTCTTCTGAAGGTCGGCCTGAACGTGCTTTCATTAAAAAAATAAAAAATGAAAAAATAAAAAGGAGAGGTAGTGCGCTGTTGAAAAAGGGTCTGGATTCAGCCGGGACACTGCCACCTTTCACCCTCAGTGTTGTTCAAAGGTGTGTTTGCTTTCAGAAATGTGACCAAACCTTCGTCATCATTACTGGCCATTTTCATCCCCGAGCTTTAAAAGGCCCTTTAAAGGGGGGCCATGCAGCGGCGAGGGCTCTGTCCGTGCTCAATCCTAAGGAGCTCAAGAATAAACAGAAGCTCGCAGAGATCCAGGAGCGCGTGTTAAAAGCAGGTTTCATTATCTTCATGAGTGTTTCTGGAAAGAAAGAAACAGGAACGAAGGCTCTGCATGTACTCAGAGGAGCCGCTCCACCAAACACAGCAAACATTTACAGTCTGCACCTGACTTAGAATAAAACCACTCCGGTGAATAGCTTCCAATGTTTGTCTGAATCAGAAACAGAAAATGTGGTCTCCTCTCAAGTTTATGTGGGTCACGATTAAAAATCTTTAAACACATAAATATCAATATGAGCGCTCCAAGCGTTGAGCCCAGCCGTCGGCTGCAGAGGAGAAACTTGGAAGAAATAGCTGGGCTGTGCGTACCTCCCCTCCTGTACCGCAAACCCTATACCCAAACAGCTCTGGGGTCAAGCTTCTGCAACAAGCCTTGGCTGAGTCAACAAGGAACACTGAGAACTATTAGTGAATAAAAGTCTTGTGCCTGACTGCAGCTCGCTGCAAAGAGGAATTGGCTCACTTAGGTTTTCTAATCAAAAAGGATATTTTCTTTGCTTTTTTTCCCCCTGCACAGGACTCCAGATATGTCAGGAGCTGTGCGCGTCCAGAATGCTCTTTTATGTCTCCAAGGCCAAAAGTTGAGGCTAGTGAGCACGCGCGGCTCTTAGCAAAACATTTGCATATCTTCTTTGAGCATTCTGTCGCCCTCCATGAATCTCATCATTGTAAAACTCAAGAGTCGAGTCTTGTCAGAGCGAGCAGTTAGGTGGAGGCATTAAACTGCCTGGTCGGACTGACGGAGGAGGCTCGGGAGAGCGTTCCGGTTGGAATGTCCTCCCTGCTCTAGCTGATGCATTACCCATCAGGCCTGCAGTGTGTGTACACGGTGGAGTCTCACACACGCCGCAGACACAGCAGCGCTTCACCCGTTTGGCTGGCAGAGCCCATTATGCAACATGACACATATTAAGAGGTGGCCAAGTTATACGCGGCCGCTGGCGAAGTAAAGGTTAATATCAACAGTCAGCTCAGCCGCTGTCTGCCTGTATCTGTCAGCGCGGCGGTCGACCCATCTGCCAAGGCCCGCTGAAAAAAGAAAACCAGCGAGCAGCTCGGGCTGAGAGGAGGTTTTTGTTCTGCTTAACGGAAACAAATGAGTGAGGCTGAAGTCGCTTCAGGACTCGTCCCTGCAGCTAACCGTTTGTTTGTCACGTTGACATGAGCAGCGTCTGATCTGAACCGAGATCTGATGTTCAGTGAGTCGTGGCACAAACCTGAGTGCAGCTCTGAGCCACAGATCAAGCTCAAAGCTGGAGGGGGACTGGAGTGTACTGGATTTTCTCTGAGATGAAACTGAAACTTAGATATAGTGAGATAAATGACATGCTGCTGTTTACCATGTTCACAGCTTGTTATCAGCTGTCAGTCACTAAGCACAAACACATGTTTCTCTGATCCATCCAATTTCCAAGAAGACATTTCACTCAAAGCCACAGACATAAACCTCGTGGTGGATCTGGGGTTAAAGTATTTCATCGGGTCCTTGCTGGGATCTTTCTGTCTTTACAGCACATGCATCATAAACTCAGCTGGTTTGGTCGCAGCGAGTCGAACCCTCTCTACACTCTCTGCAACTTACTGTCAATCAAAATGCCCCAAAAACTTATATTAAAAATGAGTTGGGCAATATAATGCAGGAATATGATGATGATGAGATGCAACACAAACCCCCCCATAGGTCAGAGTGTTTCATATAAACGCTGGTCTGAAGAAAAGCTGGTGTCAGGTGTGGGTCACATACTTCAGGATATACTAACGGTCGGCCAAAATAAATCCACTATCGGGCCTGCATTAAAGTAAACAGTGATATGTAGCTAATGTCTGAGAGACGTTTTTTCCATCCAGAACAGCGTGAGACAAACTCCCACACTCACTCATGTCAGATCAGAAGAATTAAGTTACTCTTCAAGTACGTGGACAGTAAACAGGTATGTTCCTTTATAAATCATTCTCACACGAGCAGCATCTGCAGGCATTAACTTGGGACACCAACATCTGACCTCCCAAGGTCCGTCGCATTCCTGTTCATTTCCTGCGTGTCTGAGACTGTCATACCCAAACTCTCTCACTTACTGTGCCTGTAAAACCATCATCCCTTCACTGAAACACTTCCCCACAGACCAGGTGTCTTCGAGGATTAAACACTGTCATTATTTCCCATAAATAGAAGGAAATTCCTCCACGAAGGAGACACTTCCAGCCACTTCAGGAAAGTTGAAAAGACAGTCCGTGCTTCAGGCTTAACATCAACTTTTGTGTTTGTTCTTTGATCTTACCATGTCCGTTTTTTTTCTTATCGATCCCACAACGCCGCGGTGCTTCAAAGCTTTCACCTCAGCCAAGATATGTTGAAGGAAGCCGGAACATCACATATCAATCCAGAGGAATTGCATCAATATGAGGACGGCATCTTCATCAAGTTAAATTCAACGTTTACAGCAACATTAGAACATTTGAAGATTTATAAAACTTGTTGCTGATAGTCTGGATCAGACAGGAAAGCGTTTAGTCTCACAGGTATATATTGGATGCAAATAGTCGTGGGTAGAGCAGTCTTCTTCCAACCTAAGGGTGAAAGGTTCAGGGTTGGAAAGCTACGTGCCAAGGTGCCAAAGGAAAAGACAGCAAAACGCTGCAGAAGCGCTGACAAAGGCCGAGCAGCTGTGCAAGTGTGAATGAATATTACACCGAGAAGTGTGAAACTTTCGTCTTCAAAATGATTCACACTCTTCCCTAAAACGTACATAACCCTGGTGTGTCTAATGAAGATCCACTGGTGCAGCTCAAAAACTCTCAGAACTGCATTCAGAGATGGACAAACAGTTTGAACAGTTTAACTCTTTTCCTGAAGCCCTGAAGAGTACACGAGCTCCCAACCGAGGCAGCAAACCGATATGTTCCATCGGGTTCACGAATAAATCTCTCTGCATGGGGGCCGTCTCCCACGCTCGCCCCCCGCGCCACTCCGCTGTTAGTGCTGCTGAGGCCGAGGCGGAGAAGCATCTGCCTCACAGCCAGTTAGCATTTAGCACTGCTACTGTAAAGACTTCCAGACAGCAGCCTGGCTATAATTAAGAAACAGTAAAACATACACCTAGTGAGGGCTGAGGCTGCCACTTGAGATCAAAGAACGGCAGGCTTTTTCATCAGCAACCACCGGGTTGGCGTGCGTTTGATGTCGAGTCGCAGCAGTCCCGCAGACTTTGCATTTACGCTGCAAACAGAGTGGAGTGTAAAATATTTAGACAGCAGCATACAGCACAGTAATATCTCCTAGTGTAGGCGAGTCCGTGTTTGGTTTCTACCCCTCATCTATAAAACCATGAGGACCGAATTTAAAGCGGTTCACCAACACATCCTGCACAGAAAAAGCTCCAGCGATGCCACTGCACAGCTGCCTGTCAGCGCGCTGCCCGGCGACACAAATCAAGGCAGCCTGCAGTAAATTACCTTCTCTTTGGACGTTCAGAGAATAGGAAAATGATTGCGCTCATAGCTTCTTTTGTGATGTTTTCCAGCTTAGGGAAAGTCACACAAATGAGATGTCCCATTTCAGCAGCGAAACATTTCTTATTTGATCCAGAATATGTGTTTTTGTCCACTGATATTATTGTACACTCTGCTGCCGTGACTACACGCCGTCCTCTGAAAGCATCCTTCCACTGAACGAAGCGACTGACCCTCGATAGCTGCTGGCGTCTTCAAAGTGACATCCTGCCACATCGCTATTTACAAAGCAAAACTCTCACATCCTGTGTGGGCCCCTCTCAGGCCCGAATCCCCTGCAATTTCCAACTATAAATGTCTCAGGGAAGAAAGACTTAGAGAGCCTGAATCTGCTCAAGTGATGAACTGCTTCCTCCCGCTCCAATCAAAAGGAAATGTGAGGATCCTGCAGGGCAGAGGACTGACTTAAAGGTCGGCCTCCATTATCTGTGTTTAGGGCATGAGCCAGAGATCACATTTAGTTTTTGTACACAGAGATGCTGCCGACGTAAAAAGGCTGCTTAACCTCATCAGCTACGCTACCTCTACATTCGCTGTTATGTGAGAAACAAACAGCAGTTAGTTGGCTAACTAGCGTCTGCTTTCTCTTAAACTCCAGACTAGCCTTCGTTAAAGCTGCGGACATTTGTAATGCTGTATCCAAAAAACGCAGAAGCACTTTCGTTCGAGAAGGAGTCGTGTTTGTGTTTACATGTTAATAAATCGTTTTTCCTCTATTAAACGAGATTACAATCATTCCCTAACCTTAACCAGGTGCT
>JAUMTR010000027.1:19568496-19581376 GCA_032270685.1 Microctenopoma stevenorrisi | reverse complement strand
TTGTGTTTACATGTTAATAAATCGTTTTTCCTCTATTAAACGAGATTACAATCATTCCCTAACCTTAACCAGGTGCTGGGCTTTAGATATTTTGGCCTCAGAACTGTTTGTTCCGTATCAACGTGGCAGATAAACCAATTTTCACGTTATGAGGTTAATATAAAGCGCAGCGCAGCTAAAATGACGTGTTGAAATGTAACTTTTAGGAGACAGCGTTGAGTATTATCATGTTGGATGAAGGTGAGGAAATAAATCACAGCTCAATTCGACTTTACAATAAAACGACGTCTTCCCGACGTGGTCCTTGATGATCCAGTATAAACAACAACCAAGTAATCCTGCTAAATGAACCTGCTGATTCATACTGTTTTACATGTGAATGGCTGCTGTGAAATGTGATCGTGGCGGTTTATTCTCCAGGCCGAGATGAAGCGAATGATTGAGCTGAACATTACACGAGGTTTAATTCATATGCAGATTCTTTTGTGTCTCTACTCAGGTCACATCATCCTGACATTAGCAGATTTTATGTGTGCAAATATTCAGCCGCATCTCTGACAGATCGGTGATTTAGAGAACGGTATCTGTTTGCTGAGCAAGTCGAAGTTCAGTCTCTGTAGTTTGATCGTTATGTTTTAAGTCATTAAGGAAGTGCAAATGTCCACCTCTGGTTCTACTTCATATCTTTGGGATGTTTTCGCTACCAGGAGGACCAGTGGCATTTTTTAAGGACCCACTTTCACCCGCTCTACTCTCCCTGTGTGTGTGAATGAATATTTTAATCTGGAGGAGACAGACTTTTATTACGGTGGGCGCCTGCCGCCGTCAAACGTTTTCATCATCATTAACAGTAACAAACACTGCATTTGTGTGTTGCTCGTTTTTATCTGTGTCATGTTGTCATCCTCTGCTTTTCCTGTCCAGATCAATCTGTTCAAACGTTCTGGGAACATCAGCCCATATTACATGTGATCTTTCCCACGCCAGCTAAAAAACAGGTCAGACTCACAGCCTGTTGTTGTTACACATGTTGTAAGGTGGAGGCAATAAAGTGAACGCTTGCTGAGACCCTTTAGTCATCTGAGAGTCGCTCCGTTTCGCTGACAGTTATCCAACACGCATCAAACAGCGGACCCACAGAACATACGTTCAAGAGCTTTTTTATTTGCATTCGCACCACCAGGAGAAACAACTGACATAAGCTGGATGATTTTACCAAGACTAACTCACAGCATGAAACGCGGTCACGCGGTCCAACTGCTTTGTACGTTTCTGTCATCATTAACAGCTGACCTGGTTTGTCATTTCATTCAGAGGAAAAACCGTAGTTACCAAACTCATCAAGGCGCGCGGCGCCTCCCTTTCCTTATCACGTTAAGGGGAAATCAAACTTGTTGCGGTTCAACAATCTGTGCAGCAGTGGAACACCTGTTTCTCCTTAGAGAAGAAATGAAGAGCGCTCGCAGCTGCAGGGAGAGTGCTTGTTAGCAGGCTAAATTAATTGTTGGTTCAGTGTGTTCAGCAGATAAGACGAGCGGTATCAGTTCAGCGTGTTGATACTGGACTCCCTCCATCGCAGGTTTAAAATGCGTCCCACACAGGCCTTCTTTTAAACTAAGCGGGTCTTTCCCTGCAGGCAGAAATGTGTCGTTGGCCTACAGGAGATTTGGCCCCAGGTCGTTTCCCGATTACTGTTGGAGTGTTTTATGAGTGGTGATGTGGAGGACAGGGCTGCAGACACAAAGGGGAACGTGTGTTTTATGTTGGGAACAAGCCGGGGGTACGATCTGCTGGGTTTGTGGGTGCAATGGGGGCCACTCAGCCGTGACTAACCTCTGTCTTTCTACCCGCCTGAAGAATATCTCCACGAACAATGTGCTGTAAAAATGCTGACGCAAAGGAAGACTGAAATCCCATGGTGTCCCTGGAAAAGGTCATCGCACTTTTGTAATAACAATACAAAGTCTGAGGAGGAGGAGGGGGAAGGAATTTTATAGCAGAGGAGGACTTACCAGTCCGTCACAGTTGTTTATGGCAACGGTTGCCCCGGGGACGTCCGTGATGTCACCAATAAATGTGCAGTCGGTCTTTAGCAGCTCGCGGCGCAGTATCCTCTCCATCCCGCTGGACTGAGTCTGGTTGACGCCCTCGCTGGCATCGTTCTCCGTGCTGTTGCTGACGTTCCCAAAATCCTGGACCTCATCGTGCCACTCCACCATCGCCCCCGGCGCCACCAGCCTGTTGTTCGGACGCAGGCGCAAGTGGAACTCCTTCCCGAAGGCAGAGATGTTGAAGAAAAGCTTCTCCTCAGATGTCCCGGTGGAAAGCACCTCCCTCCTCACGCGCTGCTTGTGAGTGGCCGAGAGCAGGTGCGACAGGTAGTGCCCATGAGAGTCGGTGCTGAAGGGAGTGACCAGGCCGTATTCCTTCAGCCGGCTCCTCAGCTGTTCTGTAAAAACAACACAATGACGCCTCTTATTTCACAGCAGAAACAGGAAGTCAAAATGTTTTCCTCTCATTGATGATTCATTATGCAATCGAGGACTGAAAACATCCAAACATGCTGTACAGGCGGGAATTATTGCTACAGGGGAAGGTAAGGTAGAAGATAAATCTATAAAGTCTGCAGTGATTTCTGGGCAGAGAGAAAACGTAGCAAACCTTCTAATTATATTATAGGTTTGACGAGAAGATATTCAAACAGGTGTCAACCCAAAAGACACGTCGGAGGAAATGACAGGTTCTACAAAGCAAAGTGTTGAAGCTCTGGATTCGTGATGTAAAAACAGGCACGTGACGAGCTGTGGAGAAGAAGCGTGCAGCTGTCACAGGGACACGACCTCTGTGAGACACAGCAGGCACGTGTCTCATTGAGCTGGATGTTTTCAGTGCAAGAGGTTTCTGTGCTGAATGCTTAATGTTTAGCTCAGTTTGACCCAATAAAAGAGCGTCAGAGCAAACGGAGAGCTGGCATTTAGCGGAACATTTAGAGGCATTTGCTTCATCATGCTGGAGATTTTCTCTTATAATCTTATTAAATATAAGATTTAATAATAGAATGAAAAGGTTAAAAGCTTTATTTCTAAGATGTTCAACCCGTCTCTGCAAAGCCGAAGGCTGGAGGACACATCCTCACACCGAAGCTGTGGACGTTCTCAGAGGGAGGACGCCGCGGTTTGAGTTAAAAAAGAGCAACGGCGCAGCACTAAAACACCAGCTGTTAGATTATTCTAAAAGGTCATCTGCTCCGAGACGCATGAGAGCTCAACATTCACCGTCACAACAAAGTGTCACTTCGATGCCACACAGTCATTAGAGGAAGTATTCGAGTGAGTGAGTCATTCCTCAGAGAAGTTCACTGGGCACATCTCTACCAACCAGGAATCACATATTCAAAATGTACCGTGACATGTGAGACACGAAACTAAGTGTTCATTTCTAGTAAGAAAACATTTGCTGTTATTCTTTTGCATCCTTTGGAACAGGACAGATCCTGAAGCACCTGCTCTGCTTATGCAAATCTTTAAATTCACCCACTTTTGACTGTAACTCTCATATTCTTTATTATCGTTGCTTCTCGTCATACCTGAACATTGAGCTCTGAAACAATGTGAATTGTTTTATTTAACTGACTGCACTGATTAAATGACCTGCACATGATTTTTGGCCCTTGACAACTCAGATTGAGGACGAAGAGCAAGATAAAGTGGAATCACTTCAGCGTCTCTGCCGCTGCTGTAACAGGCTTTTGAAATTCTTGTTTAATTAATAAATGAATAGTTTGTTTCCCTCATAAAAGCTGACAGAGAGCACTCACAGGAAAGGCGGTAATAAGAACAAGAGGTTGTCACCTCTGTCATGCACAAAAATAGACGCTTCAACAAATTACCAGCGAATTACAGGAGAAATGTGGAAAACGTAAGAAGAGAAGAGAAGTGTGTGCATGACGGAGGCGATGAAGAGCAACTCTGTGTTCTATGTGAGAGGGAATCACATGTTTGGGGCAAATCTATTTACTGATCCAGCGCGTTTTCTTTCCTGAATGTGACATTCCGCTGGTCACTTTATGACTGAAGTGACCGGCGATGAAGAGAATCTGTCTGATTTCTACACACTTCCAAAGCGCCTTCGTCAGCGGCCGCTAACACTAACGATACAGTAACGACACCTGTTCACTGTAAATACACCTGCAAACCTGTGACATCAGGCCGACCTCGGGGGGATTTAGCTCTCACAAAGGCTCCCTGTAGCACGCTGCATTGCCTCAACCTTGACAACTTGCGAAAAGACCACTGCATGAAGTGGGTGAAAGCTTTTGGACTGTTGAAAAAACAGCCGCACACAGCCAATCGATTGTGAGGCCAGAAAGGTGTAGGGTCAGTTGGGTGTTACACGTCAGGGTGAAGCATAAAGAGCACCAACCTAAACTGAATGAGAGACCGCCTCAACGTAAGACACAAAGAACTAGTGACAGAGTCAAACGGGACATTTCCACAGAAATAACTTGCATGGATTCACTCTGAGATCGTACAGTACGTGCAGCTACATGTAGGCCACGATGCAGCGCTCACAAAAAGAGAACTGTACGATCTGACACACATAAATATTAGATTAGAGAACAGTCTTGTTCATTTACAAAAGAGGTAGACGACTGGATCCATGTTTCTCTTTAATACACTGGGAGAGAAACCGCACCGACAAACTAATGTTGGGCTGTCAGGGAACCGTTGGCATCATTTAGAGAGACCAACCAGACCGGATGTGGTGAAAAACAGAGCTCTGCAGCATTCAGAGCTTCTTATCAGACATATAACGGCGTTTGTTTGTGTATCTGCCATGTCTGTGAGGATTCTCAGTCATCCAGGTCTTTATCAAGTCTCAGGTCAAACTCTGGTACGGAACTAAAACAAATCCAAAGGTTTTGTTTGTAGTCTTCTTCTCCTCTTCGGTCATGAATGAGAAGTTCAGACTACTGCCACCTGCTGGTAACGAGACTTGATATCTGGGTTGTTTCACAAGTTACACCTGGAGTTGACGGCTTCAAATTTAAGCTAAATGTCTGTAATAATGCAGCCAGGTGCAGTTTGCACAGCATGGTGTGGATGAATACCACAGAAAACAAGGAGCAGGAGAATGAAAGGAGGCCTAACCCAAACCAGCTTCTTCATATTTGACCAAATAGAACCAAATAACAAAGAAAACCCTAACTCTTTGCTGAACGCCTCTGCTCTGTGTGGAAAGAAACTGACCCCAAAAAGAAAGTGAAACAACTTAGACCAGCAGATTCATCGATCCATACCCGAGGAAAAAACTGTCTGAAAGTCACTCCTGTGTGTGATACTAAAGGACGAATGTTCGTACTCACTCACTGACATGTAGGAGAAGATGAAACCAAGACGACTAATGGAGAGAAACCACAGTAAACGGTGACATAACTACAGGCTGATAACGGTCAAGTGGAGCCAACAGTGGTGAAACGAAGGCAGCGAGTGACCACACATTCACCACCGGAGCCCCACAATGCTCGACTGTGTGTGTGTGCTGGAGGTGTTCAGCAGATAATGGCTGGTGTAAAAGGATCCTACGTGGACACCTACAGCTCACTTGTTTCTTAACCTCAGAATGGATAACAGATGTGCAGGATTTAGAGGAGGAATTGTCTTTCCTGTAGAACAAAGCCCTGGGAGCAGTTCACTCGTGTAATATACGTGTGTGTGCCTGGCAGAGGAGGGTGCACCACAGAGCACGCACACACACACGCACAAACTCCCCTCCCACTGTGATCTCAGTGCACCAAGTTGTCCTCCGGAGTTTCTTTAGTGGTCAGGAGGAAAATCTCTGCTGCTTTCTCAGATCTCATTAGTAACAAGGAGAGCAAATAATGAGCAGGACTCACCCTCTCTGCCTGCCTCGCCAGCCTGTGGAAGGAAGAAAAGAGTCGTCAAACGCTGGAAAAGCCAGGCTGAAAAGTTTGGGATGCGCCCCGCGGGCTGCGCCGTGTTACGCGTAAGCGCCAGAAAAGCCAGAGAAAGCCGCGCGCTGCGCATTTACGCAGCACGACACGCAACGTTTGACAGGAGGGAAGACGCGTTGCTGTGTCGGCCCACGTTCTCGCTCCGCGCGTGGATTTCTCTGCTGATGAATGATTAAAGAGCGAGGCAGACACTTACCTTGTCGGCTGAAGTCAAAACAAATCCTACAAGTAGTAACGCTAGTGACGGGACAGCCATCACGAGTGGTGAGAGGACGAAGACAAAGTGAGAGACACGCGTGAGCCTGCTCATTCAACACTTCACAGAGGATGTGCGGAGTGTGTCTCTGTCACAGACACAAAACCAGACCTGCTCATTCAAAGTTTCATGAAAACAGGAGTGAGGCGAGTTGCGACACTTTGAGTCAGTCAGTGCTTTTCTTTTCTTTTCTGTCTGGTGACTAAGTTTCTATAAAGTTTTGGTGAAGTTAGGAGCACGTCCCCTCTGCCGCCGCTGGCCGGACAGAGCTGCAGTGTGACGCTCTGGCGACCTGGCACTTGGCTCCTCTGGCTAATAAACGGCAGGACCAGCCCCGTGTGACGTCACGCTGCCCTTTTCCTGCAGCCAGGACGCACGATGGGGAGGTGGGGGCTGAGGAGGAGGAGGAGGAGGGAGAGAGCCGTCCCCCTCTCGCTCTCACCTCATCCAGGGGACGGGATAAGGTGGCTCATGGGCAGAATGCCCCCCCCCCACCATGATCTGACAGATCGCCTCCATTCTAGTGTCTGGCGTCTGTGAATAAGGCCTCATCTCCTTTTGGCCAGTTATTATTTTTATCTCTTTTTTTTCTTCTCGTCTGCACTGTTTTTATACTTTAGTCTGAGAGTTTGTGTTATTCATTGCAACAACCTTTCTTTGCTTTATGCAGCTTATTTGACCATTTTTATGCTCGTGTGAATCAGAAAAGTGCTCAATAAATAAGGATGGATCATGTCTTCTGTCTCTTTTTGGTCATGTGATCTGGGATGTTCTGGTGTGCTGCACAGCACCACAGCAGATCCTTTCTGCCAGTGGCCATTAAACTGTACAACCCCTCCCACCTCTGTAAAAGGAACGGGGGGGTCCTCACTGAGTTTTTGTGTTGGTTCTGTGCCGGTGTCGCTCTTCTGTGGTTCTTTTCTTTGAAGCTGTAATAGAACAAATAATTTTGCCTCTTGGGTTGAACACTGCATTTTTGAATTTTATTTGCTTCTTTGCCATTTTTATCTGTGTTGGTGATATTACGTGAAGATTGTGTCTATATTCGGTCATTTTCTGTCTCTCTCTGATGTTTTTCTGTCAAAATCTGGTCGTTTTACAATTTTAATTATAATTTCTAATTCTTAAACTGTTCAAACTGTTTAGGAGAACAAGACACGGGGGCTTAGAAGACAAGCTGATAACAACAGAAATGTACATTATTCATAATTAATCAAATAGTATTTATCCAGTAATTTTTATTAAGTTGGAAGAAATGTCTTTTATTTGTTAATTGTTCTTCCTATTTGTGGTTCAGAACCTTTTCTCTCCAGCTAGACTTCTCACGTATCTGACTTTAATGTTGCAGTCTTAAAATATTCAGCATTTCACACAAGCCATTGGTGACTGAGAGCGCTGTGCAGGATCAGGTCGGAACAGTTTGCAGTGATATGAACTGTGGCATGTCTCATTACTGGCTGCACATCATTCAAACCTCTGTGTCAGGGTTCTCTCTGTGGGGCAAATGCCGTGACTTCCTACTTCAGCAGAACCTCTGCAGAAAGACCAGTCTTTAAATAAATACTGAAGGCTCCACATCAGTATGCAAAATGAGAAATTAGCACCACTAACCCGCAGGCTGGGGTTCAAACGGCAGCAGGAAGCTGCAGAGCGATCGAATTAGATTTCCCTCCAGCAGATACCGGAGGACATATTCACACCGTTTACTGAAGTCATAGTGATCACATAGCAATGGAAAAGCACTCTGCAGCCTACAGGGATCCTGCATTATCATCCCGCCTGGATAAAGTGCGATCTGTAAAATGTTCCTGAAAAGAGTCCAACAACACATACACATGCTCGTCTTTAACCTGAGGTGATGTGGTGGCACCTGTTGTCCCCCACATCACCTCCGACCTTGCATGCAAACAGAAGTTTGAAGTGAAAAACCATTTGACCCGTTCCTCCACTTCGTAGCAGAAATAGCAACATAACGCTGCCCCGGTGAACAGGGACCTTGTTTAGGGAAAAGTAGAAACTGATTTCTGTACCAGTCGTGATCATTTCTAACAAACTCTATTCCCCAAAATAATAACCGTGACCTAAAGTTTTCACATTGAATTTAATAACTATTTTAAACCAGGTTCGTCCCAGAATAACTCTAATTTAGCAGCAGAAGGTTTGAAAGCAGACATTTGAAAAGTGACCAACTATTTTACTCTACCAACAATATTATATATAGAATATTTATAAAGCTGTAAAGAAGCGAAGTGAAGTAACGTTTCTCAGAATCGCTCTTCGTTTGGTGAACGTACCTGTGTCTGTATCTTTCAGCTGAAGCTGCCTCCAGCTCAGGGCAAACAAAGTGCAAAGACCCTCTACGTGTCTGTATCTGTACCATTTTCAGGGTGTTCTGGCATTTGACCTCACACACACTCTATCCAATGATGTAGCGGTCCTCCTGTTCAGAGGTCAGAGGCCCGAGCAGAGGCTCAGCAGAACAAATGGGGAACATTCAGCTAGATCGAACTGGACTCACATCCGTCCTGGGCACAGGCGTGCACATAGCCTGGATTGAAGTTTTGAGACTTGGGGCCAGAGATTGTGCAACATAAATAAATAAATGCTCATATGCTGCTGATTGAAAGCTCTGATGCTCGCCTCCTCGCCAACACAGCAGCACCTTCTAACCTGAGCACTCTAATGGAGGATCCCTCCCACGATGGTGCAACAAGCTGCCTGACTGTGGAGGACGGTAACTGGACCAAAGCTTAGAAATATATGTTTCATACCACGGAAACGCTTTCTGTTGTCTCAGAGTGAGACGCTGAACCATCGGGGGATGTTCATGCTTCACCTGTAACTTTGCCACACACTGTTTCAAACAGTCACGTTTCCCAGTGGTGCTCGGACCAGTGTGTTTTACACCGTTTCGTGATGTATTCCAAATCGTTCGGTTTGCAGATGTGGGTCATAGCAACAGCCGCACTGCGGAGAGGAATTTTAATGCAGGATGTGTCTGTGCTGGACCTCCTGCTGCGGGGTGATAACCAAACATCATGTTCCTCTCTGGGAACCGCCCACGATCACGCCGCGAACGGCAGCTTTGAAGTAACACTTGGATCAGAGGCTCGAAAGCAAAACCTTCACTTGTCAGGTTTCACCTGCTAAAACCCAGTTCGATATATTTTAGCAGCTTTAATAAATCTGCTTTATTGATCAGCAGCCAGATAGGTCCAACAGGTTTTACACCCCGGCCAGGTGTCCACTGTGCACAATGGGTCTTCCTACTGTAGCCTTGCATGTTGTTTCGTAGCTTCATATGCTCCCTGCAAACAAACCAAAACAAGAAAATGCATCAAATTCCTTTCCAAGTTTGGAGTTTTCCCACAGCGGGCTGCACCTAGAGAAGGAACTGTCAGACACGCACATGGACGACATATGATCATATATCATAGATCATATAGCTGGGCACAAACAGAGAGCTGTTAGAAGTCTATGTTTACTCCATCTGCACTGCAAGGACACAAAGCCACCTACTCATTCTGCTTAAACGAGCTGATAAGGAGGAAGAGAAATGTCTGGCGTGTTGTTTGGCAATGTACTGTTTGGTTGGAGCATGGGCGCTGCTGCCTGCAGATAAGAAAACTCAATTCACAGGCACATCTGCACACCTCATGCCCCGGGTAGAGAACAGCCTGAGCGGCAGAGGAGAGCGAGCTGGTGGGGAAAATAAATGAGGGGCCAGGCGATGTGCAAGTGGAATAAGCAATAGTCTTTTTTTTTCCTGGTTTGTTAGTCTATCAACATCCTGTTCATCCTTGACCCCGCTGCAGAGACACAGAACTTCTGACTTCCTTCATCTGGCCTCAGAGTCCAACATCTGGTCTTTCTCTCCACCACAGATCCAGACAAATAGGTTGCTGTTACAACCGACAGTGAATCAAATGCGGCAAATTCACAACAGGATTTTTGGAGGATGCCACTTGAGACGTTTTCTGCTTTCACAGGTGTGGTGACAACTCTGCTTGTTGACGTCCTCTGAGTGTGACAGGCAAGTTCCTCCTGCATAGTTCGACTGTAAAAAGGAAAGTCATTATATTTAATAGGGGCTTAAAACCAAACTTCTGACTGTGTGATGTCCTGTTTCAACGTTTTAGGAAATTTAGACATCGCAGGTTTAAGGGAGAAACTCTGTATCATGGTCGTTTAATCTTCATATGGAGCATTTTCCAGAGCAGCTAATGGATGTGACAGTGTTTTTATACCTGGGAATTCTCTCATTATCCACCTGGTGTATACAGGTACATTTAGAGATTTCTCTATAACAGGCAACAGAACAGTCACAAACACAATGATACAGCACATTACACAAATATAATAATAAAAAACTAAAACTACATTCCTGCTCTGTGACCTGGTTTCTTCAAATCAAATTGTCCATCAACATCTTCGTATTTCTGTGGTTCTTTTGTGTCCTTTTGAAAAGGAGTAATAAAGCAAAGCTTTTTAATCCTGAACCTTGAATTAAACTTTGTTTTTGTCTGAGAATCTGAAACTGAAATTCATTTACATTCATCAGACAACAGGAGCAGACAGAAAACATCAGCAGCACGTTCACCTTTGCTTTTAAAGCCACAGTCGGTTTTTTGCACTTTTTGCTAATGACACTGTTACTTCACTTAAGAAAGATCCTGAACGTCGGCGCACAATGTGAGTGCATCGTATTCAAACACTTGAGTTCTGAAGAGGAACGTTTTGTCATATTAAGATGATATCTTCCATCTTTTGATGAGAAAAATCACTCAACCTTTTTCCTCTGGCTGCCGTCGCTCTACTCGATGGTCTCGACCTTATTATGTGAAGCTCCTTGAAATGATTCTGTTGTGCTTTGGTGCTACCTTTATATTATATATATATATATTGTCTACTTTAGATTGAAGCTGCTTCTAGTGCACCCCCCCCCCCCGCCCTTTGTTGCCGTTCTGTGAGGAGCTGGGTTTTTCCTCCTCATGACACCCAACAAGTAAAATGAAGCTATATATTAAAGAATTATGAGAAGAAATACATTTTTTAACAACTAGAACTCAGCCACAGAATTATTAGATGTAACCTACTTAAATAAGAAAGACAGAGGACAGTGCAGAGGACTGACTCCAGCGTCGTCGCATGATGGTTGGTCGGGGTCAGGGAGTCACTGGGTCAACGCCAGAGAAAGACTGAGTGTCTTAATAAAGACAAACGTTAAAGCTTGAACCACAACACCACCTTCCTCTAACTCCAACCACAGCGGTTTGTCAGCCCTGTGAATTATACACAAAAACATGTGTGGTAGTAGCTGTCTCATAGGACGTGATGCGTTTGTGGGCAGCATGTGAAGGGGTCAGCACCTCTTTAGGTGAAGTATTTGAATACTTCTTCCACTACTACCACGTCCCCTAAAGTATTTCATTTGTTTCAAGACTAAAATGAGCCCACAAAACACATCTGCAGATGCCTTCGTTGAGCTCTTCTGCTCTTCAGCAGCATTTACATTCTCTTTTCCAGATATATTACGAAACGCAGACAAGAAAAACTACAATTATATTTGTGGGGAAAACCCATTGTCCTTTAATTCCAGCCTGTGCATGCTTCTGGTCTTGGGCAACTGCTATTCAGTCAGAGCAAATGAATACGTAGCTCCGACATGTGATTCTAATTTGTGAAAATGATCTCCACCAGAAGACCAAGCAACCAGCGAGTCCAGACGCAGGGGGACGTCTAACCTCGTTACAGGACGTAGGTATGTGCTTCTCCAAAACGACATCTATCGCTTCACTCAAACAAAGCTGCACCCCACTTGCATTATAAAGGGGGCAGGGGGCTGAGAGAAGGGGGGGGGGCATCTGGATTGTTTTCTTTTCTCTCTTTCACGCTTTGTCCTGAGACACAAAAATGTCCTCGACACAATGACTTGTGACGTCTAACAGCAAAGTTATGTCAGAGTCACAATGAGCATCTAGGTGGTGAGCTAAGCAGATGCGCCCTGTGGGGTCAGCGCCGCCCCCCCACGGTGTCACCACGACACCGTGGGGGGGGAGGTAGGGCAATAAAACTCCTCCGTACGAAAGAGACATTTCTGCAGAGGGAGGGGAGAGCAGTGATCTGACATGATCCAAAATAGAGTTGTCATATTCTGAAGGAGAGCCCCCCCCCCCACCACACACACACACACCCACACACTCTGCCTCCTCCTGAGTGTTGTCGTCTGCAGCTCTCACATTAGCACGAGCGTAGCTTAAAAGGTTTGTTTGGGAACAGGAACAAGACAATTAACGCGAGGGCACGAGGGTGACGGTAGTGTGGCGCCACGCGCATACGAATGGAGGGGAGGTGATCAAGAGAAAGTCTGTCCGCTTTGGTATGAAGAGAAGATTTTAGGGCCGCTAAAATTAACAGCTGACAATGTGAGAAACACAGAACGTTTCCAGAGCCTTGGGCAGGACGTTCAGCTCCACGGTGCCCCTGGTGTGTGAGCGTTCCTGCAGCTCACCTCAGATGCTCAGCTCACGTTTTACAGCTTTCAGCCATTGGTTGCATTAGGTTGTATACAGTTCCTTCTCAAAGAATTAGCATATTGTGATAAAGTTCATTATTTTCTGTAATGTACTGATAAACATTAGACTGTCATA
>JAUMTR010000027.1:19556107-19566820 GCA_032270685.1 Microctenopoma stevenorrisi | reverse complement strand
TGAACCAGGCTGGGAGTTTTTAACAGCCTCAGGAATCTTCTGCAGGTGTTTGGAGTTAACTAGTTGATTCAGATGATCAGGTTAAGAGCTCGTTTAGAGAACCTTTTCATGATATGCTAATTTTTTGAGAAGGACCTTTATACAACCTAATGCAACCAACACAGCAGCTAGTTTATCGAGGTCATGGTGGGGGTGTGTTGGACTGCTGCATTATCTTAAGGCATGTTTCTTTTGGTCACCCTTAATAAGGTGAACTTAAAACGTGGCGAGTGACTGGTTATTCTAACAAACACACAGTAACAGACACTTTACGGTGCATCTGCAGAAATCAAGGCAGGGAACAGACAAACTCACCAATTCAGTCTCACAAAGCCAAAGTTTGCAAACAGATTACAACATGTATGATGTGATACTTTTGTTCTGTTTCTTAAGACCTTCCTGGAGCCGTTTCACCATTACCCACAATCCCTTCTAACTGTTTGCAGCTGGAAGCATTTCCTCTCTCGTCTCTGCGCGTTGCCTTGTTTGAAGGCGGCACACGCAAGAATCAAGTGTTCTTCTCATACTTTCTGAGAACAGGCCTACGTAAACACACTGAGGACCAACTTACAAGCCGTCTGAGTCAGAAAATAAAAACAGGGTTCAGATATGAACCGCTGAGGTTTGATGCAACGTGCACGACACAAGCTGATTCATTACGCATCAGCATTTAAACAAATCAAATACTGTCTAAGAAACGAACAAGCATCCCGCAGGGTTTGTTTGTCTCGTATTTATTTAGCCTTTTAATCCCATTAAATGTAACACAGGTGTATTTTTAGCCTTCTAACGCCACCCTGCTTTTTAATTCTCCCGCTGCTTTGAATCCAAGAACTCGCTCCTCTCTATTTGTTTTTATAAAATCCCATAAAAGTCACGCTTCATTTACAAGATGTAAAGTATATTTAGTGAAAGTTTTTCTTTTCCTGAGGAGGGTGTTAGTAAGAGGAGACACTTGTACACGACTGTGTGCCTGACACAAACAAACAACAGCTTATTATTCATTTATAGCTTTTTTTATTTCTGAGTGTTGACCCTGGGTTCACTGGTCACAGCGCTGTGAGGAGGCGAACATGGAAGTTCGTCAGAGATACAGACATTTCTCCTTTCTTACCTTACCGTGGGGAGGTGCGACTCACAGAAGAGCAGCGTAAGCGACCACCAAGGTGGTTTGTAATCCAATCACTCATACTGAACAAAACCAGATGTTTTCCTCTGGAACAGCTCAGAAAGCTAAAATGCTGCAACCGCTGTGCTGAGACTGAGCGATCTACTCAGCCTCCAAATATTCACAATAATGTCTCCCCCGAATATGTGATGGGACGACAGCCACATGCTCAGAATGGCCGATGCAGGGAAAGTACAGAAAACAGAGAAGTAGTAATGTATTAGCATCAATACGCGTTCTAAAATAAAGAAGTACTGAATCACTACTGTTACCGAGCTCTTATGCTCATTTTAACCTTTAATAACGAGTATATTGGTTAAAATATCCTGTAAGTGTGGAGGTGTATCAGAAATAAAGCAGAACGTATCGTGGACTCAGGAGTCATACAGGGCCCCCGGGGGCCTGGTGCCAGTTGTCTCGTTCATTAACCTCCCCTCTCTCAGTCTTATTTCTAGCGGCAGCTGTTTTCAGCCAGCAAACTCTGCTAAACCCACTTCATGCCCGCCTCCAGTCAGGAGGTTTATCCGCTTATCGGGTGGCCACGAGAGCAACACAAATTGGATTGCGACGTAGCCGAGTGCTTTGTGGACGCAGACAGTGAATAACTTACCGACGCGTTAGACATGATAGCTCTAATAAGACGGGTCGTTGTGCTGTGTGTCGGCTGGTTGGGGAAACCGAAATCCAATAAACAGGAGCTTTAAAGTGCAGTAATGAGGTTCGAGAAGGTTCATTGTCCCTCAACGCGATGCGTAGACACAGTGGAATTAAAGGTTTCTCAGCATATGTCCTCCACACGTACTGTACGTCTGTGACAACAGCGTTAATGTGGCTGCTCGCCTCCTACAGACTGAACACGTCTCAGCTCACACCTCGGTCCACACGCATGTTCTTCTGTGTTCGACTGAGCAACACAGCAGCATGTGTAATGCACATATGGACTGTGGGAACGTCTGTCCCGAACCTCACAGACCTGGGTGGTAACACAATTTACATGATGATAGGAACTCGTGGATGCTTCAGGTATGAAAGAAAGAAATGATATAAGCCAGTGTTCAAGACTCACTAGTGTGACACAGTGAAGATGACGCTGGAAGCAGAAGACGAAACACAGTGCTGTGAAAAATGGACATCCGTGTAGGGACACACACCTGATTCTACACTGGCTCATTATTATATTTATTTGTAAACAAATGAAGAATTTTTTTTGCATCAGTTAAGATTCAGATGTTCGGTTTCTTTAATGTGTGAAGTGTGAAGTCAGTCCATTCCCTGATGTCAGTCAGTCAGTCGCCTGCTTCCTCTGCTGCGTCAAACTGCTGAAACAATGGTGAATAATGAGTGGAGAGGTGCACCCCCCACCCCCGCCCCCCTCTCAGAGGTGAGACCCATGCCCACTGGAAACAGCCATAAACTGTGCCCGAATGGGGAAGGAGGTGAATTAGCGGGACCCCATGCAGAGTTAGAACTAGGTCATGTCTGATCATTTTACACGTCACCTCGTAAACAGAAGATGAAAAAGACTCACACACAGGCAAGTCGTCTTCCTGAGCTGCTGTCCTGTGCACTTTCTGCCCTACTGTAAAACACAACTGCAGATAATGCCGACGAGGCTTTTAGGTTCTGTTGTGTCAGAGAAGCGTGCGTGTGATGTGGTTGAGAGCGAGCGAATTTGCAGCCTCTGACTGCTATCGCTGCACACGTGGACAGTGCTTTGAAGCAGCGCTGGGAGCTCAATAATCTGATGAGATTGTTTTTTTATCGTGCAATTATAGGAACGATCAGGCTGCTGCTCGTGCAACAAATCGTTCTAGACATGAGAAATGTTTAATAAACCGAGGATGGAGTTTGTTAACTTTGAATGGGTGTGAAAGCAAATGAGAGCACATGCAGTAGCTTGAAAACACGTTGAACCGACAGTTCTTTGGGAGAAAAATGACTTGAGAGCAAAAAGCTATTATACAGAGTTGGCAGCAAAAAACATGGACGTGTCCCGTCCAATTCTTTTCTCAATTACGATCAATTACACTTTTGACAATTAACTACAGGATGTAGAAAAGCTGCAATATGTAGTGCAGACGTTACAGGAAAGAATTAGTTTGAAGTCCAGTCAAAACCTGGGGAATAAACTGGTGACAAAAAATGAAAGGCAATGATTTCCACAAAGAGAACGTGTTTCTCTCTGATGCCACACTGACACATGGACAGAGCCAGATAATAAGCATAGAGATACTTTAAGTGCAATTCATCATAAATGTAATGAGATGCTTGGGCTGGGGAGCAGAACCTCATCACTAAGCCCTATACGTAGTAGAAGAAGAAGAAGAAGGCGTCATGTCTAGTAGACTTCATTACCTGTTCCCTGCACAGGGACTTAGTACCTTCTGTAGCCTCTCTAGAGCTCCTAGGTGGTCAGAGCTTTCTGTCAGGGGCGAGGAGGCAAAAGCAAAAAACACACTAAAGATGGAGATTGAAAAGTGGAGCGAGGGGCGCGACAAAAGTAAGGGAAGTTACTAAAGTAAGGGGCGTGGCCACTGAAAGGGGCCTGATTACTATAAAGGGGCATTGCTAAAGTAAGGGGCGTGGCAAATGTAAGGCACGTGACTACTGTAAGAGGTGTGACTGCGATAAGGGGCGTAGCTAATTGACTAACGGGCTCAGAAGGTGCTAATGGGTCAGATAAATAACTCGGGTACAGGTTTAGAGCCTTGATTACTTCTCGTACTAGTTAAAAGTCAAAGTAAGTAAAAACCTGTATATATTTATATATTTGTATATTTATATAAAAAGGAAAGATCATCACTCGTCATATAAACTGTTCTCTGCCTGTTCTATTTCTCTTGGTAGCAGTGTCTGTCAACACCACTGAACCACTGCTTTAGGTATTTAGACTGCATGATTCATTTAGCTTATTTCTTTTAGTAGATGGCTCTCATCACATAGTCGGTAACCACACTAATCATCCCAGTAGGACAGCAGAAAGTGATTATGCAGCTCTTACATTGTGGGCCGAGCACCATGCTGCTTATTATTTACAGAAAGAAAGAAGTCCAGCAGCCATGATTCAGCTTCCGGACTTCACCTGGAGGAATGATAACCTTCACAGTATTCACAGCAACGATATGACACCAGTTCAGTTTCACATTTTATGGTGGCAAGCAAGGCCAATTTAAGTTTCTTATTCCAGTTTTATTTTTTGTATTCTTCTGCAAATCTTATAGAGAAAAGGACAAGCAGCATGCGCTGTCTGCTCCGGACCCTTTAAGCTGGACACACGACCCACGTGTTGGCCAGAAATGGCCAGAGGCTTGTATTTGACAGTGGAGCTGCTCCCATGCTGACGGAGTGACTGGAGACGCCAGGAAACAGGGACTAGGGAACGGACAGACCTATCATCATGTAGTATCAGGGTTCGTCTCATGTTGTCCATCCACGCGTTGGACATCCCTGCTCAGCCCTTCTCAATTAACCTTTGGGAAACATTCGCCTCAAGCGGGCCTGCCACCTTCCACCCAAATGACATGTTGACCTGAAGCAGGGAACATTTTTCCATATAGCCCTCTCAGGGCAGCATCTTTAAACCAGTTTTTCTGCATATATTTACACTCTTGGAAAAAAAACTATTAATATCTGGAACTGGAATACAGTGGAAAACAGGACTCGTTCTAAGAAGAGCTAAAGGCCAAGAGTAAAGGCCAAGACATGCAGCACGTTAATCATGCACACGGCAGGAAATGCAGACTACTGTTGCGCGGAAAAGGGCAGATTGCAAATAACCTGCATTATCATAATTTGTATGTGTTTTTATTTGTAACTACATAACCTTTCTAGAGTCTGCAGTTTTGTTAGAATTTAAAAAACCTCTAATGGCTTTCGTTGACATCGCGCGGTGAGGTGTTGATAAGACATCGTCCCTCAGGGGCCCATGAGAAGTCCAGAGTCACAGACAAGATGAAAAAATCGTGAAGTATTTTCAGGTCAAAGCAGTTTCAAATGATGACTTTTAAGAGTCACCAGTCACTATTGCTGAGTAAACAACATGACTGCTGCATCCTGGTTGTGTCTGAATGTTCTAAGATCAGTCAGAAGAGCTTTGTCCATCGTTACGTTGCGAACATGTAGGATTTGGACATTTTGTGCATTGGCTAATTTAAACGAACAAGCACAGTGTCAGGGGTGGATTTACTGGGGGGCAAGGGGGACGCCGACCGTTATGTCCTTTAAATCTCTTCATTTAGCGTGGCGTTGCTCGTCAAGGCCCTGGTACAGTCTAATCTGAAGGCATGACTCAGGCATGATGCGCTTGTGAACCTGCACAGGAAAACGCAGCTTCATAACGACGCTGCTCAGACGTCTCAACACACACTCACTGAACCCAGTCTGGCAGAATCTGTCCTCGTCAAACCAGCTTCACAGAAAAGTCCGACATTTGAACTCTTCACTCTGACTGCACTTCTGATAACAGGATCTGAAGGAACAGACAGAGATGAATCACCACGACTGTTCGCGGTGCTAAACCACTGCGACCGTCTGCTGCTGTGGAAAATGTCAGTTTGAGTTTGAAAAGTATTAAAAAGTTAGAAATGCATTTTATTTTTCGCTGCGCTGTAAAAGTATGAGTGTGAGCTTTGCTGCTGTTAGTGAAATGTGGCAGCAGTAAAGAAACGCTTTGGGAACGTTTTGTATGTATGTATTTTATGTATTATTATTTCAATATGATCTAGTATTTTTAGTATTAGTATGAATAAGTATTCATATATAAGTTTTTAAATGTATAGCATAGAAATGAAAGAGAAATCTCTCTGTACACTTCTCTGGTTAAGATTAACCTCAACAGGCAGAACCAATGAATCAGATAACAAACGGCATAGGAAAATATTTATTCATGTCTTAAATCCCAACTTAACACGATGGTCTCTCCTGCTGTACCGAGAGCTGGAAGGAGACCGAGCAGGTTCCCTACTGTGACACCAGCTCTTACATAAACTAGATTTTCTCCACCATGTTTGCGAATCGAAAGAAAACTTAATCCCGGCTGCTTCACAAACACTGCGACACAGAAGCGTCGTCCATACGCAGCAGTGAGAGAGAGAAAGGAGAGAGAGTGTCTACTACTGTGAAGCACTTCAAGACGAGGGGGCTCAGAATATCCTGTAAAAACAGCTGAAGTCATGAAAAGACACGATAAAATGAGCTGGTTGTAGGGACCGCTGGTATAAAGCTCAGAGCAGCACTAATTCAAATCACCAAAAACATCATTGGACTCCGGCTCTGTGCTTTACTTTATGAACATAACTATTATTGGTCACATCACACCTGACCAGGTGCTGAACAAACCATGATCATGTTTCTCACTGAAAATCTTTTGTGTGCTGAAGACTTTTATTGCACATATCCCGCCCGTGTTCCTCGCTGTCGTGTGTGAATAATGATCTGATCAAACCTCCTCTCCCTTTTGACTGTTTTAGATGAGTATTAATGGTCTGGATATGACCGAGCGCGATTCTTTGTCACTTTTATTCTGAGAGAATAAGATGCATTTCCCGCATGTGGAGAGAACGGAGATTGTGGACACATTTAACTGCAGGAGCATCTCTGTCTCCAATATTGTTTGCATAAAGAGGCCCAGATGAGAACAATTACTATTCATAATGCAGGCTGAAGTGTTTGGGAAGCCTCTGACAAGAACGCATAGAAGCGTGGTGCTGAGAATATATTATTTAAGCCACAATATTTGCACTGACAGTTTTAGACAATTAAGATTATAAGGCCCTAATAACAGGCATCAAGTCCAGGAGAGATGAGGAAATAGAGCGCACGGAGAGACAGATTTAAGTTAAGACAAATACTTTTGTGTCTGTAATGTACAAAAACTACAACACAGTCAACGAGCAGTCTGAATGAAGCATCCACAGAAGAAACTACAAATCAAATGTGTTCAGTGGCTTTCAGCAGATGTAAAATCCTATTTACACAAATCTATAATCAGAAACAAGCTTGAAGAAAGTTAAACACGTACAAGCTCAGTTACGTTTTGATACGATACATCCACAAGCGTTTTTCTGTCTGCAAAAATGTGCCACGCTTCATTTCAACATGCAGTAAAGTAGGGTTAAATACAGGGGAATGGACACGGCGAGGATACTAATATGTTAAAAGTGAAGGCTTCATTAACTCCTGTCCACTCTCATTACTGATAACAGCTACATCCAGAGAAAATCCGTCCTGTGCTTCCTGCTTCCTTCTAATTGTCTCTCGAGTGTTTTCTTACTGTGGATCTATCTGTACGTGAGATTGAAATTGAATGAAATGCAGACGACTTTTCTTCACGTTTCCTGTGCTTTAACACAGCATGATATTGAGATTCCCTGCTTCGCCTCCTCCTGCACGCGTCTCCATCAAACCCATGTCTTGTTACCAGAAAACAGAATATTAGATTCAGTGGAGAGGAAAGGGCAAGTGGAGAGGAACGAAGAGGAGGTAAACAGTCAGTCACCGTGGAGACGTTGTCCCCTGAACGTCTCAGGCTGTAAAATTATCAGAGCGACTTCTGGGTGCGTCGGCTGAGAAATATTCATGACATGTCATCATGCTCACTGCACTACTGACTCGTTTCTTTCTGTCTCTGTCTCAAGTGCAACTGCTTCCTGTTCAACCAACTTTGTTCTGAAGCTAATTTAAACCTTTTCTGTATAAAAACACTATTTGCAGGAGACTGGATTGTATTTTTCAGCATTCCACTGTTTGTACAATGCCTCTGATTGATTCTTCCTCCGTCTTTCCTCTCACACAAGAGACAGTTAAAACGTGGTAGAAAACCAGGATTTTCAACCAACTCCTCTTGTTCAGAAATGTTGGGCTTCAGCTGCTCTAGACTTTTTCTGAGCCCAAATGTTCTGCTCGGGTCGCGCCGCAGGCACCTGAGGCGGATTTAAGTCTGTGACTGGGCCACTCAAAAACCTTGGTGGACTCCTCATCGTCCTGCTGCACCTGAGCTTAAGGTTACAGGGGAAGTTTGATGTCCTTTGATTGTCCTTCAGGATGCACTGGTGCTACTTTTAATGTGTTAATCACACACACAAAGGAGAAAATTTTGCCTGAGTCATTATTAGAATTATAAATAATGAGCTATCAGAACTACATCGCCTCTAATTCAGCCAGCAGTAAAAAAAGTAAAAAGCTTTTTTAAATTGTTAAATCAATGTGAATTCCATCCAAACATAGCAGGAATAAAATATTGGTTAATCACATGCTTTTTAGGAAGAAGAATGTGTAATTGGACAAATTCTGACTGACTGTTTAACCATCTCAGCAGTTACCTGCGAATGGACCATTTAATCAAAACCCACTTTCTGACTCATACCAACGCAGTAAACTCGTTTAGTTGTCAAGCCAAAATAAACACATGAAACAGGAGAATATTTCACACTGGGGCTAATTACTGCCTCTCGTTTCTGTTGGGTCAATACTCTAATTCTTGGAAGTCGCCTCGCGCCCTGTTAAGATATAGCTGCTTTATTCTCATGTGAGATTATTGCTTCATAATTCAGTTATTGATCTGCCTGAAGTCAGCCTCAGCCGCCACACATGAAGTGATCGTTTAACCTCCACCGTTACTGTTCATTTTTAAGGTCGAATAGACGTCAAACTGTAAATAAACTGCAGTCAGAGAGGACATTTATGGTCGTGCTACGTCGTGTGGGTTCAACTGCTAAAAGACGTTTCACATGAGGAAGAGGAGCCAGAAATCAAACCCCCGAACCTTTGATTAAAGAACGACTCCTGCTGAACCTCAGCTGCTTCTGATATGCAACCGATCTGTCCAGTGAGGACAGACGAATAATCATCTGCCACATTTACACAGTCATTTATGAAAACACTGCTATAGTTGGATGAAGCTCAGTTCGGATCGAAGCCTGTTTTCGAGTCATAAGAAACAGAACCGAGTAAGAAGACTGATGGTAGCTGCTGCAGGTGACATTAGCCGCTGTTAGCACGACGCAGCCAAATCCAAAAGTTCAAGGTTCAAGAAGAATCGCGTGGGACAGAAAAGGTCAAATGTTTTCAGCTCCAACAACAACAACAACTCTTTCTACTTCTGATCATAAGAATCATTGGAATAGTTTGCTCTCATTGTCTTCAAAGAAAAGAAAAATCACCTTCGTGACATCAAAGCTCAGATGATGCAGCTGCAGGAGAAAATGTTATCACTGCTGAGCCAACAGGCTCCGATCTTCTCTTCTCTTCTCTACAATGCAGCCACATGCTTCGGCAGCCGTTTCTAATCCTGCTTCTCTTTCAGACCCTTGAATTCCTCTTGAGCACATCAGGGTCAAATGGTTGAATGAAGAGATGACTCGAGCACTGTCCGCAAGCCAAAACCCGCCGTCTCTCTGAACCCGCCGCTCTCTCTAAAGTGAGGCCTCCATCACTAAACACGGTGCCTGACATTCTGGTTGCATGTCAGACTCAGTCCTAGAGGTGAGGCTCTGTCAGACTCAGCTTTCCAAAGCCAATGTTCAGCAGCACTTAGAAAACAAGCTGTTTGTCCTGTAATCTGTGCCAATAAAGCGCGTCCTCTTATGAATGTTTTAGAAGCAGCTTTAGATTTTTGGTTCTTATCCTGCCAATAGATGGACAATGAACTTGTTTGGTTTCTTGACAAGACACCAAACAAGTCCAGTTGTAACTGGACTAAACTTTTTTGAGATAACAAAGCATCATAGTTGGAAACTTAAAAAATAAAAATGGAAATAATCAAGAGCTGTTAGGAAACCTGGTAGAAAATGGGGATCATACCTGGTGTTTTTTCATTTAGCATAATGAAAGCTGTGAAAGTGTTTCATGTCGTAACAGCATGATGCCGCACGAATAGAAATGTTGCTGTGGTATTATTGCCATATTATGTGTGTAATAGCTTTTCTGGTGAGAACTGTGCCTCATTACAACCCCCCACAGACAGTAGACGGGAACTGTGTTAGAGCCGAAAATGGCGACAGTGAAAAATTTGATTCAATTCAATTCAACTTTATTTATATAGCGTCAGTTCACAACAAAAGTTATCTCAGTGCACTACAGTGTGAGGTTTAAGACCTTACACATTATATCAATATATACAGAAAACCCAACAGTCCCACTTGAGCGAACATTGAAGCGACAGTGGAGAGGAAAAACTCCCTTTAAGAGGAATAAACCTGCAGCAGAACCAGGCTCAGGGTGGGCGGCCATCTGCCTCGACCGGTTGGAGTTAGTGGACAGAGGAGAGAGAAAAGGACAGCAGGTAACAGAGGTTGTTCTTATTTGCCTCAATGAGTAATGAATAATAATTGGTTCTAGCTTTACGGAGGGCTTTTTTATAAGTTAGTAAGCTATCTTTCCAGGCTAAGCTATATTCAGATGAATTTGTGGAGCACCACCTCCTTTTCAGCCTTCGTGATGTCTGCTTTAAACTACGGATTTGTGAATTGTACCATGGAGCAAACTTCTTCTGATTAACTACCTTCTTT
>JAUMTR010000027.1:19500435-19552124 GCA_032270685.1 Microctenopoma stevenorrisi | reverse complement strand
GCGCCAAATCACAACGAAAGTCATTTCAGGGCACTTTACATTGCAAGGTTTAGGACCTTGCAAAAATATAGATGTATGATGGATCTGGGCAGTTTGGTACTTTACTGCTCCAGTGGTCTGTCAGGCGTACATGTCCTTTCTAGAGGGCATGTTTGATCTGAAATGTCTGTCCCTGTCCAGTGCGGACGTGTACGGTTCCCCACAGAGCTGAATCATACCTGCAGCTGTCATCGGTGCCATTTTAGTTTAAGTCTCATTAAGCTTTTCTGCGGGACCTCGGGGACTGAAGTGGCATCTCGGTGGCTGCTCTCCTGCTGGTGTCTTTCTCTGAACGCCTGATGTTAACAGCGTGCCTGAACTTCCCTGAGAGCCTCTTCTGTTTCAAAACGCACACTCGCACTAAATGGACGAGCTGGGTGGACGAGACGTGATGAGAAGAGTCCTCAGAAATCTCCGTCACTGAAAAGGTTTTTCCTGACGGTGCTCACACAGTGGATCTTTTAATGGCCTTGTACCTTTTTTGTGTGTCACAAATGAGAGCTTTTTTATTCTCACCAGAAACGTCGGAGACGTTTGACTCCCCGAGGGCACGGACAGGATTGTGAGGAGGGCTGTGGACTCTTTCTGTCTGCTTGGCTGCACTTCCCCAGTTTAATCATTATCTCCCATAAAACGTGACAACGTTTGACATTAAAGACAGAATTTAGCTGGAATCTAGAGACGTCTATCAACCCGACCTGTCGGACATTTGTTCATTTAAACTGGTGCCACATAACATAAGCTGTAGGGCTGCTACTTGACCGGGAGACTCTCCCACTTCACTCCTTCCTCCTCTCTCTCTCCTTTTCCATCAGCTGTCCTGGGATCTGTCTCTCTGGCCAAGCTTTCAGTGCCTCCTTCCAGATGTTTCTGGACCTGAATCTTCATCTTCCAGCAGTTCCA
This sequence comes from Microctenopoma stevenorrisi, assembly GCA_032270685.1. Classification (NCBI taxonomy): domain Eukaryota; kingdom Metazoa; phylum Chordata; class Actinopteri; order Anabantiformes; family Anabantidae; genus Microctenopoma; species Microctenopoma stevenorrisi. The sequence continues at coordinate 19,551,182 of JAUMTR010000027.1, read as the reverse complement.
GCCTCTCCCTTTTCCATCTCATTGAGTCCTTTGTTTATTCTGTCTCTCCCTCCTTCCGTGTGTGGTCCGCCCTCGGTGCAGGTCTTCACAGTGGGTGGAGAAGACGTCGTGTGACTCGGGTCTGTGGGGTTGCACCTTATCTGTAGGTTTTCTGTGTCTGACTAAGGCTCTGTGAGAAGGTTGTCATGTGCTGCACAGTAGTTAAAGCTCCTCAAGGCAGATCTGTGATTGTGAGCTATAGAAATCAAAATATACACAAACAGTCATATACTAGTAGATGGAAACATGATCGGTCTATGATGCTATCCACAGGGACAATAACCTTTAGTTATTGTTGGTTTAGTTTACTTATAGAAGAACAAGCTCAGTATCACACAACACCACTCTGGAGTCTCTGGAGCAGGAAAAGCTCAGGAGGAATCTCTCATCTACGGGGATTCGTCTTCCGTCAGTAAACTTCTACAGTAGTGTCACGGATGTAGCGGATCTGCAGCTCTAACAAGCACATCCCGGTGACAGCCACAGATGGAGCGGTGTTAAACAGCAGGTACATGTAGGTGTGCTCCGCCTCACACAGCTCTCCGAGAGTGGCTTCATCCCCCGGGATGTGAAGGGAAGACACCAACTTCTGGTAACCACAGGGAGACTAGAGTCTCATGCAGCACAAATCACGGTAACTGGCGAGTGGGAGCTGACGAGGTGACATGGATGTCTGCTCCACCTGCCTCCACCTTTAGAGAGAACAGAGACCAGTTCTTCCTCAGGCTTCTGTAAAAGTCAAATTCCAGCGACTTACACAACAAATAGCGAGATGGACAGTCTGCCACAAGCTCAGCACATCTGCTTTTCATCTCGCAGGTTTGTGCATCGTGTGAGTGAGCGCGAGATGACCTTCAGCTCCTACTGTGTGGGCTCCTTCAGTATTCCTGGGTCACTTCACGCAACATCATTGAGCAGCTCATTAACATTCATCAGCTTACCTGCCGGCTTCACCCTCACTGGGACGGTCCAACTGGGACTTCTCACCCGCGGTCTGCTTGATTAGAAGGTTATCCAAGGACATATAAGTTGAAGACACACAAACGGATCTGTGATCGGGGTCCAGCTGAAAGTCTGCTTTTCTGCAGTTTGTCATGTAATGAAGAGAACATGAAGAACAGACATGTTGTGTATTCTGAACAGTAGGATTTGATTCATTAATTTTCCAGTTCAATGCCTTTAAACGTGGTTTCCTTTCCAGAGAATGAAAAACTATAATGTTATTGTGAAAGCATTAAGGTCGCTGTATGTGAAAATATAAAATGATAGTTTCTGTCGGTGCCTCGCGTTGACAGAGGGCTCCGCAGCTCGTTGGTTTATTACTGGTGCCTGCTCGTCTGTATACATGGTTTACTGGTGTCATGACTACAGCTGGAATATTCAGTCCTCTGCATCCGTCACACACCTTTGAAACCAAGGCTGCCTCATAGTTCTCGTCTTTATCAGGTCCTCAACAAACAAGTTGCATTTGATCAAAGAAAGTGCAGCCAGTATTCGTCACGCTTCTTTTCACAACCCAGCCAAATTTCCTCGAGCAGCTCGTTGTCTGAGTAACGTGTAGACCTGTCGATGTCGACTGTCCTTCACACGCTCGTAGTAGCACTCGCCGAGGTCATTTCTCCATCACTCAGAAAGAAATTACTGCTGTTCCATACATGACACGTTCATAATCTACATCTAAGTCAATTTTTCCCAAACCGCTTTTATCCTGATACTATTTTTATTTCTGAAGCAAAATGTGCAGATGCACTGTGCAAATTTCAGTCTTAAATATGAGACTGACATTCCCAGTGACCGTTACTCTCTGTCCCTGGTTTCTGATGAACTGAACTTGAATGAACTTGAATTTTTCAAATTTGGTTTTGTCATTTGAAAATCTAAAACCTCGATTTGGTCCATTAGATGATATTTTAACCTGTAAACCAAAGTATGTCAGCGGGAGGGAGGTGAAAATGTGAATCGCTGCAGGTGTCACTGGTGAACAGCGTTCAGCGAATAATCAGTGTTCATCTACACGGAGGACTTCTCCTACTCCACCAACTGCTTCCTGCACAGGTTCTCTGACGTCTCTGTGGAGCAGCAGCTGTCTTTCACGGTGTGGTCTACTGGAGCAGCAGCATCACTGCTGGGGACAGGAAGGTGTCCCCTGAGATGTCCTCTGGTCCCAGTGGAGGTTGTGACTGTTGGTGGATAGTGGCTAAGCTGTCATCCCTGTGGGGTAACATCTCCCACTCCATGCAGGAGACTGACGGCACTGAGCAGCTCCTTCAATGACCGACTGCTGCAGAACAAGAGAATCAGAAGGTGTTTCCTTCCAGCTGCTGTCAGACTTTACAACCCACACACACACACACACGCCGTGGACTGACAAGTCAAATCTTCTAATATGTTTCTGTGCAACACTTTTTCTCCCGTGTTTCTTTTTATGATATTAAACTTGTAGCTTAACTCTCTGCTGCTCTTACTCTTGTTATGTAACAAGGCAGATCTCCCGCTTGTGGGACTAATGAGTTATTTTATCCTATGACTGGAGTGTGAATGCTCTTTGTGGGACATGAAACCCACGTAGTTCCAGCGTACCAGGACTCAGCGCTGCAAAGACAAAGGAGCCTTTTCCCCGATCATGCGTTAAACTGATAGTGAACCCCGGAATCCAAACGGAGACAAAGCCTTATCCCGCTCTGCCTTTTAAGTTGTGCAAAAGTTAGCATCGATAGGGTCTGTTTTCCTCTAATAATAGAGCGCACCTGGCCCTTTCAGATTAGGAAGGAACATTCCCTGAATCGGTTTGGGGTGTGAGGAACCTGAATCTGACGATGCTGGAGCCTCAGACAAAAGCTACAGAGGAATAGCGCAGATTGCACTGGCACCTGACTTCTTCCAGCTGACATCTCTGGCGCTCAGACGGGGATTAATGTCCAATTTGCCCCTTTCTTCCTGGGCTCAAGTCTATCCCAACAGCTCGGCACTTCAAAGAGGGAGATAAAGAGGGGGGTGGTGTATGGTCATTCTTCAGGGGGAATTGGCTTAGTGAAGCTCTGTTAAAAACCACACGAATACACAAAGGAGAGCCGGTTTGATGTGGTGCGCGGTGCGAGTGTCCTGCAGCCGGCTGTACAGTACAGTGGCCAGACTCTTGCCCTCCAGTGTCTGAACTGAAGAGTACAGACATGCCGGGAAGTACTGTACGAGTCCAACAGACAGATTGCCTGCAGACAGGTGTGGAAGATCCATTGGAGGTAAATCTCCTGCTGGGGGGATTCACAAAGGAGACCAAGAATCATCTCCCAAGAGACTCAAGTTTAATACAAGATAACTGCTACGTGGTGACTTCATGTTCCCGGTGATTCTGGGACACTGTCCGGTTCGAGCTTGAACTGCTTCTGCCAGGAAATACGTTACCGTTCAACACTTCTGTCTGTAAAATGTAAAGTGACCGTTTTCCCAGCTGTCTGTCAGAGAATAAAGGAGGAAGCATCACTCTGATACGACTCACACAGCGAGCCTGCAGCAGAATGATGCGTTGGAACGAATGAACTCTCATTCTCACCGCTTCCTCGTGGTCCGGTTGCGTGGCGTGAACCATCATGCTGAGGTTCAGCTGCTGAGAGAGTCTCACCATGAGGTCCATCAGCAGTTCAGTGGCTGTCAATTACGTAACATCATCCTTTAAGACGACGCACTGAACACGTAGATTCTTTAAACGGGTCCAGAAATGTGCTCGAACCTTAAAAATGTGCATGAAATTTACTATTATTAGCATTTCCCAACAATGTCAACATCATGAAAGGGAAAAATCTCTGTTGACCGTGTTTTAACAGTTATTACACCGGTGGTGGTTGTGGAGGCGGCGGCAGCAGCAGCCGGCAGCTGTGTTGACAAGAAGGGAAACAGGTGAGAGTGGAGGCAATACAGAATCTGTGAGAGATTTTATTTGCCCTGGGCTTTGAGATACAACCACAAAGACACTGTGCAAAGAAAGCAAAGAATAAGTCACACTTATGGAGATTCTGCAAGCACACGTTACACAAACAGAAAAGAGAAATCTGCATGTACACAGTATAGTGCCAAAATAATTCATGCTACTAACACAAGCCAAGAAAAGACTCAAACTAATACACCAAAGTGGAACCCAGCACACACTGATCAACGTGGTACAGATTGGATCTTAAACCCATAATACTGCTGTGTTTGTAATATTTATCTACCACCTTAAATAGTCTGCACAGACGTGGTTCTTTACAATACGTCTGATCCAAAAGGAGGCATGGTGCATGTACAGTGTTCGCGCCGTGAGAAGCTACATTTACTGCTACGACTGCTGCTGGTTTTATTCAGCGCGAGATGTTTCCCCACAAACCTGCCGCCTGAAACGAGATATTGCTCTGAACTAAACATCCCCAGCACGCCTCTTCAGAGAGAGGAAAAAAATCTTCTGCTTTGAGAAAGCGTCACAAGAACAGGTGCATGAAATACATGGATGGGATTCAACGTAAGGTCAGGTTACATTTTGATTAATAAAAGCATCGTACATTTATGGCCGTGTGAACTGAACGTGGAAGTGATTGGCTCACGTGTTGTTGTGCTTTAGAGACAGTTCATACACTCATGTATTTACTGTTGCAACATGTCGATGTTGAAAACCACCCAGAAAAAGACATTCTGATAAATTCAGAGCTCGACTGACCTGAGCCTAGTTTTGGTTGCTAAACGGTGATTGGCTGATCGCAGGTTTTCTGTCTTTACATTTGGCACTGGACACGGTGAAACAATAAATCCAATTTATACATTTCTATGGGTGGCTCCTAAAAGGGATTAAGATCTTCTTTTTTAAATCACACATTTATAAAATTTGGATATTAATATTTTATCTTCTAAAAGTGCAAGAAAGTACAAATAAAGCTAAATTGCATATAGTGAGACAAATTTTTTTTCCATTTAGAATGAAAGTTTTTAAAGCAAAGTTAAAAATATACTAGAAAACTGTCTTTAAAAAGGATTATAAGCCGCGTGGTATTGCTGTTGCTTATTGATTATTAGTAATACATTTCCTAGCTGATGGGAGCACGGACGACAAATGAAGTCATACAAAAAATACAGAGTATGAAGTATGAAAGTGACAAACGCTAAGGGAAGATACTGTCCCTCTGGCTATAAGTGCTATAAACAATATCCTCACGTCCTCGCGGTTTCTCTCCTCACTCGTCATCACTATTGCTCTTGTCCGAGTGATCCTGCAGAAGAAGAGATGGGAGGGACACTTAGAGGAAGAGGAGAATGGGATAACGCAGCATGGTGAAGTTTATTGTGTCTAGAGAGCATCAACAGGAGGCATGTCGGTCATCGCAAGCCAAATAAATCAAGTTCTCCAGAGTAGAGGAGGTTTAAAGGTGAAGCTGGGGCCCTCTTCTTCACCTCCTCTCCTTCTCAGATTTGGTTTGTGGGCAGAAGCTGGCGGCAAAAATGTGTCTAAAACAACATTTTCATTTCTGCAGACAAACAATATGCCAGCTTTTTTCTCTCTCGTCATTACGTGATGCAGTGTTTCATCTGATTTAATGGCTTATGCTACAGGATAAATATACTTAGCTGTTGCTGCTTTGTTGTTAAAATGATTACCTACTCTGTGCTGGGCTCGTGCAGCACACAGTATAACTTAAGAGCACAGCGGGCCTGTGAGTGTAGACCCCTCAGCTACGGACGCACTGAGCCTTTCTAACCAAGAGATGATTAATCTGCCTCCTGCTGTGAAAATGAAAAGAAAATAATATAGAAAAGAATATAAACTGATCCCATAATGCATTTTTTACCACTGCACGCTGCATATCATCCATACTCATCATTTGGTGGTAGAAACAGCTGCTGATTGAACCGAGAGTTAAGCTACATGTAGGAGAAACCGTGCGCTGGTGAAGGTAAAAAGTCATTAAGCCTTTTCCTGAGAGAAGGAGCACAGGTGTGTTTTTGCTAAAACTTTGCTGATAATGCAGCGACCCACCATGTCGTCCAGATCCTCGTCGCTGTCGTCGTCGCTGACCACCGGCTTGGCCTTCACTCGGCTCTGCCTCCTCTTGCCTTTGTCGTGGCTGCGTGCCTCCTTACTCAGCTTGATCTTAACCCGCACTGACTTGGCTGAATAAGCACAAAAATAGGAATTCAAGTCTGATGAAGCTGGTTTTGTTCCGTATCGTTTGAAGCAGGATGATTTTCTTTTATTTACTTTTTGTTTTACTTTTTATGAGTAAATAAGATCTTTCTAACTCGGCTGCAACTAATTCCACAATTAAGGAGTTAAATAATATGTTAGACAACAGTGATGAAATAAAATTTCCAAGGTGACTGATAGATTAAATTATTCATCTAAAACAATCTTTAGAATAGTTTCTAACAGGAAACAGGATCAATCATTCTGTTATAAAGCTCTTTAAACACAACCTTTCACACACTGATACTTTCAGTCAGATTTCAACAGATACATTCTCAGTCCCAATAGAAATTATTTTCCACTCGAAGAGCAGTTACGACTATATTCTTCATCACAAACATGTTTGTGCTACGGAGAACTCGCAGTGGGACAGTGGAGCAGCTCTCATTCAGTATTTACAGTGTAGAATTTAAATCAGAAATAGTGCATCTCACCCTCAGCCTCTGAGTCGTCATCATCCTCGTCTTCCTCATCGCTGTCATCTTCGCTCTCTTCCTCCTTGGCAATCTTCTGCCTGGCACTTTTGAACACAGACTGAAGAACAATCGAGTCTTCGTATATCTGCAGGGGAACAAAATAAGAGCGTTTCTGTAAAAGTACGACTGAAGGGGCGGAATGATGGCTCAGCGTGTAGAGCAGGCGTCTTCAAAGCCAAGGGTGAGCGACTTCCATTCCCAGTCCCACGTACACCCACGTACCGGGAACGTGGGAGAGAAGAGCCTGAAAAGGTTGATGGGGGCATCAATGCAAACTAAGTGGGGTGAGAGACCTGGAAAAACTGGTGGTAGAAGCTACACAGACAAAATAAATAATTGATATCAGCAGGATTTGACCAGAGCAACCAAAGCCAAGAGAGTCAAATATAGATCTTTTCCACGTCGCAGGTGCAAAAATGCATATGTGTGTGTGTGTGTGTGTACACACACAAATAAAATGATAGGTAAGAAATATTCACTGGGGGTTTAAGTGAAGAAGTTCCTTTCATGGAAATTCATCTGGACGTCTAATATAGCAAACACTCAACCAACTGGAGCAACTATCATAAGAGTCTCACAACTCTGTTGTCTCTTTCCTGTAATTAGTTAAACATGATTCTTTCCAGGAAAACATCCAAGAACTTATTTTGGAATAAAGCACCTGTAAATCAAGGATTACAGCTTTTTCCTCTAACCTCACTCCTGTCAGCAAATGTTTGGAAATTAGAAGAGCTTCAAGACAACGCCAAGATTCCACAGAAAAAATCTAAAGGGAATTTGTTATCTGATATTTTTAAATTCTGGGAAATGACACCAACTTTCTGGGGATATCCCAGAGCAACAAATCAAATCAGTCCACGTCCATAAAAGGCTTCTTAAACAAACATAATAGTAATGACATAAACCTGGGATCCCTCCAGGTTGAAGGTCTGGGCGTTGTGACAGAGCAGCATCACATCCTTCTCCAGGTCTCCCACATTCCTGTATTTGTGGTTCCTCACACGTTCCTGTTGACAGAAGAACACCAGGACGACTCTCACTCATGCTTCTCTGCGAGGCTTTAAGGCATCAACGTTTTCCAAAACCATGACTGAGTGTTCCACACTGAACATTTTCTGGGTTTACTGCTGGGTTCTTACGCCGTTTTTTCCCACTGGTTACAACAGCAGCGGACTCACATGCGCGGTGCATGTGTGTGGAACGATGTTAAACCAGCTCATAGTATCACAGCTCATTTATTTCTGTTACACGATGTGTCATCATAGCCATCTTACCTTGATCTTTTTAAAGTCCACAGGTTTCCTGATCAACTCGTAATATTCTGGGAGCTCCTTCCTGGACGGTAACTGGACAAAGACCTCGCTTAGTTGTCTTCCTGACCTGGAAATGACCACGAAGTAATACCGCGCTGTTATTACAAGTGTACAGTTGTTGTCTGTACATTGCTGCCTTTATGATAAATCTGGGGGACAGCGGCTTACACTGTAGCTTTAAATGATTTTTAAAGAACAAAATCTTTAATGAGAAGCTAAAAAATATGAATAATATAAATAAGAAGCTGAGCCTAATTGTATATTTGTAGCATGAGCGAGGCCGAGTGCTTAGTAATGGCACAAACCCTCGAATTAATAGAAAAATCGGAGCAAAAAACCAGTGAGTCAAGTTGTCGGTCACAAACCTTTCATAAGCATGGTAATTGAAATTTAGCCTCTTCAACTGTGCTGTGTTACAAGGTCTGTTTTATGAATATAAATAATGAAGTGTCTATGCTCGGGGCTACCTTGGTCATTTCTAAGTTAGTGAGAAACACAACAAGCAACGAGTACGTGGAAGGAAAAGCAATGTGGCAAATAACAGATTTAGAAACTCATACGATTAAGATGTTGAATAAATGATTCAGGGCTGGAACAGGTTTCATGCGTTTTACAGTATGAGCTGTTAATGTTCGATCAGGAATGTGAGAAATCAAACTACACGTAGTCTCGAATCATTATCCTAAAAAAACGGACAGGGCTGATGTAAAATAACAAGTTTAGTGCAGATACTTCCCCAGAGTTCTGGGAAAATGGGAAAAGAGACGAGTTAGAGAGGAGAGATCCCTGTTGTATAGACAAGAGCTTGATTGCTCATGTCAGTTTGACTAGTTGGTGTTCACCCGCATCACTTCCCCCAACAACGATTTTCTTTGCTAGCTCCAAAGTCACTGATTATCTCCATCCAATTATTGTCTGATTGAATTCCCATGGTTCTGTTTTTTAGATTATTCTGAACTCGAGGTTCCAACAACTACAGAAGATCATTAAAGGATCTGCTGCATAATAACACAAATATAATATATATATACACACATATGCGCAGCAGCAGCTGCTGCTGCTCCAACAGTAATGTAAATATAACAGCGATAAATCTGTGCTCCGCCAAATCAATTTCCCTTTCAAGACTCACTGTTTACACCTGATGCCCAACAGTCACACACCAGGTAGGCTGCCAGCCCACGGATCCTGTGCTCACTTGGAACATTCTTGGTTTTATTGGCTGAGTCCCTTTTTTTAAGATTTAATTTAAATGGTGCATTTCTTAAAAATTACAGAGGTTGATGAGTTAACTCTTTAGATCCTACGTAATTCCATCTGGATTTACTTCACGGTTATGACGGTTAATAATAATAATAATAATAATAATGTCATAATCATAATATTTTAATAGACCCTTTACTTGTTTTGTTATTTTGGCAGAAGTTTTATCTAAAGTTACTACGACTAACAAGTGAGGGAGACACTTGGTGAAGGCACTCTGACGTAGCCGGGACGAACAGAGAATCAAACCACTAACACCGCGGGTTTCAGATGATTGTTCTGCAAACTGAGATGCAGCATCATAAAGCACATGTAAAATCAATGTTAAGAAGCCAAACTAGCAGGAGGTCAGTGGGACGATAGCAGTGTTTTAGCATCCCACCAAGAAGGTAAATGAGCATGAAAGGAAATCTGAAGACTCTGATCTGAATCTGATGTCTATTCCTAAGTTTTGGTTACGAGTGTCAGGCTTCTGCCCTTACGCTGCTAGCGTCACTGCATCTCTAATATTTACACTGCCGTCATCGACACATGGTTGTAGAGATAAAACATGAATAAATCTCCATACCCATCTCTGTAGTTGATCACTGTATCAATGATTGTGTTCATTTGCTTAGTGAGCCTGGGAGGATTTGGGGACAGCTTCTCAGCTGGTGGACGTCCACGTCTCTTCTTGGCCTTGCCGCCCCCGTCGTCCCTGCTCGACGACTCCTTGTCCTGACGTCTCTTACGTTTCCGCTTCTTCAGTCGGATCTCCTCCTCTATCTCTTCCAAGTTTCCGTCCTCTATGGCCTGGAGCAGAGCAAAGGGACAGAGGAGAGCAGATTAAACCGAGGTACGGTTATGAAATGGACACAAAGACGTTTGGATCCCAACATGCATGTTGTGAAATTCATCACCTCCTAACAGAAAACACCTTTGTCAATTTTGTTTGAGAAATCATCAAAGGAACAGTACAAATATGTTGACTGTCAGACTACATACTAGACTGTGGCACGCACTAAACAAACGTGGCATTTCAGCTGGAGCAGAGCAGAGATTCTACATCTCTCAGTAATCAGGCAGTGTGTTTAACCAGATCGCTGAACTAACCTGCAGTAGTGTGGAAACGGGGAGTAAGAGGAAGCAGTTTCTATTAGAGTCAAAGAAACTGACTCTACACTAACATACACCTATCACCACATCACCCGTAGAGGCATTAGGGTATTGATAGAAAGTGGACTCGAACTTTACCCGTAGCCACTGTTTTTCGGTCAGCGCGTCACTGTAGTCCACGTCTCGACGACAGCGTGACCCTCGACCGAACATCTTCTCCTCCTCCTCTTCATACGTGAGCCGCTCCACCTCAGCGTCGTCTTTGATGATCCAAGAAGGCAGCTCGTCTTCCTCCATGAGACGCGGCTTGCGCTTCGGGTTTCTCGCGTCCTCGCGGCGCCGATCCATGTCCATGCGCTGCACAGAACAAAAGTAAGAGAACAGCCATCATAATCATCATCATCATCGGATGAGGAAGCTGACGGTGACCCAACGCTCGTTTCCTACTGGAATCAAACGGCAGGCTTTGATTTACAGGAACTTCTCCTGTTGATACTACAACTTCTAGGGTGGTGACACGTTGACGCCCTTTGATTCCACCCGACAGAAAGAAAGACTGGAGCCGAAATGACCAGTCATGTTCCTAACAGCTTCTACAGGCGCCGTTTCCTCCTACACAGTTGTTCTGGTGCCTCAAGTAGTAATATGCTCAGTGAACTGCTCATGTGGATGTGACAGGTGGCGATGGAAAGATGAAAGAACAACTCATTATTTGAGAGAAGAAGCCACAGGAAGACAATTTATTGTTTCTCTAAGCACCAAACTGCAGTGCAGAGCCGATTACTGAGCATTTCTGGGTCTTCTATGCAGTGGGTAGACTGTCACGAAGGGGCTGCCCTGTTTTAAACAGGGGTATGAAGAAACCAGCGATATACTGCATGTATGAAGATGCAGGGTTTATGATGCAGGAGAGTGCAGGAAGCTTGTTATGGTAAAATAACACACCACCATATGCATAAACACTGTGAGGGGTTTAAACACAAATTCACAAAAAACTATTAAAAATCAATTAAATGTTTTAGGTTTTTTATGAAATGTTACATTGAGATACTCACATGTACAGATATTATAATGAATATATATTTTTCTACTTTTCTATGCAAGTAGAAGCACCTTTCAGTACGGGGCACTGAACAAATGATGAGATTTAACACGAATAACAGTCTTGAGATTATGGACAACCTACAATTATTCTGAACTAGATGTGACAGTGAAATTATATTTTATAACTTTTCATTTAAGGAATTCTGTTCTGCAATTTTATATGTCAATCAGATCTTATTTTTTTCTTACCATGAAAAGCTCAAATTCATCTTCATTGCGAGCTATCATCTGGTTAAGGGTTTCGTCATCAGGTACCTCATCTTCCTCCTGAAAGAACACGAAATACAACAAATCGTTCCAAACTCACAGGAGGTCAGTTGGAAAGAAATGAGTTAAACACCAGTGAACCTCATCATATCTAGGAAGTGTTCACTGGGCCTGCAGTAAAACAGAACAAATATTTTACCTACAAAACATATTTAGAACCTCCCAAACTCAGAGCTCACCTCATTCTGCTCCTCGTGCTCTAGAATGGCCTGCAAGAAGGCGCGGCGCTCGTGGCTGGAGGACTTCTGGTCAAACATGCCTGCCTGGATAACCTTCTGATCCACGTTGAGTTTGTATTTGGCAGCTGCCAAGATCTTCTCCTCCACGCTGTTGACGCTGCAGAGACGGAGCACGCGCACCTCGTTCTGCTGCCCGATGCGGTGAGCGCGGTCCTGAGCCTGAAGGTCCTGCATTCAGCAGATGAAAGAAAAGCGTGAAATATATTTTTACCATTACGCTACCGAAGCTCAGGCTGTTTGTATCACTGATTAAGGGTGACAAACATTTACAGGTCACAGCATAGTTTGGTTCTTAGCTGAACTCTAACACAGACCTGTTACCTGCTACAGTCCTCACAAAATAAGCTAAGATTAAAGTATGTCTAATCAAATGCATTGTGCTAGTGCACATCTTAAAACACACACACGCTGTACATGCACCTAATAAAAGCTTTGTCCAACCCCCCTTAAAAAGACTAAACTTACCACATTCATTCTGGACCTATTGTAAATAAGTCTAGTCTTATAGTCAGAAGAAAGAAATTAAATACCAAAGATTGATGACGACATTGCCATGAGTTTTTACTTCCCGTGTTTGGAACTGCATCTGATTCAGCAGGTGTTTTGACAGACGTAACAGCCAGTCCCACAGTGTTATCTCTGCACATTCAACATGTTCACTTGGCTTAATGGCCTCTGATAAAGGCCGCCTACAGTTAACGAAGGCGAGCTATGTGCCAGGACTGTTTAGAAGTGAACAGCCACTCAGCAGCTCCTGATGTGACAGCAGATGGCTGACTGGGGGCCATAAGCTGCTTTTTCTCTGCAGTACAGTTGCCATTCGTTTCACTATGTTATTGCAACCTTGTTAAATCAGACAACAAATGTCTGTCGACTTCAATTTAGGTTTTTCCTAAGAATGAAGCTGTAAATGAGCAACTAAGTTCTTAAGACTGGATTATTTCTGTGAAAACAGAAATAAAAAGTAACTGTCGCTCTCGTCTTGTTTGTCGAGCGAGATGATTTGTTAACCGACGTGGAGACAGAAAACCTCGCCTTTAGAGTTTGGCGTTTCGTCTGTTAAATAGCTTATGCTGTGAAATGAACTTCACTGTCTGTTCCAGCGCATAAAGCAGTGTCTTCTCTCATTATAGAGTAATACAGGCTTCCTCAGATAAAAGACAATATGCTAAATTTAACAATCCACATATTGCTTTAGTGCATGTTCTGCAATTACTCACCTCAACTGATTTCTCTGAGTAAGCTTGTGATTTAGGTGCTAAGTAAATGCTTTTACAACACGGTATAATAATACCATCTCCTGAATGACAGACCTGATGCGGATTCCAGTCACTGTCAAAGATAACGACGGTGTCTGCAGCCTGCAGGTTCAGGCCGAGACCACCGGCTCTTGTGCTGAGCAGGAAGATGAAGTACTGAGATCCTTCCTCATTAAATTTCTTCAGCAGTGCGGCTCGGTCCTCAGACTTGGTTGTTCCTGAAACATAAAAGCACAAACATTTTGTCGTGCAGAGTCTGTCAAGTTCATTTGAAAACGTCAGCTTGTTCCTTAGATCTAAACTTTAGTGTTTTAAGAAAATGTCAAAGCGTTTCAGCTGAGTTTCCAAAAAGCATGTAGGGGCAGGTTCACCTAGTGAGAAATCCGTTCAGCTAATTAAAAAGGTTCACATCCACAATCTGTGCTCTGTGATTAACCGATCACAAAAAACTGCTTTAATACTGTCCAAAGTTCTACAAAGCATGTGCTGCTCACACACTGTGGTTGAAAAATAAGAGTTAGAGACAAATTCAGGGACACGTTGCACCTTCTGTTCTATTTCAAGTCAATAACAGTTGCTCAGTGAACTCGTGTCTTGGTTTGCCAGACCTCGTGGTTATAGGATTGTCAGCGTGGCTTTGTGCTGAGTGGCGCTAATGGAAAGTAAAGTTCTCCAGCACCTCAGACTGACAGACTATTATTAATATTAGTCTGATTTTGTTTTTTTTAATACAGCAGACATAAACAGATAAAACATTACTTCCCAGTCTGTCTTAATCTTGGATTGTGATCACGTGTCTTGATACTGGTTAAGAAATATTATAATATTTCCTAATGTAGGATTACTGGGGAGAGAAAATGCGACAGTTTCATTTGAAACCACTGTTTCACACAGAACTGCATCAACGTCTGAATAAGTAAGAGAGTACTTCCTGCTCCTTCCTTAGAGGTGACACGACGCCACTGTAGACCGATAAAAAACGATGGGCCTCATGCAGGAACAATTCGTACAAACAAATGTTTTCTTAACCATGAACATTTGAGCGATTTAAAAGAAGTCACAAATATTCTCTTAGGTGCAGAAGAAATGCACGATCTGTGAGCTGAACCGAAGTACACAGAAGAGATTAGTTCACAGGACAACAAATAAAAACGGTTTTCTGCCTGCAGTTTGGACAGAGGAGTGATTACCACTGTGTTACATCACCTTTTCTTTTAACTAAACATTTTCATCATGTAGGAGATGAGATACCAACTGTAAAGTGGAATAGTTTGCAACTGTAGCTGGATATGCTGCCCTGGGACGCACCCCTGGAGCACCACAGCTGGCTTTTTCACCTCGTACTGGTAATAGCTTGGACCGTACACAGAACTCAACGTCAGATTTACCAAAAACAAAGTGAGTTGTCTGACCACACAACATGTTTCCAGCGCCTTTTGGGCCAAGTGATGAGCTCAGGCTCTGAGAAGTCAAGGCATTTCTGTATGGTTTCCTCCTTGCATAATAGTTCTTCAGGTTGCAAGCTCAGCGACACATGTAGTAATAATATTTTGTGGTTGATTTGGTTTTTCTATTGCAACTAGCTAACTGCTAAATATGTTGTATTAACCCTTTCAACCCTTTAGACGTAGAAAGAACAGAAAAGACAGTTGGACAGCATGAATCTTGAGTTTTAGATCAAGAAAATATTAAAATGAATACCAAATGTTTGCTAAAACTGTCTGCAAAAGATAAGGGCCTTTCTCTTTCTTCAGAAAATGGCTTCTGAATAGTTGTCCACTGTAGTGGACGCCATGCGTGACAGAGGTAATTTCTGAAAGAAGCAGCGTGGAATGAATTTTGCTCTCATATGACACTGAACGAAGCAGAACAATTTCAGAGACGTGGACTGCTCTAAAGATGAAACCTCACTGACATGCAGCTCCTCATGAACAGGCAGCTTCTCTGCTGGGGTACATTCCTCTTTAGAAACACTTCAGTGTTAACATGACATTTACTGTGAAAATAAATGTTAGTGGTAGTACAATCTTACCATCGAGGCGTAAATACTGAAAGCTGCGGTAGCTGAAGTAGTCCTCCATGATTGTCATGAGAGTTGTCATCTGACAGAACAGCAGGACCCTGTGGTTTGTGGCATGGAGCTTCGGCAGGATGCGGTCTAAGAGCTCAAACTTCCCAGAAGCTCGATACAGATCTGGTCTGAGTGGAGATAAGATATTTATCTAGAATCTGCTGCAGGTGTAAAAGTATCCTGTGTATGCTGTGTCATGCTGCTTTCTTTTGTGTATATTTAGTGCCTAGAATTGCTAAATATAAATAATTACTATAGTCTTTATAAACCTGGGTGAAGGCTTTGTTAACAGTGTTTGTGTAGACAGGTTTGAAATATAATATAAATAAAAATGTGAAATCAATCAGATAAGAAAAGTATTAAAAAAGGAGGCTTTATGTGTGACTTACCCATTAATGATACCGTTTGGATAGCCCAGGTGCTCAGCGAAGGATTCCTATCAAAGAGGTGAGGTTTAAATTAGGGGCCTATCTTTAACATTGTGAAAGCCTGCAGATAAGACAAAATAATAAGAATAATTTCTGGGACATGAGATTGTGGCCTGTGGATCTATGAACTAAAGAGCTGGTATTAAAGTTTTAAAAGTATTAAAACACTTAGGCATTCACAGATCTATACATTTCTCAGTCTATTCAAGTTTGTCACATTTTGTTTTTTATTCAATAAAACACACTTTTCCCCTCGAGAGATATTTTTTGCAAATGTCTGGTGTTTCTTCACTGTACAACTTTAAGATGAGCATAAAAATCCAGTTCGTATCAGCCCTCACCTCAATGTGCTGGAACATGTATGGGTGGTTGCAGATCTTCTTCAGCTGCATAATGGTGTTCATCAGGGTTTTAGCTCCTCCTTTACCCTTTAGAAATAATTATATAGATGAAAATAGATTCAATCTCAGGTTATTGTGGTGTAATATTAAATATATTACAGTATATTGTGGCGGCATAACAGCCCCGAGCAACAGTCTTCAAACTCGAGGATGAGCGGTTTAATTCCCAGTCCAAGACAAGACACGGATACCCCGTAGCACCCCAAACCCCCAAAGCAGCACTGACACAGGTCTAGCAGCTTTCCACACAACAATTTTTCCCCAAGAGGATAAATAAAGTATTAATTATAACTAATTACCTTTACAATTTGAATTTTATATTTTTAACTGTTACCTAATTGGATTTTGTAAAGTCTGCAGGGACGGCGGGGTACACACTACACTTTAAATTGTAAAACTGTGAGTGTGACAAATAAAGAATCTTGGTGTGACAAATGTGCAAAAAGTGCCAGAAATATTTTTTCAATGCACTGTGTATGATAGTGAGAGGTCATTTTTTTCCAACAACAAAATGCAGGACCCCTCAAACGCCACCAGGAAACAACAGGAAAGTAACCAACAGTGAGGTGTCAGTGTGACAGTGAAGCCACATATCGTATGTACATCCATTATTCATTACCTTCTTGTCTTTCTCTGAGCCGTCAGTGAGAAGGATGCCTTTCTGCATGTGGCGGTACAGAACCTTCTGTATGGCAGACATGTCACATTTAATGACATACTCCACCTGTGTGAACAACAACAATTACATGACACCCCAGTCCTGATAACAGTCAAGTCATTCTTGACAGTTATGATAAAAAAAGATCAGCTAAAAAGAAAAATTCCAACAATTTTACTATAAAGTACTTATAAAACTCAAGCACAGTCTATATAAGTAAATATTCTCATTCATATCATGCATAAAGTGCCTTGGTCTCGTTTCCCGTTCAGAATCAATATTCAGGATGAAACAATACTTGGAAACATCTCTTAAAGTCAAGATGGTTACACGTCCTTATCCATTCTACTAGGATGATGTCTTATTATTAATATATTTATTCCAGAGAGAAATAAACATGCTTTTAATAATGTGTTAATGGGTCAGTACTTACTTACTAACAGTGCAGTGTAACAGGTTTTCTGCATCTCAAACCAAATGCTGCACATATAATACTACTACGTCCAATCAAAGTTGAGATGTTTGGTCTCGATCTCACCTTCTCTGGAAGCTGAGACTCCACCTCTTTCTTCAGTCTGCGTAGCAGGAAGGGACGGAGCACCTTATGCAAACGCCGAATAATCAGGATGGTCTCCTCCTCGTTCAGGTCGACCTGAAGTCAGACAGTGAACGTGACGGTTAAAGGTCTGTTAGCTTTCTGAAATGGGTGAAACTCTACACGTACTGTTTGATCCATGTCAACGTAAAAATGATATTTCTCCTGGTGCTTACCCTCTCTCCTGTCATGGCAAATGGTGCGTTGAACCACTGCTCGAAGGTGCTGCAGCTCTTGAAGATGGTGGGCAGGAGGAAGTTGAGCAGGGCCCAAAGCTCAGGCAGCTTGTTCTGCAGTGGTGTACCGGTGAGGAGGAGGCGGCGCGGAGCTACATAGTGGGTGTTCAACACCTGGGTCAACTTACAGTGGTGGTTCTTCATGCGGTGCCCTTCATCCACAATCATGTACTTCCAACGAATCTGTTAAGTCAGAGAAGGCTTAAATAAAACACAAACACAACATGCATTTGAAGCAAGTTTCATCTGAAGGCACCCCGGAGAGGCTGCAGAGAGAAACCCCGATTCCTACTCCGACTGTCCTCAGCACTACCGTAGGAAAATCATGTAATTTACTTGTAATCATTGCATGCGCTCATGGTTTTCAAATGAACATGTAGAGCTTCTTTAATCAAACAACTTTTCTTAATTTTTGAATTATTCAGCTTAAGTGTGCTTTAGCTTGAGGTCACAAATTGATGGCCGGACAATCAGAATTTACGGTTCCATCAATCACAGCCAGTTGTCTAGTGCTGAAGGTGCAGAGCCCCAGACCATCGCACCACCACCACGGTTGGTACGATGTTCTTTTTGTGAATTGCTGTGGTAGTTTTACAGCAGACGGACAGTCACTCCGTGGTTTAAATAGGGGGCAATCACATGCGGCCATGTAGGTTTAGTGTAGTTTTGCTCCTTAGTAAAGAAAATCGTCATTTAAAAACTTTTTATGTTTACTTATGTTATGTTTGTGTAACATCTTAGCAGAAGTGATTAGATAAAAACCTAAATGTGCAATAGAAGCAGATTTACTCAACGAATGATAAAAAATGTGTGAAGTGATGAGGAGAAACATTCTTCAAACTAATACTGTAGTCGGAAATAATATAAATGTAAAATATAAATGTCTCATCACATTTTCCAAATGTTCTTTGCTCATTTGAGGTTTGACTGGTGCTCTCTTAATTACGTAATCTCCTCTACCCTCTTCTTCGAATGGAAACACGCATGTGAATTTGGTTAAAACTTAAAACTAAATGTGATTGGAAACGTGGAAACTTGTGCATGCAAGTCATGGCAACAAGGTTCAGTCAGACACACAGTGCACACGATACACAGAACAGGGCTTGGATCCGTTTCACCTTGGCCAGTATGTGTTTGTCTTTGATGATGTATTCATAGGTGGTCAGCAAGACATTGAACTTCCCGCTGCGAAGCTGCGGCACAAGCCCACGGCGCAAAGCAGGGGTGCCCTTCCATGTGAAAGAAACAAAGAGAGACAGTTTTCCACTGTAAATCTGCCAAAAGAAATCAGAAAGCCTTAGATGGAAAAAAATGGACTTTTCTTACCTTGTAAGCGATTTTGACCACAGAGGGGGCCCACTTATCAAGTTCATAAACCCAGTTTGACAAAGTTCTGAAAGAAAGAAATCAGCAGCCGAGTAAGATAGTTATCTGAATTCAGAGCAATTACAAACAGACAAGAGCTGAGAATGGCTGAGAGATGATAAGTAGGGCAAGAGCAATGTGAGAAATCAAGCATTAAAATGCAGAGTGCTCATTAGAAACCTCTTAGGCAGCAAAGTATTCCTACTGCTAAAATAAATTACAGCTCAGAGGTTTCCTAGAAAGGTTTCCCAGGTAGATCAGTCTCCCTTCCTGTTAACTTTAATCCCCACTAGAAGGGAAAGAGTCCAAGTTTAATGTTTACCAAGATTTCATTTGTTCACTGTGCATAAAAAACACATTTAGCACAGTGGCCTCAAAACCAAACATAGTTCATTCAAATTCATCATTACCTGTTAATAATAATAATCACTAATTATTAAACTAATTGGAAAGATTAGACACTTCCCTGAAGTATAAATGTATAAAATACAAGAGTACCAAGGATGCTTTCACCTGCTTTGTTTGAAGAATAGAAACATTAACCCACTAATATTGTTTGTGGAGCTAGAGGTTGAAACTCAAAACAGCTGCACTCTGGTGCCGTCTCCTGCTGTTTGCAAGCGGCATGCGTTGTTGTGCCGTGTTAATGTGTTTGAGGAACTTGAAGGGCTTAAGTGTGGAAGAATAGCAAAGGAAATCACACATCTAAAGCTGGACAGAAGACAGACACCAAAAGAAGATTGAGAATATTTCCATAGAGACACCGTCTAGTGATTTAAATAGATAAGGTTGCGTTTCCCAATCTATTATTATTTCCTCAAGCAAGTTTCAACACACACAGTAAGAACATCGGCCTGTGCCTAAAACATTTCAGGGAATTTTAACATAAGAGCTATGACATATGAGTACTGACGAGAGGGGAACAATGATGAGATAGGGTCCATTGAGCCTCTTGTGCTCCATAAGGTAGGTGATAAGGGCGATGGTTTGGATGGTTTTGCCGAGGCCCATCTCATCAGCCAGAATGCCGTTGAGATTGTTGTTGTACAGGGACACCATCCACTCGAGGCCTTGGATCTAGATAACACAGGGAAATAAAGGCATGTTTGACATAAGCTTACAGAGAAAATATCAGATAACCAGAGTAAATATGTGTTCCAGTATCATTGTAAGTATGGTGATTTCATTAATTAAGGAATTATTTGTTGCCCCCTATTATGCTCAGTTGAGTGGTCAGTGGTAGTTTCTGTCTTTGTACATTTACAAAAAGGGTAATTAGAAGGAAGTGTGATGCAACAGAGTGGTAAGGATGCCTCTGTCCTAACTTTTTCAGTGTGTTGCAGCATTAAGTTTTAAAGTTGCTTTGGGCGAACTTACTGAATTACAGCTTTTCGCTTTGTTTGAGTAAATGTTTCAACTTTTCTGGCAACAGGGTTTGTATAACTGCACAAACCTTTGCATGCATTTGAAGATATGCATTTGATGCTTCATATACTATTTTTTGCAGTTTTGCAGTTGCACTTTGATATCACTGAGGCATCATGAACAGGATTGTGTGGTACTTGGAAAGGAGCTGCAGCAGCGAGGTGGGAGATCCTTGGGCTGTTAACCAGAAATGAACAGACTTTGACTCTGCAGCTAGACACCCAAAAACAGGGTGGTCAGACCTGGAGCTGTGTGAGCAGTGCGTAGCTGGCCAGTGGCTAACCTGCATGATAGCAGACAAACCCTATTGATGCAGCAGAAGCTACCAGACAGCTGCTCTGTAAAATGAGTTCAAAGAGAGGTGAAGAGCATTAGCAGCAGCATGTTTTACTGAGATGATCGACTGAAAAGCAACTGCTTTTCAGGTCTTTCCAACTTCCCTAAAGAGCTGCTAGGCCAGCTCGTTTAAAGTCTTGACACACTGTAAATAAAAGAAATGTCAGCAGCACCCAAATACCAGACTCCTTTCTCCAGTAATATCCCACCTCTCACTGGCACCTCCACCACAGTACAGAGCGGCTTATAGTCTCTCACTGGAGAACAGAGCAGCTGGATCAGTGCAGGCAGGCAGTTTTCATTAAGCATGGCTAAGAAGGCGCTTCTGTTTGCATTTTAAAACTCCTCGCAGTAGGTTACCTCAGGACATTTAATTATCCAGTATTTGAGAAAAGGCTTTTGCATCAATTGGTTGTGTTGTGGAGTACAAAAAAGTGACTTGCTTGCTTCATGTATTGAACGTGTTGTTCAATTTTAATTCTATTTCAAACTGACTGCAACTAGTGAATAACAAATAATTTAAAACAGCTCAAACACTAAACGCTGTTATTAAAGTCAAGTTATTTACTTGAAATTGTTATAAAAATGTATTTGCCTCCTGTCACACTAGAATGATTCAAAGAATCAAACTAATTTTAATAATATACAAGGATAAAAAACATGGATTTGTTGACACCAGCAACCAATTATTAGGTTTACGGGGAAATTACTTCTTCTCATAGGGCCAGGCGGGTTTGAACAGCGTTTTGTTGCTTAATGAATGACACCATGATTAAAAAACAGCTTGTTGTATTTACTCATGGTTATCTTTGAGTATTATTTAAATGTGTTTTATGATCTGAGTCATTCAATGTGTTAATATTCAAAGAAATAATAAAATCAGGAAGGGGGGGCAAACATTTTTTTGTGTATAAATGTTTATACCTGGTAATGCTTGAGCATGCCGTTGATGAGCAGTGATGACTGTTTCTCCACCCTCTCAATGACTGCGTGGGCTGCACCGTAGTAAGAATGGGAGCTGGTTTGCCCAGTAGGAACACTGTACTCATCATCCACATCCTGTTTAGCAGACCTAATTGTGTGGTTGAAAATAAACAAAGGGGGGAACTGATGTGTGTTCTTTAATACTAAGGACAGCCAGACAAATTTAAAGTTTAACATCATTATACGCATAAATACAAATAACACTAAGTAACAGTAAGTGAGAAGAAATATTATACTCAATGACGTGTTTGGCGTCCTCTTCATCTCCAATGGGATTGATCCTTTTCTTTTCTTCGGCTTCTGTTTTGGCTAGCTCATCTTCCTCCTTATAGGGCAAATATAAAAATACACAATAAAATGCTAACGGCACAGACGGATCCCTGTAGTGGCTCTGATGAGAATAAAATAAAACCAAATAAGAGCATTACTAAGGTGCATTCATCTACGGCCCCCTGCTGGACTTTGATGTATTTAGTGTGTGTGTGTGTGTACATACTGAGTTGGTGCTGCAAATTAATAACATTTTTATTTGAAGAGCTGTAGGAGAGGGAGGCTGATTTCAAATCATCCACTGTGAGAGTGTGTTAATAAGAAAGTCGCTCACCTCCTCCTCAAACTCTGAGCCGCTCTCCTCGCTGTCAGAGCGCGGCGCAACTTCATACCTGATTTTCAGGAAGACAAAGTAGGAATTTGTAACAGTAAGCTCTTTTGATCATAAAGTAACATGAGGTACACATTCAATGTCACCATGTCATCCTTTAGCAAGCAGCGGTCCACAATACAGCAAAGTACAGTTTCTTACAGTGTTGTGTTTTCTTTGAGTTCTGTTGTAAGGGACAAATGTCTGATCCTATATTTTGTCAGTGCTTAGGAGATGCTATTAAGTTCAATGTATCCTGAGGAAGAATGAATGCAACAGATGTTTGTGGTTTGTAATACTGCAACACAGCAACAAAGAGCGCAGGACGAGGGTATGCAAGCACTGCAAAGATGTGTTTTTCAACACACAGGAGATAATCTGACTCAGAAAGTTTTATGATGGTGCAGAGCAGAGGGAGAAAGAGGGAAAGGCAAAGAAGCCGCTGGTGTGTCCTCCGTGAGAGACCATCTGTTTTGAAAGACAGACTAACTCTGGGGAGCTGGTTTAATGTCTCATGTGTCCCATTTTTTGCCGTTATAGTTGGTGGTCTTCTTCCATTAGTGTAACAATGCTGCCATTTAAGTCATAATATACAAATGTAAAAAACCTAAAGTAGCACAATGTTCTATTGTTTACTTTCCCACACCTGCACTGCACAAAAACCTGTGATGCTGGACATAGTGTCACCATGCGCTTTCAATTCTAAGGCTCTAAAATGGTGTGTGTGTGTGTGTGTGTGTGTGTGTGTGTGTGTGTGTGTGTGTGTGTGTGTGTGTGTGTGTGCCTTTTCTTCTTTCATGGACCATCGGTTTTGCAATATGAATGCCATTCACCCATACATCCACACACATTACATAAAAGAGCCTGGTAGCTCAATGGGTACGGCGTCAGACTGGGATGCAGAAGGTTGCAGGTTCAAAACCCCGTCTGACTCCTAATCTATCCCCCAACAGGTGCACCCTTGAACCAGACACCCTTGTGGTTGAAAACGTCTGCCAAGCAAAGTAAAGTAGAAGACTGTGAAAAACACAGTGGAAAAACAGGGCAGAGCCGAAGTCCCAGACCTCGATGGTTCTTTCTGTGTTTCCATTGTGGAAAGAGGCTGTAATTCTCTCAAGAGTTACATAACAGAAGAGATGCCGGTTTAATCACTATAATCGTAGTGGTTTCAGAACAGTGACTATTTTGGGCACGTTGGTTTTAACAACTCAAGATGAAGCTGCTTGTTAAGGGCTTAATTCAACAATTCCACTACTTAAAGGAATAAAAAGAGTTTTTCTTTGGTCAGGAGGAGCGATTTAGTCCTTTCATAAGTAACGGTGTACAGTTACGAAACAAAACAACAGGGAAGCATAAGAAAAGTGCCACCAGCAGAAAGACAAACAATAAAATCATTTTTAATTTCAAAGAGTACTGTGAAAAAATGAGCCTTCTCACCCAGGGTTCATCTCAAGCCAAGCTTCGAGCTGGCTGGATTTGGGAGCATCCGTTCCCTGCAAAACCTTCCCAGTCTCTGTCTGAATCACTTTGACTGGCAGCTCACTCATTTGGCTGCTCTCATCCATGGGCTGCAGGGCAAACAGACCAGATGGAAAAATTCATGCATAGCTAAACACCAAACTCATTTTGTCATATTTAGACAATATATTTTAGCATTGTGAATAAAACAAACAGTGGAAAGAGTATAAAACGTTCTCAGTTTTCTGGTTTTCCACATGGATTGATCAAGAATGTGATCAGACTTTCACCAAAGTTACCAATAGAAAAAAAGCTAAGCTGATCATCATCATCTTTAGAGAAAAACAAATACTAAATTTACTGTGTAAACTACAGAGTGATTGTGAAAAAGATAGTTCAAACTGATTGAACCACTTTTTGCAGAATCTACTTCAAGCAAATGCTTTTATTAAAATTTAACATTTTGAATTTTTAAAGCTCCTTTTGAAGCGAAACAACCACAGGGAGATTAATTAGTGGCCATGAAGGCCTTAAACATGTTTCAGGCAGGAGAAGGTGGAGAATACAATTAAGATCTGTTGGATCCTGTAAATGAAAACAAACACTGTAGATTTCTAGCTGCTTTTGTTGAATTATTTATGAGATTTTTGATTTGCTTCTGCTGCATTATTATTTTTTCATTTCACATTTTCAGGACAAAGGTGCAAAATTAGTTTCACAGTAACCGCAACACAAGAATAATTAATAATAATAAGCACGAGAACTAGAGAAAGAAACAAATATGTTATTTGATAATTAATACCTCATTCTGTGAAAACCCTGCTGTGTCTTTAGGCTCCGTTTTCACCAAGTCCTCAATCAACAGACAATCTGTCCCTTTATTAGGTAGTTACTACGTTTACTAGAACTGTGTCCGTGTGCTACTTGGTGCACGGGAGGAAGTGAGCAGAAGGTTTCACGTTCGCAGATGAACAATTAGCTGAAAGTCTTTGTTAAGTTATGCAGTAGTGAGGCCTGCTGTGGATTCAGATCATTGCCCCTCAGCTCATTTACCTCTCCATCAGGTCCAATGGCACTGGTGCCTTCACCATCTCCATCCATCTTCTAGACATGAAGTACAGAAATCCATTCAGTTCACATAGCAGTACAATTAGGTGTTAGCAGTGTACATATTAGTACAAATTACACCAGCGTTATACAATGGTTGCCACCTGGCACAGAACTTGGAAAAGGAAATAACTGATACTCATCTAAGGTGCTGCTGAAATCCTTTTTTAGATGATTAATAAAGGATTTTATTCATTTAATTAAAAAATTGTAAAATGGAATAATTAATAATTAATGAATAAATAATAAAAGATGTTAAATGTGGCTGAGGCTCCTAAGAAAGGCTGAATAACTTTATGTAAGGTTTCACAACCAGCACTGTGGCAGGGCAATAAGCACCAATCACATAATCACATTATGTCCTATCCTGTATTTTGTCTTTTTTTAGCCAGAAAGTATTAAGACATGGATGACTACACATTGATGAAAACCGGACAACAGCAACAAAGTAAAGACCAGTGAAAAATCACCTTCTTTCTTTTCCTCTTCCGCTTCTTTTCCTTGGCAGCTTGAGCCGCCTTGTGTTCGTACACCAGCGTAGTGAGGTTTGCCACATATTCATCTGTCTGCTGCAGCAAGTAGGCAAGACGCTTGTCTTTCTTTTGGTCAATCAGTTTTCTGTAACCTTCCTCATCTTCTGCCTGGATGAAAGATGGTGACAGAAAGTTATAAGTGGAGGAGGACTGGAGCTTCTGCAAAATGATCCACGAGTCTACTAATACTAACTCAAAGGCTGGTTTGTGCTGGTTTATTTGATTAGTGCAGCTCTGGAGTTGTTAAAACAGTTCAGCCAGTACCCACGTTAAATACTGCTTCCTAGTCACAGTCATAACTGAATGATGACACAAATCCAGTGTTTCCTCTACCATTGTACAAGAGGGACGCCATATATGACTAATATGACAAATAAACGACGTGCATAACGCATCATTTGCTTCAAGCAAATGAAACCATCTCTTTACATGATTTTAGTGCATTTTCTTGTTTTTTAAAATAACATGTCTACACTTGCATGCACAGTGATTCCCTGTGCATTTAATGTGATATGAACATGCGAACATCTCCACAGAACTAACTTGAATAAGGAGTGTGACAGTGAAATATTTTTGTAAACCTCTCCACACGCCGTCCTCAGGTTCTTACCATGAGTCTTCTCATACGCTCCTTCTCGATCCTCTCCGTCTCCTTCTTCTGTTCCCGCTCGGTGTTGGTGTGCCAGTTGGCGATGGCTCTGGTGAGTTTCTGGATTTTCCCAGACACCGAGCGGTGATACTCCTTGAAGTCTTTAGCATGCTGAAGGATGCTGTTAAGATATTCCTGAAAAACAGAATGTCATGAAACTTGTTGATGTACAGATATTTTTTTTAAAAAAGTTGCCGGACTCCACTTTCTTTGTCAGTTTGTTATAGACTTTAGATGGATTCATTTCAACAAGCAGGGACTGACTGATGCTGCTGTCTTGGTTTCAGCAACCTGACAGAATTGAAATATGTTCTGGCTGCGAACAACCAGGAGTACTGTCAACAATTCTGATATTTCTCATCCTAATCTCCAACTTTCCCAGTTGCAGCTTGTATTTGGTGGGTTTTTACCACTATATTTTCAGTAATAGTGACATGTTTCTAAAGCTTTTTTACACACTATAGGGTAAAACAGTCTGCTGCAGTACTGTTAACACAGTGTACCCTACACAGACGAGATTTGCTCCTAAGCCTTGATAACACATGCGTAACGTCCTCTGTATCCTGCGTAATGTGGCTCACCTGATGTTTCTGTCTGCGCTTCTTCTCCTGTTCAAGCTTCTGCTGCTTTTCCAGCTTCTCTGTCATGCGCGCCTCCCTCAGCGTCTGCCGCTTGCTGCGTCTGTAAGCCTTCGAGTTGAGGGCTGTCTCCAGGGTGGTGTCTCGCCTCATACATGCCACCACGTCCTGTCTCAGCTGGATATATGCATGGGTTAAATGTCAAAAGCAGGTCTGCGAATACTGTTAAATGTTTAATTAGCAGATAATAAACATAAGAAAGTCTGGAGGGCCTGGTGATGAACTGTAAACCAGATTAAGTGACTATGTTCCAATATGTAATAATTTAACAGTTATATTTGGCAAAGCTGTCAACAAAATCTGTCCCAAATCAGTCAGTTAAAAACAGTGAACCCCTTTCTTCATTCCAGAAATGCACTGACACTGAATTTAATAACATGGCAGTCTTTTTGTACCTGGCGCTGGAAGTTGAGTAGCCGCAGCGCCTTGAGCTCCACTGTGGCTTTAGTCCTAAGGTCAGGAGGCAGGGAGCCAGGCAGGCTTTCCAGTTCCTGGATCCGATGTGCAATTCGTGCCTGCAATCTGAAAAATATTATGAGGACCCTGAGTCAATGCTGCTAAAACGTGTCTGTGCCTAGACGGTCTCAATGTGAACATTTCTTTTCAATTTTTTTTGAAGCACTGTGAGTGATATGAGACAACTTGTTCCCGTTTATGTCAGGACATCGTGGTGAGAAAACATGGGGAGTGGTAGAACGCGGTGGATTGAATAATGCTTTTTCCACGCAACGACAGAAAGTGGGGAACTGCGAATGACAGAATCTACACATCAGTCAATGCCTGACCTCTTACTTTTTATATATATTAAATTATATTACAGCACTAGCAATGTTAGTTTTGTTTTCAACCCACAGAGAGGTAATGTTTGTTCAGATGGTTTCATTGCACAGACAGTGTGAAGTCTCTGTAGTCACTCAGCCTTTCTATTGAATCTGATTTGAGAAAGAAATAATAACTAAAGTTTGACTAATGTCTGACTTTTCATATTTACAAATCAAGACATCTAGTAGGTTATTTCTTAGTGCTACAATGTGGAGCATTTTAATCTAATTAAAATTAATTGAAAACTACATTAAATGTATTGTCAGAGGTAACACTGAATTTATTTCTAAATTGCACTGTCTAATGGAACCAGTTTCAAGTGTGTGAGAAATACCTGTACTCTCTCTCTTGCAGGATGCCCACAGGGTCCAAGCCCTGTGGCTTCTGGACTGGTGTGATACGGTTCTGCTTCTGCTGCATCTGGAGCATGGGGGATGCCTGCTGTCCAGGAGCCTGAGGGGTCACTGAACTGCCTGGAACGGGGCCAGCTGGCGCAGCAGATGTCTGAGGTGGTGCAGGGGATGGACGTCCACTGGCAGCAGGGGAGAGGTGCTTCTGAGCGCTGGCTTGATTTTCACTACTCTGACCTGGAGGCCAAAGACCAACAACCAATTTAATTTAATGCAGATATAACAGGTTCGTTGTATATTTGGCCAATAATTAACTGGAAAAGTAAATTCATGTGAGCATAGACATTTTATGTAAATGTAATTACTGTCCAGCCTTAACGAAGATTAAATATTTCCACAGCTAACATTTCACATCTTGACAGAGCTACACAAAATAGATCTGTAGAGAAAAGAACTGTATCCATCTACATTCAAGCTCGCATGGGCTTTCGATCCATCAGATAATTGGTCAGCTACCTGCAGTGTGAGCAGATGCGTGATCCATTTACCAATGTAGGGGAATAAAAAGATCAAATATAAACTGCAGTGAGCATGAGGTAATAATTACTGCAGCGCTTTTGTATGTTTTAGCCTAGTCTCTCATATTCTGGAGAACAGACAGCTCACGTGGTCAGCATTTTTCAGTGAGCTGCGTTAATAAGTTATTTTCATCTTGATCATTTTCAGAGAAATGAGTCTAAGATTAAAGTGACATGGAGCATTTATTTCAGTATGTGTCTTCCAATAGTTCCCAGCTTGTTTGTATGGATGAGCACTACTTAGAGACAAACAATGTGGTTGTTACTGAGGTGATTGATCTTTTAGATCAAGCTTTAATATTAATGACAGCTGATTCTTTTATGACATAATCTCTACTAAAAATATTCAATAAGAAAGAAAAACAGCTTCAAAGGCTTAAAAATCAAAGAATAAATATTCAATGCTACCAAGAGTAAAAAAAAACACAAAAGAGCTTTGAAAGAGAATCTAATGTAACTCTGCACATCGGACATCCTGCTCAATCTCAAACCTCACACATGGATTATTATGTGTGGAACGGAAAAGTCAATCCTAAACTAAAGCTAATGTAATTCTTGGTGGGTTTAGATCCAAAATTACAATTTATTTTCCATCACAATCTGTCTACCTCACAACAACACACATACACTGTACTCACCATCAGGCCACGGCTTGGGTCCTGTGCTTTGACTCTGTCCTTGCATTGCTGGGGTTGGGCAAGGACTTGATTGGGGTCCACCCACAGGAGCCATTGGCATAACTGTCAACATATCAACTTTACTTTTAATTACTCCTAACATAACCTAACTAATATTATTATTACTTATTTTCAATTTCAAAGGCAAGGTTCTCCCACAGTCTGCCAACGCATCCACTGACACTACCAGTCAAATGTTTCAACGCATAGAAAATAAAAAAAAATTGTAATGTAAATTAATAATGTACCAGGAAAGAGCTGTTTTCAAAGGAATATTTACACAAATGTATAGAAACCTAATATCAGCAAACTGTACTGTACTCAGAACATTGTTTGCTAATTTAATTGAATTAATTTAAAAGGATAACGGATCATTAAAAAACCCTATTGGTGTTACCACAGATGAAGACGCATACCTATCCATGGTAAATCCTATGTCTGTACAAAGTTTTGACTTGTAGTGTTTGTAATCATAAGAAATACATAAATCCCATATTTTTACTGCTCTGTCACTAACTGGTTGATGCCATAATTCTTATTAGCAGAGAGTCTCTGGACATGATTACACGTCTCCTTTTAAATTACCCTGGCACATTGCTCTTGCCAGGTTAAATCAGCTATCACTGAACTCTGTCTTCTTACCAGGAGGTCTGTTGTAAGGACTAGAACCAGGTCCCTGCTGCGCCTGCTGTTGTGGTTGCGGTTGCATTGTGGGAAGGCTCCTCTTCCCCTGAACAGCAAGTTGGAGGTTTTCAGGCAGGGGCTGCATACGACCCAGAATCTTATAAGCTAGAATCTGAGCTCTGAGCTGCTGCAACTGGACTGGGCTGAACGCAGAAGGCCCCCTCGCCATGCTAGACATGCCTCCTTGTGGATCCATGGGCATCATCGGACCCGACTGTGAGGGAGGCATGTGGGGCGGTGTGGGTCCCCCACCACCTCCCCCTCCTGACATGGGACTAGAAGCATGTTCATGGACACCCATGGGTGATGGATGGGGGGACATATAGCCTACAGTACACAGGAAGGAGTTTCAATAATTTTACATAAACAAGTCTCTAATCTTTGCTTTTTTCTTCAGGACATGATTTCTTCAAACCAATGACAAGTATTATGTAGAACTACCTAAAAAGAGCTAATTACCTTTTGATTAGTCTAGTTTAAATCTGCAGGCACGTACAACAAAGTAAAGTAATGATCATGTTCCTGACAGTGCTTACGTCATTTTAAAAGCAGTACGATACCTTGGCTGTGCTGGTCCATTGGACTCTGAGGAGGTCCCATACCACTATGCAGAGATCTCATCCCTACACCTTTTATGTGACCATAGTGCATTGCATCTGCCATGTTCTTGTCATTCATTCCATCCATTGGCTTTAAACAGATAAGAAAAAGATGCTAGATTAAGATTTATTCTTGTTTTGTCCCAACCAGTAAGTTTTCATTTTCAAATTAAAAATTTTAAATATATTTCAAAATAAATAGAAAGAGGAAAAAACACTTGCCCTTGCTTGGTGGTACCTCACTAACAGGCACTTAACAGTACTACTGTATGAATATTTTACCTTGTGCACAGAGTACATGCTGTCCTGAGAGTAATCGCCTTGCCCCTGGCCCTGCATGCCATGAGGTGCATTAGGTGTTCCAGGTCCAGGGCTGGGTCCCATCATACTATGAACAGAGCCAGGTGAGGGGTCAGGTCCAGGGCTGGGGCCCAAGATGGGACCAGGGGACAGACCTGCCCCTGGAGATGGGCCAGGATGAGACATACCACCTGAGGTGTCTGAAGGGGTGGACATCTACAGAACTGCTGGAAGGATACCAGACAGCCGAAGGAACAAAGCAAGGGTATGATGTTAACACAGTGCAAACAATACAAAAATGTAAGATTATATTTTTTTTTTTACATTAATTTACTGCATCAGCTATAAAAAAAACAACAGAAAAGTTAAATCAACTCCTCTGTGGTAATGTCAATAGAAACTGGTGCTTTCAATTGGATATTTTATCTGTTATACAGAATGAATTGATATATATGGTTCTCTTTCAGTATAAAAGAAAGTAAAAAGAGTCACTGGCAGCAGAAAAAGAAACTGACAGTTGTTTCTCCGTCTTCTCTGTCTATTGCTTAAATGTGTATTCTTGGAAATAATTATGTGAACAAACAAAGGAAAGAAAAGCATGCAGCCTTAATGAGTAGGTCCACCAGTGATGCTCGTGTACAGCACATTGACTAAAGCCCGAAGTGCTAAATATACGCTGTCAGCACAACAACGAATCGTATCAACGCTGCTAACACATTCCGTCTGAAGTAACGTTTACGGTAAGGAAAACAGCGCTTATGTAAACCAATCTCAACTAATCAGCAATAATTTGCATATTCAATTATGCGATACAGCTTATATAGCGGTAATTACGCTGCCTAAACTAGCGCTAGTTATCTGTTTTCAGTCAGCTAGCTTAGAAACCATCACACTGAACAACTGACTATGATTGGATCATGGCTTCCTCAAAGCTGGTGGCCATCACGGATATGCAGACAAAATCTAAGTTTAGGTCAAAGTCGAGCTCCTGACATGACGTTAGCAACGATTCTGTTAACGTAAACGGACTTTAATATACCATTTAGGAGCACCTGCTTTGAAGCGACAGTTAACTGCCCCGTTTTTAACCTGTCTACCTCGCTCGACCGTTGGGAAACTGACTTCGGCTAACCGCTAGCTGACGTTAGCATTAGCACACGAACCCTTACCCGTTAGCTGGCGCTCGCTCTGCTTCTCCAGCTAGCGACCTGTGTCCATGTCAGAAAGTTTCGACAGTTAGCTGTACACTGGGCAGTTATTTGGCGGTGCTATCAAATACTGAACAAGCCCCTAGCGAACTTACCTTACGAGTGAACTGCAATAGCACACAATTAGATGTAAATATATTAGCCTTTCTACGAAATATGACTGCTGCACACAAGTTCACTCCCCCTAGATGTTGTTTTGGTGACATATGAAAGTTTTTCTTGTGTCGCCATTACTGATTTGTCAATGTCACCGGAAATGCCGCCTATCTCTATAGTGATTGGCTGAGTCACACGTCAATCGTCGTAATTTGTTAATGGGCGTATCCTTCTGTATGTGCTGTAAGTTTCAGTGGCCATGACTGCAAACAAGACTACACATGTAAGAGTATTGCATGTAGTGTAGTAGCACTAGAAACCTGTATAAACTGTTTTGGGCCTTATACATGACGAAATTACAGTTATATTTGACTGTGCAAAGTTAAAATTACAAAAAAATGAACAGAAAGTTCAAAAAGCCAGACACAAATATCCCAGCGACTTTATAACACATCATGACGTCCTCTTACCCCCAAAGTCACCGCGTCATGCACAATGCACTTGCCCTGGGCATGGACATGAGCAGTATGTGTATGTATGGGTATGTATGTATATGTATATATATGTATATGTGTATATGTGTGTGCATGTATATGTAAATATGTATGTATATACATCTTATTTTTCTTATATAACATCTCATTATTTCATCTCTTTCATGTAATTGACTTCATTTTTAGACTTTTTTATACTGTGTTATTGTATTCTTGTACTGTCTGGAGCTGTGTAATACACCAATTTCCCCAATGTGAGACCAAAAATTCTTATCTTATCTTATTTTTTTTAATCCTATTACTCTGATGATTTCACACAGGTCATGCTGCAGTTTGGAGGATTATGAAGAACAGAACTGCTAAAGAAATCTTTTTACATTTTAAGTACAGTTTTGGTGCCATCCCTCAGTGTCACCAGCATACAGGGCAACATGGGAAACCAATTCATGGTACATTAGAGCCTACAATATTGGTAATATTGAAATGTCTGTGCTTATCTGAGCAGTTCTAAAATATGAACACAAGATGGCAGCGCTGACTTGCAGGAGCCTGTGCTGTCACACAGAAGCACCTGGTAGGTAATGAACTAGCACAGACGTCTGAGTTCTAAACAAACATGCCAACTCCAGGGTGATTAATTTCTAGCCCACATGCACTAACTTAGTAAGTGTGATGATAGCATTGTAAAGTTCCCAAAGCGAGCCATGCAAATAAACCACACGTCTAGTCAAGCCGCATTTGCATCTGTCTGATATCAGAAATTTTGCTTTGTTTTCACTGTGAAAAGATCAACCTGTGTTTACTAACCATTTGTTTGTTTTGACTTGACATAGCAATTATTATTTGTTCTACATAGCACACTTTATAATTTGTCTGCATTTACATTAAGTGTATCTTATACAAATAAATTATAATAAAAAATAAATTATTACAAATGGCCTGCCTGGTAGCTCAATGGGTTAAGCGTCAGACTGGCGTTGAACCCCGTCTGACTCCTACTCCATCCCCTACCAGGTGTGTCCCTGAGCCAGACACCCAGCGCTAGCTCCCTGTAAGTCGCTTTGGATAAAAGCGTCTGCCAAGCAAAGTAAAGTAAAGTGAAGTACAAATGATTACCTGTTTTCAATCTAAGATACTGTAGGTCTTCCCAGGGGTCATTTGTAGACTTACTTTTTGTTGCTGACAGAGTCGCAGAAAGATCTGTCTACATAAATGCAGTGACCTTGTAAGACATTCAAAGTAGTCCATCGTGTTCTGATCATTTGAATATCTAACAGATGAGTAAACAAAGCCACATATTTAAACTTTGATCTCTGACTTCCCCTCTTCAACAACTCTCCCCTTTTTTATATGTCCCCATAAAGGATGTGCACAGGGTTCCTGAATGTAAATTTTACTCGAATAAACAAACTTGATTAACTTTGCGGTTAAAACCGCCGCCCCCTTCAGATTCACCGATCCAGGAAAGGGCTCTGCCGCAGTCATTTGGCAGTAAAAGGACTAGTGGTTGTGGCTTCCATTCACCTTGAAACCCTCTGTAAAAAGCTCTGGTGAATTACTGGCATGCCGTTTTATTCAAAGTCTACAGGGTATTAAATGCATAGGCTGAACAATGGAATACTTTTTTATAGATGCAAAATTCTTGTCTGTTGTTGATTCTTCTTCATCCCCTGTCTTTATTGAATCCTTAATAAATTAAAAAATAAAATAACTAATAAGGCATCAACAGATTCAAGATTCTTGATTTGTCTCTTGCATAGTTATACAAGTACAACACGTAGTGAAATGCACCCTAAAAATAATACCATAACCAAATCCATATGGGACTTATAATAATTGTGATAATAATGGTATAATGATAACATATTCAATGACATGCATGTGACTTAAAAAAAAAATTGCCATAGAAAGCAGGAAATGTGTTAAGTGTTTTCAAATACTGGAATACTGTCTAGAATACATTGAGAAGATTAAATTGGTTTTCTATATCTATGTTATTGCAAAATAAAAAATAACAAAAAATGCAAAGACATGAACAGCAGAGGAATGATAAAAATTACAGTAACAACCTAAAATCTAATCGTTCTCTATGATTATTAGTTTGATTAGTTTGATGATTATTTAGTTTTCAATTTATTTTGTATAACTATTAAGTATATATATAGTTATATTAGTTAGTTAGTTAGTTAGTTATATTTGTATAACTATTAAGTGTATATATATATATATATATATATTTAATTTGTAGTATATACATTCCCAAGGCAAAAAATCAGCCCCCCTTCCTCTAAAAAAGTCAAACAAAAATACTGCAATAAATAAGACAAACCAATAAAGCACATAAGTTAAAACTATTTACAAAATATATTTAATGCTAAAATCCCCACGAACTCTCAGTTCTTAAGTTCGTAATTTTTTTATTTATTCATTTTACTTATTTAGTTTTATCATCACACATCAAACATACAGACACACATGCACACAGCCTACAAGCCTATTTGGCATTGTGTTGTTTTGTGTGTGTGCAAACGAAGAGTGTTATAATTACTTTTACATGAGCCACATTTGACAGTGACCTTTTTTTCCTCTGTTACCTGAGATTCTCATTTGAATAACCAATGCTTATACTGTGGTGCATTTCTTTCTGATGTGATGGCTGTTTAAACAGAGGTGGCACCAAAATAGTGACAAGTATATGTGGGCTTTAATGTGAAGGCCACTTTATTTGGTATAGTTAGTAGAAATTTATATATTATTGCTGATACAAGGATCTTTTATTTACTAGTGTCCTTGGTTTAATTATTTGCTTTGTATTTTTTATTTCTTTCGGACCTTTTTTCCTTTACCTCATTCAATCCCCACATTAGCACATAGCTATTTCAACTTGTACTGATTTATTATTATTTTCTGCTAATTATGCGTGAGCTTCTTTCTCAATTTCTTTCAATTATTTAAAAAAAACAACCACACCAAAATATTTTCACACATATTTGCAATGTTTGGTAGCTAACAAACTAGCTGCTAACACCTTAGCTAGTGCTAGTTAATACAAATACAGTTGCTTCTAAGCTTCTTTCTATTTAGCTTTTGTTGTTAACTCATTCATATTAATTGTTCCTTGGACTGTGACCAATTCAATTCAATAAAATTCTCAGAATTCTGAGAATAAAGTCAGAACTCAGATAAAGTTTTCATGGTGGCCCTAATCCTCTTCCGTATAATTCACTGCTATTTTTGCAAATAAAGTTTATATTTAGAATAGCCAAAATAAAAGTTAGCCAATAAGCTAACCTAGCATCCTCCATAATGAACTACTCTGTTTAACTGTAAAGTTGACTTGATACAGGTTCATGAGGTTCATGGTACATTAAAAAAGTTCTATCATAGAGCATGTCAGAATTGTCCAAATTATTCATGACAGTTTGTGATGATTAAAGCAACTTCTTCTCTTCTTCTCTTTTCACTTTTACATTATATACTTCTTTAAGTATCATCATCTGTAACTGTAAATAAATAGTAAGTAACAAGTGGTAAAAGTAGGCTCCTTCTGTTTTATTGTTTTTTATAGTCTAAATAAAATAACAAAAAAACCTAAGGATAAGTAATAATATATTTTTTAATTGAGTGACATTATGGAGTTATTATTTTTACAAGTGTATTTGTGAGCTATTAGGTGGGCCTATGTAACATTAGTAGCTATTTCCAGTGTTGGAGAAAAAAACAGGTGTTTAGTGTCTGCAGGATTGCCTTTTGGCTCTCGGAGCTGTCCAGTTTGGCCCCGACTGCTATACTGTCTGAGTAAATGATTTCCTAAACATCGTTCTTGGCCAAATGGCTACCCTCTCTCGGTCTCTCTCTCTCTCTCTCTCTCTCTCTCTCTCTCTCTCTCTCTCTCTCTCTCTCTCTCTTGTCTTTAAACCAAAGCATTCTAACCAGTGTTAGTGTGTTATCTCTTCAAGTGCTTCTCATGAAAGAAAAACTTTGGCAAGATTTATGGGCAGGTGCACTTTGCCCTCCACCATCACGCCACCCTCAATTTCTGCCCGATGCTGCTCAATTTGCTGGAGCTGCTTTTGAGCACTCCCAGGGGATTGGGCATCTGGTCCACTGAGATGGCGCAGAGATCTTTTTCCAAGATGGTGCTGAGGTCATGTAGGAGGCTGAGAAGAGAGGAAATGCTGTCAGAGGAATCCTCTTTGTAGTTGCCTTTGTTGCAGGTGTTCTGCCATTCACTGTTAAAGCACCCTGTTTAATATTACAACCTGCCTGACATCTGGGCTAGACTGAAGCAGCAGCGTGATCACCAGAGAATATTTTACCTGATAATCTATTCTGACAGATTACACATAACCACAGATGTTGATTATTAGATTATGTACACTGTGCACACAATTCAGCATGCAGACAGAAAAATGTAACATTTTGGGGATATTAATGCTGATATTATTTCATACTACCAAGAGTAAATATGTTGTTTGCCTTTCCTCCAAAAAAACTTGTATAGGACATTTTCTAATCTGACATATCTAATGGCAGGACTACATAATTTTTTTTGTGCCTTCAGAATAAAATACAACCACTTCCTTATAAATATCAATTTGGTTAAAGTTTGCTTATGAAACAGGCTTTATCAACGTAATACATGGAGGCTCGATACTTGTGGTACATTCTCAAATTGGTAATTTAAGTGAATCACACCATCCCGATTTATTGGGAACACATAGACGAAGTCATAGGGGTGAATTATATTTCAAGAAAGTTCATTTTTATTGACGTCGCCCATTCATTTCAAATATATCCTGAACCGATAAAAAGCATATTATCAGATCAGGCAAAACATTGGCATCAGTTGCTTTATTCATGCTAAGTTGCTTAGTTCCTGCACAATCACTGGGGTATTCACTAGCGCTGTCACTATCAGGTGACCAGTAATGTCCAGTCATCGCCATCATCGTGCAGGTGTGCAGCACAGTCACTATAATCTGACACTTTTCACTAGATGATATGTTAAAGTCATTGACATTTGCAGTTGCAGCTCCTTCTCCAAACTGTTTTGAACTATTGATCCATTTGTGTTTATTGAGGGAATTATTTTTTAGCTTAAGTATCTGAGACTGAGATTTCCTGGAAGTTAAAATGCACAAAAAAGAGAAAAAAATCAAAGTAAGAAGCAATGAGAGGCATTAAATACTTTACTATGACTATAAAAAAGAAACTGCTTCTGACACATGTCTATTAATGACATCTGTAATTGAGTTGTGTCCTCTTCCTCCACCACAAGCTGGAATCGGATGAAACAAGGCAGAATACTTAGTTCGGCTCGTTTCGTCCAAATGTGTTTCCAGCTCCAGTTCCAGCTTGTAGCAGATGTGAAGCTGAAAGTGTGAAGCCAGCATCTGTTTTGAACTTGTCACAGTGAATCACTGCAGCTCAGGGGGGATGAAGTCAGTCCTGAATACCTGCCCACCATCAGTGCTTGGTGAGCATCTGTGAGCTGTTAAGATCACCTTATCTTACACAGGAGTGGGGTATTTGTTTTTTTTTGGAAGCTACAATCCTCCAAGCATGTTGAATGCTGCGACCTATACACAAAACGTTGATCTATTTTAGTACTGAAAGATTAAAAGCTGATGTGAAGTCTGTCAGAGCTCTCTGTTCATCACCAGGATTTATTCCTATACCCGGTGAAGGAACTCCTTTATGACTCTTTAATAACTGATGACTCTGCTCTTAAACACCTCAAATTAAGTTTTAAGTTCAGTGTAGTGCAAATTCTAAGGAGCTGGCAACACAAGTCCTTCAGATGGGTACCATTAAACCATGGTGGAGATTCTTATGCACGAGTGGGAGAAGTGACATTTCTGTTTCATTCTTTTTTTTTTCATTCATGCTTTTTCAAATTTGTTATCAAATTTATTTCTATTTTTCATGTCATCGGCGCAGCATAATCAACATTAGATGGCAGAGTGTGGTACATTGGTCAGACTGTATTTTCTTTGACAGCAGCAACCCTCTGATAGCTTTACATTCTCTTGTTTTAGTTTTACCATTTCCTTAGTATTCTATCCTCAGCTTATTAGTGAAAGCAGGCCTTCATTTGTCCATCGTCAAAAGAAATCACACTAAGAGGGCGGAAAATGTGAAAGGTGAATAAGCAGCTTTGGGAAATGATCCCCATAATACAGACAGAGACACTGTCTGAACCAGAGGACAACAGTGTATAGTTGTGCAGTTTGTAGAGATTTGGCAGCGTCTCTATTTGACTTCTCTTGACAGCGGTGATATACTACGGTATTACGTGATGGATTTTTACATGGATTATAGCTTCTGTGTAA
Organism: Microctenopoma stevenorrisi; assembly: GCA_032270685.1. Lineage (NCBI taxonomy): Eukaryota > Metazoa > Chordata > Actinopteri > Anabantiformes > Anabantidae > Microctenopoma > Microctenopoma stevenorrisi. The sequence continues at coordinate 19,512,255 of JAUMTR010000027.1, read as the reverse complement.
ACTCTACTCTATTTGTCTGTGTGTTGAACAGTCTTTCAGTCTTTCTGTTGTCTGTCTGAGTGCTTTTGGATTTGTTTGTCTCCGGGTGGTGTTTATATAACTTACCTTTTTCTTTCATTGTATTTTTCTAGTCTGGTATTGTTTTCAGTTTAACTTTAAACATGTACTTTCCTTTGTATGTAAGTACTTTGTTAAATAAATGTGTAGCAGAAATACTTTTACTACTTTTAGAATTTATGATAAAGAAGAAGAAAAGAACAAAACAAAGTGTCTTTAACTTCAAAAACACACACTACATTGCATATTAGTATTGGGTACGTAAGCAGGTTATCGCTTGCTGTAATAAACACCGTTCTTATGAGAGTTAACAGTGTTTAAGTTGGCGATGGTGCATGTTTTCTCAGCTCTGCACAATTTGACAGGTTTCTGGGCTTAACTCATTACGGAGGTAATGACAGATGCGCTTTTGACAAACGGGATCAGGCACTGATCATTCAGAGACACCAGCCTTCATCTTTTAGCTGGAGAAACACAGGGATAAGTGTTTAGTTATTGGATGCGAGCTTGTGGTATTTTACCTGGCACTGCAGCTCACTGACATTGACAGTGACGGCAGCCGCCCTGCGCTACAACTAATACGTGATTCCCCCGGCTCACAAAGAGGTTGGCAGCGTGCCCCACCTCTCTCCTCTCAGGCTTTTCACTAAACAAATCCCCTCACTGTTCTCATGAACTGCAGATAAAGACCTCGGCTGTGCATCCAGGGTTTTTTCCCTGATCTAGCAGCATGTAACTTTTTCACCCTGTGTCGTGTGTTGACCTGTCACTCACCAACAGATTGACTTGTCCCATTTATCAGACTCATGCTTTGTTATGGTGCACGTTTATGATGCAAAATAAATACAATAAACATTTAGCAACCACCCCAAAAATTATAAATACAATAATATTGTAATCCAGCGTCTCACCCTCTTGCTCTACCCACTGAGCTACTTCCCAGCGATGATAATGATGGTGTAAGCAAGGTTTTAATGACAGGGCTTAGTAAGATGTCCAAACATTTGTATGTGACATCATTTGATTTGTTTACATTCTCATTTAGTATGTTTTAGTTCATGAAATAAAACACAACAGCGTGTTAACATCTGAAAAGTTCCTCGTCTTTCATGGCCATTTCCTGCAGGGGTTGTGTTAACATCACTTAAATTGACTTAAAACCAATACGGTATTGCCCTGGGTCTCTAAGATTCAGCAAACTGTATCTGCGCTAGATCATCAGGCTTGTGGCTAAATCATGAAGACATCACACCATAAAACTCGTCCCAGCCACCCTGGTCTCATTAAGGCTGTAACAGTTTCCTGAGTGACCCGGGGGTTTAGGACTGTGTAACCCCGGGTGAGACCCTTGTCTTGACCACACTCCTGTCTCTTCTCTGGTTTCTTGTCAGAGTTCGACTGTAGCTGATCAAATAAAGCTTAAAATAGGACTATAACTAATCTTAATATGCCTCAGCCATGTCTATCAAAAACCCCTAAAACCTGAAGCTAAGTCTCCCAAATAAAGTATGAGCCTCACATTTGCTAAACAAACATTGGGATCTAACTCCAACTTGGCTTTAGCTGCTCCTGTTCCCAGTCAGGCTACTGCAGCAATTAACCACAAAACAGTTTTATGGAAAGGTTATTTATGATGTTGCCATTTGTAATACATTCAGAGCCTGTTTTACTCCAGTGTTCATCTCCTGACAGGTTTCCTCTGAACGCCGTGTTACTCACCTGAAAAGCAAAAGCTCATTGGGATGTGTGTGACATAAGTCAGTCTGATTCTATTTTTACTCTGACTCGCAGGACACGCGTTACAGGAAGGAACGTCTCTGAAAATCTGTTTGAACAGTCAAACATGCCTGAAATTGTCACAGTGATGCATTTTCCAGAGGTTTAGCCGCACAGCTGGGATAAGTTGGTTCAGGCAAATTGCTGCGAGAGTCCATCAGTGAAATGTAGACAGGGCTGGCAATGGGCCAGAGCGTAGCAGGCTCACTGCAGTCATCAAGAGGAATTCTCTCTGCAGTCAAAGCAGTGAGGAGGGAATAATGCTGCGACCAGTAGAAACCTGTTAACGAAAGAGGGCGAAACGCCGCGAACACTGTTGGTAAAACCTCCTGCCACTTTAACACTGCAGAGAGACATTTGAAATTCAGTTTGAGTCATTAACATCGAAAATGTCTGATCAGGTGAAGGAAGAGCCACAGGAGAACTCCTGCTATGGGCGGCCTAAAGTGCATTTTGCATTTTTAAATTTGATGTTGTGTATCTGTCATTGTCGCAAGGTGATCCAGCTCAGGCCTTCAGAAGAAGAACTATGCTATTATGCAATCTAACTAGTCTTTTTATGATGTATTAGATGATGATGATGAAATAAAGGTGATGATGATGATGATGTATTATTATAAATTTCTGCTCTCTCTAGACATTTTTTTAGTTTTCTGGAAACATGGAACTTGTGACACAAATAAATACAAATTATTTGGCATTTTTCATTCAAGATCTTTTATTAATCCTATAGTGAAATAGTTTTGCCCGTTTCAGCCACAGTCAGATGACGTACACGCTTGTTTATTTATTAAAAACGAGATAAGATCTCAGTTCTTCTGCCAAAAGCTAAACATAAGTTCCTGTAATACCTGAAAATAAGCATCCTATCATGTCAGCTTGTATTTCTTCAGGCCCATAAATTAGTAGATTTCATCTCCTGTAGCTTATACAGAATCTAAAGATGGAGCCTATTGACACACAGACATTTAGATTTCTCCCTGCTGTTACATTAAGGATTAAATTATTAAAAGGTTCATTTCTGCCACTAAACAGTTTTTAAGGCTAATGCAGATTTTTACTGTGCTCACCAGATGCACAATACATCTCTAAGTGAGGGTGAATTTTTACTTTAGTTCATACCTTTTGCCTTGAAAGACATGACATATACCGTACTGCCCCACGACCACCGCCTTATTTTAGAAACACAGTCAAAGCACTCGACGTTTATCACGTTCAGCTCTTTTACTGACTCTCTATGGAGCTGCTGCATTTTTTTGTCCGACCTTTACATACGTGAATCAAAACTTACGTCTTCTTAAGAAAGCAAATTATTTCTGTTTTTCAAATGTAGCTTTAATTGGCATTGCAATGTTGGAAATCAAACCTCTTGCCTGAAACTGATTGAAGCAGACGCGCTGACAGCACTGGTTATGCATTTCTTCACGTTCCCTTCTAAAATATTCAGGAACAGTAACATGGTGTGACTTAACGGGGAACAGGTGGACCTCCTTATGCTGTAAGAAAATAGCAAAAGCATAACAAGGCCCCTGTGGTTTCCTAAGTGTGCCCTCATTTACCATGTATACCTGCATATATCAGGGTTATAATCATTAACAACCAGTTCAGCGGGAGTTCAGCGTTCACTGTGAGCCTGTGGAAGCCTGTTCAGAATGGGGTATTTTGGTTTTCTCAAAAACCTCACGAGAGACACTCACCAAATGTTATGGTTTACTTGTTTCACAGAGCTCAATGGGAACTATTTCCTTTCACTGCAGAGAGAAATCAAACAGGATAGAGTTGCAAATAATGACTTATTTCTCAGCGGTTCCTCTTGTGGGTAAATCTTGGTGCTGAAAATTTCCCTCAATTGCAACGATTTAACACGCGTGACACATTTTTTTTTTAGTTTTAATGCACATACACACAAAAAAGAAGGAACTCAATCTGATTGTGCTGCTGCAGGCGCCATTGTCCCGCTTTGCCCCAAAATAGCGATTAAGACTTCTATCAAATATCACGGGGGATTTTAAGCGACTCCGTGGCGTCATATTGTCTTCTGCACGCCTCACCTCGATGAAGAAACGTGATCACACCAAGCCGAGCACTGTCGGGGAAGAAAGTGCAAGCATGCAACAACTGAACACTTTGAGAGGGTAACCATTAGACTTTTTAAAACATACGGTAACCTTTCCATGGGGTGAATCTCTGATATCCTTCCTTTGTGTTCCGCTGCAAGATCAGTTCAAACCTCAAAGGCCCATGATCTCAAGAACTTTACCAACCAGCCAATCCTAATGAATGACACCACTTTTTAAGAATCATTCCTAGACAAACAGTCAAAACGTTGAGTGCACAGGGATTCAGACAGCCTCAGGAGTCCCCCTTTGTTCCAACAATTACCCCTTTTAGGATTGGCTAATCCTGAAATATGGGCCTGTGACTAATGGCGGAATTTAGCAAGAAATCAGCTCCAGTTTCACCAGGCTTTATTGACTCTAATGCATGATGCAGATACCTTTGGCTATGATGAATGAGCGTGGGGACACTGTCAGGTTCAACCCCTCCCCTGCCTCCTCCCTCCTTGTCTTTCACTGTTGCCTTTGTGCAGGTGATAATGAAAAGTGTCAGAGAAGCATGTAACAGGCCCTTTTCACTCGCTTGCCAAAAGAGTAAGCTGTCATGTCAACAATGATGTTGAATGGGACACTTATTTCTTGTTGTTTTATGGGGTGAGGTGCCGCAGAAAAGTTTTTTTTTCCTTTTAAATATGTCTCCACCTTTAATAAACCTTGATATTGTATCTTATTTTTGAGCTTGTGCCAGCCTGCTCTGACATTTTGCTACAGGGGGGATTGAACACAAAGCCGCAGGAGCAGGGTTTAGTGTACTTTGCTGCACAAACAACCTATCCATCATTCTCCTGAATGTAGGTTTGTACAGCATCAACAATATTATGAATGAGTGAAACATTTTTATTTGACAGTGAAATATTTGAATATTTCTCGTGGAAATTTTAATATAAGCTGTCCGTGTTTGCCTGGCTGCACCTGTGGAGTGAAGAAGGTTTATAGTTTCTATGTCATGTAACAATTTAGTTAGTAATTCATAAACTGAAATGCCAGTAAATACCTTCAGATTTGAGATGAAATGCCACAGAAGACACTCCAGAAGAAAATTAAATAGTAACATAAAATAATTTTCTAAAATCTAAATTAAGCCTTTGACATGAAAAACAACAAGTAAAGGTAAAATAAGGTTGGTTGGGCTAAAAAAGTAAAATTAATAATATTTAAATATAATGTATATACTTATTTCTAGTATTTACATTTTGTGAACTCTGGACAACAACAGCCAATTTATCATCAGCAACCTTACGATGTTTTTAATTTCCCCTGTTGTTACTTTGGTGTTGCGATCACTGACGTCTCCTCGTGCAGCGGCAGAGAGTCCATCACATATATCCCTGAAAAGCTTGAATACATATTTACATAACACACAGGCAGCATTTGACCACAACAGCCACCGCTGACACTTGTTTGATGTCAAATAGGAATTTCTGATGAAAGAAACGGTTCCTCTTCATAAAACAAGCTGTTTTATAAATAAAGTGAAACCTTTGCTCTGTGGATTTTATTTTATGAACAAACAAAAAATATGAATAAAAACCGCATAAAATCCTGCATCGGACTGTGAGGCCGAAGGTGTCAGGATAAAATCCCAGCCCACACACCAGCGGTGTCCTTGAAACAGACAGTCTGCGGGTGATGGTTAAATGTAGTGATCAACATTTAATTCAGTCATTTTCAGTTAAAAATATAAATCAGGTAAAGTGATGCTCAGTTTAATTGTTAAGTAACAATATCCTGAACGTCATTGTGAGTTGGTGTCTATTGTACAGAGAAGAGAGGGAGATTACATCTTGACAGTTGCAAAACTCAACTGTCTGCCTGACATGACATTAAACAACAGGCAGAGAAAACACCAATAAGTCACGCTCATGAAGCCAGAAGGCAAATATGATCAGGTGTTATTTCAAAACAAATGCAAATCACTCCAAAGTGATACAAGTGGAAAACGTTTGAAGGAGCTCTCAGAAATAAAATATCAACCTCCTCTTCAGCATTTCAGCGTTTATCTCATAAAAGCTGTAAAGTGAAGTCCTCTCTACAAATCTGATTATAGCTTTCTATATGTGTGTGATTAGGCTGTTTCCTGTCAGCAGCCTCCTCTGCTCAGAAACACTTAATAATCACCAGCGCTGTTTAGTGACACTGGATCCCCATGTTGGTGATGTTAAGTATGAATACGAAGTGAGGAGCCAAGTGACGACTCCCTCGGGAGTGAAGCACTTTGCAGAACGGGGGAGATCATACACTGCCAAGTATTAAAGTGCTCGAGCAACTCTAGCTTTCTCCTGACGAATGTTCCCCCAACGCTTTCTGAGCAGCCGCTCATCGCTCCTCCAGTCCTGTCACATGTTTGCACTTATTCCGCCACAGAAAGCTAAATAGATTTTTTTTTAATTATCAGGCAGTGTTTGTATTTTACACACTCATTTTACTCACGAGTCTAATGTTTTCAGCCAGTTTCAAAAATTAAAACCAGAATTTCATCCGAATTTTCCTTCCTCCACTGTAAAACTGCAACAGGGTAAATGTTCTCCTGCCATATACGGTGGTTCATTTGAGGACATGTCCATTTCTCTTGTGCCGATGTAATTTGCACTCTAACAAGCTTGCACAAGTGATAAATGAAACTTTGCTTTGTTTCTGTTTCTATGATGTCTATGAAATAAGTGTGTGAATCCCCTCAATGACACAGAGTTTTAAGCCCTGTAAAGTGTGTAAAATCCTTACACCACACAGCCATACACACACTGGCCTCACTGCAAAGAGACAAAAAGTCATTATTCCACCAGCTTGGTTCCAGTCTTCAAACACTGGTCCTGTAATCATTTTTTTGCTCGTGAGAGACAGAGACAGACTGGATCATGTTAGGACTCCTGGATAAATTTGATGCGTGTGTTTGTTCTGATTTCACAATGAAATATTTTTCATTGTGAATTTGTGCCATAATAAAACTATTTCAACAGGTTAAATCCTGTGTCCTTAGCATTATGTTCCTGTTGCACTGAAATAGTGAAGCTGGATGTGTTTTTATGGGTTTAGACTGTGTTCAGATCTTTTTGAAGCACCACTGTAACATGACTCAGTTACATTTGTATTGTTGTGCCTCCAACACCTTCCTCCAGTCCAAAAAATAAACAAAAAGCTTCTGGTGGTTGTTACTGCGACAGCAGCACTGTGTCAGACGGCGACAGCTGTTAACACAAGATGTTAGAGACACTTCTCATCTCTAAAGTCTCAGTTCGGCAGACTTATGATGACCTTTTATTTATCAAATGAGCACATCTCATTCACAGACTCTCCAGCTAAAGTCATATTTTATCAGCGTAGTTTGCGTTTTTCCCACACACTTGTTGGTCATTTATTTTGAAGGCAGTATATCAGCGCTCATGTTGATAGACCGCCAGTGGAGCGCAGCCAAACAACATGGACGCAGGTGTTGGTGCTGTGCATCTGAGATCTGAGGAGTCATCTCGCTGAGGTCGTGATCAAAGTGAAGACCCTGACTCGGGGGAATTTTCCCATCTGCAAATCAACCAGCCAGTTTATTGTTCATGCTAAAATTGATAGGATGATGGCATTTGGATAGTTTTGCAAGTAAGATAAAGATTGCGATCATCCATCAAAATGTTAACACAGTTCTACTCACGTGAGCGTGTAAAATAAAGCACTGTATCTCCTAAAAACTTGTTCCGTCATCTGCTATCTCCCGTATCAGAGTTGGCTCTTTTGTTGGGGGGCCGTTATCAGCCGGATCACAGTCAGCCATTCTCCTTGTCACCTCAGGTATAGCTGCTTTGCTGGTGGTTTATGATGATCGTTTATCATATCAAATCCAAATACCAGCATGCCCGTAGTGGAGGGAATGGGAGCAAGATAAGTTAGATTCTGACTTCTGGAGCTAGTTCAGCAGGTTCACAAAGAAACAGATTATCTGGAGGTGTCCTCTTTAAAAAGACCCTTAAAAAAGACAGAAAAGGATTTCTGTCTTTTTAAAAAGTCACTTTTTCTATATTCACTTTTTATATATTTTCAAAAAGTGGACAACTGTTTCAGAAAATAATTTGATCAGTAGGATCAGCAGTTAACATCTGGAAGCAACTTTACATCTGTATGTATATAATGTATAATATTATAATTATACGTCACCAAGATTATTTAGTGTATCAAAAAACATTCCCTTATTTTCTTTCCAGACAGGAAACATGTGTTAAGATCTAGATTTAGTACAGTGCAAAGATGGGATACATTTGAATGACATCATGAAGTAGAGACTTTGCTTTTTCCCCTCAGTAGCTGTTATTTCCCATGAAAACTGCTTTTAATCATTTGCAGCTGCCTTTCAAAACTAGACAAAATGTTTTTTATGTACATTCAGATAAAGTAACACATTATTCATGCCCAGTGACAGGACCACTCAAATATGGTACTTTTTCAAAATAAACAAATAAAGACGACCACCAACAGTACAGAACCTCGTCAGTCTTTGCAGTCGCCCGTTGTGCAACAGCATTTTGAAGAAGTATAATTTTTGACCTCACCCCTTGGGTATACTTACTGACGAAAACAGCAGCTGAGTTAGAAAAGTTGGGGGTCAATTTTCCTGAAAGTCTACACGCGTTTATGCCATTTTCATGGTGCCAGGACAATCTGTTCGCAGCAGTGTGAGAGAAAAAGAGCGGTTTGGGCTGGATTCATGAATCCAACAGGCCAATGGTAAATGCTCAGCACTTATATCGCGCTTTTCACTTGGTCCAATATGATACGTTACAATACAAAATGATGTGAATGTGACACTTTTGGGGAATTGTGCTGCATTGTCATATATTAGGGAATTTAAAATACTGCACATACAGCATGCACGCTGCATATGATAACATGCAGCTTAACATTATGAAAGAGCATTAAATAGGTGCAGCATTTTCAAACTTACCATCCTCCTCAGGTGAGGCAGAGAGCTCAGTCTCCCACCCTTACCTGATGCTTTTAAAGGCACTGAGAGGAACTCGCCTCCATTATTTAAGCCTGCCAAACTCCACCTGCTCATAATTCATTCCATAATAATGTATCCCACCTGCCTTCATTATTGCACGTGACTGCGCCCTGTAACGCCATTGCTGGTGGTCATAAACTGTTCAGAAAGATCGTTGGACGTCAGCATAACACCGTAGCCCCGGGGCTTTAGACGTGCTTTGGACTGTGGCCCACATTAGGAAAATAGAGCCCTTTGTTTGAAGGATAGAATACAAAGGAGTCCGTTAAACGTGATTTATAGTGCGCTCAAACGGGACTTCCAATCAGAAGTGTGAATGAGAGAAAGGTGGCACACATTCTGGACACACGTGTTCGGAGAGGAAGCGAGATCCACTGTCGGAGCGTGCACGTATGCAGCCCCTCTGCCTGCTGTGTGACTGATACTCTGGTATTTCTACATGTGAAAGACATACACTCTATTGATGTGTTGGGTCTGTTTCGCTCTCCTCTGGCGGTGAGGGACGGTGCCATATGTGGATTTGCTCACACCTCTCTCTCTCTCACTCAAATGAAAGATCAAACACGAACTGACACAACAGAACAAACCTGAAAACAAACATAATGGTAACAGAACAGTGGCGGTTCAGGTCAATTGTGCTCTTCGTGTTTCCCATAAAAGCTTAGTCTTTTTCCCGATACTCTGGGGATTGTCCAAGGGCAAGCAAAGACATGTGCACTGAATATATTCTAACAGCACTACTGGTCATTAAGAGGACAAAGGTCATACAGTAGCTCACCTGAAACGAGACTGATGGGCTTTGTTCTGTTTGCATTATCTGTGAAGGATCACTGCAGGAGACCATAAACACTGCGTCATTTGCATGTGTTCTTTTCTTACTAGAAATCTGCAGAAACTGGTATTGCAGAAGCTTTGTTTGCTTTAATATCTTTATGTCCCTCTCTGGAAACAGCTGTTGATTCATTTTGTCTCCAGGAACACATTTTACATTTTACAGTATACTGTGCATAGTTAAGGAAGAAAATAAAATGATAGTTACTCTTCTGCTTGAGCTTATTTTAATTTGAATCTGTTTTACATCTCCTGGCCTCTCTCCTTTACTTTCTTTAAAAACATTTGTTTTAAATGGTAATTAGTAAGTTGCTACCTAGAAATCCTTTTTGGGCCAAACCTATCCAGCAATGGATACGTCTTTGGAGGGAATGACTTGAAGAAATTTCAGTGTGACATAGAAAATTGAGGAGTACAACTCAGCATGTGTTGCAGAAGGTCTGAAGCATTTTCAGCACCTTTGTTCGTTTCACTTTTCAAACACGTGTCTGCCGTGACTGAACTTTTACAGTATGCTCCTCATTTCCTTATCTCAAATTCATTCATTAAATATATAAATCCAATACAATCATTAGTGCAGAGTGTGCTTCACAGACAATCTCAGTGTGTAACTCAGTACAGATGTGGTTTCACTAGGAAAAGTGGTAATGACGATGGAGATCCCCTGACTTTTTATCTAGCGCACAAAGGTCAAAGTTTTCACTGGAGAAGTGATCACGTGGAAATGGGATCCAGTACTTTGTTGTGTTCTGGACACGCAAAATGTAATGCCATTGTTTTACTTTAAGTTAACTCAAAGATAGTACAGACTGTAAAACCTAGTTTGTGATTAGGACACACACAAATAAAAATGGACTTGACCTGGAGAGGAAAAAGGAGGGACGGGAAGAGAGGGTGGAGAAAACACCTGCCTCACCCCTCCGTCCAGCAAAGAAGTTACGTTGCAGTAAAAAGCAGCCATAAACCTGGACACAGGCATCCCGAGGTGTCCCATCTTCTCTGAAGTTGCTGCCAAAAAGGTGATTTCCTGTCACGACCCGGGCTATATACCCTGCTCCCCCACTGAGCTCCAGTCTGCTGGTGTCTTAGTCCATCGCCTTCTGGCTCCAAAAGAGAAAAAAGGATGAATCTTGTTTGTTCACTAAATGCGTTGCCTAATTTGCAGAGGAAGTGATAATTCCTCCAGAACAGTTCTCCTCTTTGAATTCTAAACATCACAACGTGAGGCTGTTCACCTGCCCCTGCCCCTGCTCACCAGCAGGCGTCTCTGCCGGAGGACAAAAGAAAACAACAAAAAACAAGACTGTAGCTTCAGGGGTGGAGAGAAGAGCGACTCTCTCAGGGGAGGGATTTGTCTTGTAGTGCAGTTCTTGTGAAGTGCTTTTTAGTATCAGGTGCATCATCTTGAGAACACATCATCAGACATTCCTGGCTGAATTAGTCTAAAATTACCACATAAAGAGAATAAAACGAGCAGAGCCAGGTGGCTGACGACTCTGTGTGTGTGTGTGCTGTGTAGAACTAAAAGGTTTTGCATGTCTCTGTTGGAGGAATGTTTGGGTACTTTTAAAGTGAGGAAATTCTTCACTCCCTGTCACACAGTTTTACCTAAAGCTGTCAGCATAACCTCAGTTCTTCGCCGATCTTCATCTTTATCTTCAGCCTCATTAGAAGCTTTTATTTTGAAGCAGACAAATTAACGTCAGCGTTTGGTCAGTTGTTAACTAATAAAACTAATTGAATGATGAAACAAATGTACCAGAATGTCAAATAGAGACTTGAGCAAGTTTGTCATGCAGTGATTTTACCGATTTCTGATCATATGTCGTATAAATTGCAACAGATCTCATCTCAAATAAATCAATCTACTTTAATAAGAAAAGTTTCTATAATCCCATATGGCATCTTTTATTTGAGTAATAAATTCAATTCAATTCAATTCAATTCATCTTTATTTGTATAGCGCCAAATCACAACAAAAGTCATTTCAGGGCACTTTACATTGCAAGGTTTAGGACCTTGCAAAAATATAGATGTATATATAATCAAAATAAT
>JAUMTR010000027.1:19486410-19500335 GCA_032270685.1 Microctenopoma stevenorrisi | reverse complement strand
CCTCGACCGGTTGGGGTTAGTGGACAGAGGAGAGAGAAAAGAACAGCAGGTAACAGAGATCATAACAACAACAACAACAAGGAGCAGCAGACGAAGCACCGGTGGGTTGGTAGGACCAGCGGTCACAGCTCCAAGGTACACAGCTCTGCACCTGCAGAAAGGTACAGAGAGAAAGAGACAGAAGGATGAAGCTCAACTAGGGGAGAGAGGAGACACAATGTTAACAACATGTAATGATGAGAGAGAGAGAGAGAGAGAGAAGGAGATAGAAGAAGGAGAAGGAGCTCAGAGTGCCAGGAAAGTCCCCCAGCAGACTAAACCTATAGCAGCTAAACTAAAAGATGGTTCAGAGTCACTTGATCCACCTCTAGCTATAAGATTTATCCAAAAGGAAAGAGATTTTTGAGATTTTAAGTCTAATCTTAAAAGGTAATAAACATTTAAATGTTGCAACTGCATCTTAGAAAGTTTTATCAATGCTGTACTAATAAAACAGCTGTTTGTTACATGGTAGTGACTTAAAGTAACGAGTTCTTATTTCAGAACATCAAACATTTTCTGAATGTTAATGAATGAATTCATAAAAATCAATAAACGTACTGACAAAGCTTAAAAGAGAATAATATGATCATAAAACCAACAGGAATTGAATATTCGGTACTAAACCATAAACTGAATAGATGTTTGTGGTCAAAGTTCAAGACCACTGATCTCACATCTGTCTCATTTTAATGAACTGAATACTTGGGGACACCTCAGGAGAATTTTATTACATCTGGCACAACGTCCGCTTGGACCCATGGACGAGCTAATTAGAAGTCTGGACAGAGTTGCAGGTAAAGTAGGCGTAAGGAACTGTGACAGGATGACACAGAGAATAGAAATGAGCATGTTAGCGTGAGGTACCAGTCATTCGGCACAAGCTGATACAGAAAACAAGGCAGTGCAGAAGAAGACAAACATGACTCCGATCGTAAACCAACCTGATGGAAAACAAGGAAGGAAAAGTGGATGTTACGGTTAATAACTCTTTGCTCCTGTTTCCAGGAGGGTAATTGTTCACATGTTGAGATATTTCCACATGACTTACGACTTGAGCCTGAGACTAGATGCCTCTGTTGGTCCGTGCCCCCATGGAACACCCACTCCTGCTAAAGTCCATATGGTTTGATTTGGTTACAGCGTGAGTGTGGTGAGATACTTGTTAAGAACGCGGTATGCAGCGGCTGCACTTGCTGAGACTCTTCCTGAGCCATCTGATGTTTTGTTCTTCGTCTTAGGGGGACTTGACACCCTCCCCCAGCTTGGTTTCGCTACAATGAGGTCGCAACATTTAAAAAAAGGGAGCATTAAATCAAAATACCATTATATGATGTGGACACAAATTATGTGGAAATCACATGTTGGGGATGATGAATGGGCGTCAAGTGACTTGTGCAGAATCAAGAATGAAATTTGACTCTTGTGTTGTTTTTTTAAGGAAACAGTGTGAAAATAAGTATTGACACTTTCAATTAAGCAAAGAAAGAGTAACTATAATTCTAGGCTATAATATATAATTGTGCTCTTCTACAGAAACGTCTCTCGTGTTTTCCTGTTAGATTTTAATATGAGGGACTTTTATAGACACTTAGACAAAGACGCATTTGCATTTGAACCAGATCCACAAATGATTCAATCTCATCTGACGTTTGGACTGAAAGAACATCTGAGTTGGCACGTTGTGGCCCAATTGGTCCGTAGAGACTAATTGTTTCAGCCTAGCTGTCCTCCTTCTTCTCACTTACAACATCATCTGGAGCACAAACAGGCTGAGGAAACCTAGTGGCTCCGCTCACCCCGATCCGTCCCGAAGGGCTGACACCCAGATCAAATCGCATCATTCTGTAAAAAGTGTAATTTATGATCCATTACAAATGTTTTCTTTCTTTTCACTCTCTTACTTCACATCAGCTCATAATATCCTAACAAAGTCATTCTTTGATGGAGGCCTTTCTCAGGACTCCTGTAAAGTGGCTCTGCAGCGAGGGAAAGGAACCGTGAAGGCCAAATGCGAGGAGGAGGCTGAAATGGAAACAGAAGAACTCATCAAGCTCATTCATCTTGTCGGATGTGAAGACCGGGAACGCCAAGCGGAGAAAATTTTACACTCGCTCATCTTTCTCAGCAGACATTATGAACCGTATCAAATGACAGGTTGGATTTTGTAGCCATTCAAGAACTGAAACAGATTTTTGACTTCTCAATAATTACACTTTTTAAGCTTCTGGGCGGCGTTGAAGCCTCATTATAAGATTAAACTGAGATCCAAACTCCACATCGATTCCTTCTCTCCCCTTGGCAGTGGTGAGCGGATGCCTCTGGCCAACGAGCTAACAGGTAGTTCAGGAGATTTATGTCTGTTTGTCGCCCTCACCACCCAACAAACGGGAGAGGAAGGAAGTGAGTGAAAGGCGATACCGTGGACTGGAGACAACATTTTGCAGCAAAATATGCCAAGCAGTCGGGATACCCAGCCAAGTCAGCAAGTGGCCCAACTGCTGCGGCTGCATATGGCCCCAGGCAGCAGATGAAAGACAAGTGTATTCACTGAGAACGCTTAACAACTGACAGGAGATGAATGAGACGGGGACGTGCTCATATACACGTTTGTCTTGTTTAAAGTAAGAGGAGAAAGTAGTTCAGCTCAGAAACATTAAATTAACATTTTAAAATAGTAATACATGTAATTATACTGACACTTAACAGTAAAAATCAGCTACATATAAAATTACACCCACAGAATTTATTCTGATGATGATCTAAAATGCTAATTACAAAATATAAATATTATTTATGTCATACACTCTTCATAGATTTATTTATGTCACTTATGTAACATATGTCATGATTTATAAAAAGGGTGCATAAAGAAAATTGATGATGTATTCTTAACAGAGATGGTTTTCTACTGCAGCAGATCCGAGGTGGATCAATGTTTAGTTGTAGTTTAGTTGTAAGTCAGACAGTTTCTTAAAAGCGGATTTTATCAGTAATTTAAATCCATTTGTCTTGCCTTGTCCAGTTATTATTCATTTATTTATTTCTAATTTAATTTTTGTCAACTTTGTATTTGCTATGTATCTGTTTCATAGTTTTATATCCATTTGTAGGTGTTCTGTGTGTCTTTTTGGTCTTTTTGTATGTCTTTGTAATTGTTTTTCATGTCTTTGTATTTCATCGTCTAGGTCAGGTTTAGGTTTATTTGTCATATATGGGTTAACACAGGGTCAACATACAGTGAAATGTGTTGGACACGAAAACTCAGACAATTTTTATTGTTGTTTGTTGCTCATTTGTTGTATTTGGTGTGCAGCTCTTTCTAGTTGTTATTGTACGTTGATTTTATTTTTTTGTAGTTACTTTTTATCTCTTTATGTTTAATTTGTAGATGTTTTGTGTCTCTTTCAGGTCAATTTGTAATTTCTTTCGTTGCCGTGGTCATTTTGTGTCATTATAGTTTTTCAGTTGTTATTTAACTCTTTGTTATTATGTGGCGGTTATCACGCCACAGTCTCCACCGTATGTTTGTTATTGTAGAAATGAGAATGATTCAGTTTGCCGTACTGTGGTTGCATGCTTTTACACGCAGTATGCTAGAATGTTGTAAGGCTTCCCAATCTGGTTGACTGAAAAAGGTATAAATCAGAAATTCAGAAATCTGTTGCCCGAGTGCTGATCGGGACCAGCAGGAGAAAACACTTTACACCTGTTTTTAGGTCTTTACATCGGTTGCCTGTCAGTTTCCATATTGATTTTAAAATTATTCTACCCATCTTTAAATCTTTAAATGCACCAGCCTGGTTGTCTGACATGTTTTCAGCGTCTGACCTCTAGGGTTGTCTGACCTGTTTAAATGTTGTATATAAGTTTTAATTGAAATGTACATGTACTTTATTCTATTTGTTTATTTAGAATATCTTACAGTCATCATATATTCTCTTCATTTAGAATATTCTCAATTATTATTTAATGTTACAAATATTTTATTCATTGAGAAATACTTCTTGTTGAACAGGTTCTGTGTTGTATTTTTTATTTATTTGCTTGCACAATTTGTCATATTTATATGTTATGTCTAATTTAGATTGTATTGTATTTTATTATATCTTTTATGTTATTATATCCAATATGTATTACTTGGATTTATTCACAATAGTCCGATTGCCTGTATGAATACATAATAGAGTGAAAATAATCTAAGGCGGCATTATGTTTGTGCAAGTGTCCATTTAGAGAGAGCGATAATATAAGATAAAGTGGTCTAAATGCAACACAGGTGGTTCAGAGTCTTTCTTCATGGTATGTCCTGTGGTCCTCAGTCCTATTATCTCCTGGGGCTCGTAGTAGCAGTCCATCTCTTTCATGGATGAGCAAATCAATCTGCTGCTGTCATTTGAGGATTCCACAGCAGAAGGAACCGCTGGTGTGAAGCAACACCTTGAGCTGAGAGGGGAAAAACGGGGGGGGCACACTGTAGCTCAGCCTCTGATGTATTTTACCTCCCTCACAGCAGTTGTTCGGAGGTTTCAACATGCACACACACACACACACACATGGGCGCTCTGTCCCCCCTTCTATGACCACATCATGACCTCATTCCAGTCACCTGCTGCTGGGACCGTGGCTAACCTGCCCTCCCAACCGGAAAATCAGCCGCCTTTTTACAAACGCTCCCTGAATTTGCACAGGTCAACTACAAATACATACCTTAGCTTTTTGGCATGTTTGTGCACAAAAGAGACAGAGGGTGAAAGTTGTTTAGTCTTTAAAACAAAAAGGAAGATGCTTTGTTGCATGCAAATCTGAGCTGAGAGAGTGACCTGTTAGCAGAATGAATGAAAACCAGCTTGCACACAAGTTACATCCTGTACAAGGAACAAAGAACGAGCCCCTTGGGATTCCTTGGCCACTCTTAAACATTTATAAAATTTATGCCGCTTTAAATTTCTTTTTTCTATCTTTCCCTCGATGTTTGTTCAGTGGAATGAATTTTGTTTGCCAGAACAATTCCGCTCTCTATTGTGAATTCATCTTAAGTGCACATGGGGATTTTGTGGTTATGGTGTTATATTTCTAGATGCAGTTTATTACAAACTCAAAGAGGATGCATGAAGCAGGTCACGTTAGTGTCAGCATGGCTTGTGCTCCCACTCTTTTAAAGCAGCGTAGCGTTAATGTTCTGTATGTGAACGATGAGTTATGGCTTCAGTGTAATGATCAAAACTTTAAATTCTCAGCAGGACTTTTGTTTGAGCAGCTTTTAACAACCTCATGTCAAAATTATCTTTAGGCTAATTCTCAAAGTGCTCACTAGCTAATATAGCTGCAAATAGCAAAAGCGGGCAGGTCGGGCCATAGTGGCAATTCCCATGAAATCTCCCAATATTTCTTTCATTTGTTCTCCGTCCACAATTAGTCGTGGTCAGGCTGATCAAAGGCAGCGGTCGGGCAGTTGCATGTGAACCAGCGTCCACTTGCAATGACATCCACAAACCAGAATGAAATATGAAATATCAAGTTTCCCTGGGTGTATGGACTTGTAAAAAGGAATCAGAAGAATAGAGGGGTTTTCACACTGGGTAATGTGAAACATTTGGTGCGGATTGTGAGCCTCGGCAGAGAGAAGACAAGAGCCAAAAGCTGTCTGGCAGTAAAACCAGAAGCAGGCAGAAGTTTAAACAACTGCAGTTGAAGTTAAAACAACTGCAGTCCTGTTCATTTAGACATCATTACACTTCTTACTGAACAACATAATCTGCAGCTGTAGGGGGCTTTTCAAAAAAACTGAAGAGCAAGTAGCCTGGAAAAGTACATTTATATCACTGCAGTTTACTGTGAGTGCAAAAAAAACACATGTCTATACTCGGGTATGCGATGGAGTGAAATGTAGGGGGGATCTCTGCACGTAAAGGTGGAGATTACCGTTGTTTTTTTGTCACGCTGACATTTAATCTTTCAGTCTTGCTCTGTTAAAGGTGACATATTCAGCATTTCCAGCATTATTGAAGACATATTTTATAGTCAAAAATTATATTTCCCTAAACGTTCTGTCTATCTATACTGTCCGTGTACATTATGGGAACAATGAAACGTAGCGTTTTACATAGCATTTAATTTTGCATGTTACACACAGGTCCCTGAACATGATCACCACGATGGGAATCAGCTGTCAGTGCATGACCAGATATGATTAATGTGAATTACATGTGAAATACATTTAATCTATGAAGATTAATTGTATTTTATATGTCAATGTTGCTATGGCCTTTTTTCTAAATATAAAGTCTTCAGGTAAAAAAATATAGAAAAGGATAAAAGTGAGGGAATTAGGAAAGAAGTATCTCTAGTTGTTTAGCTATACAGATCTTTAACAGTTGTGTTGCTCTGTCAGTTTGTTTGTTTGTGTGACTGAAGGTCAGATAGACTTTAATCCCTTCTAAATGCTAACATATTGCTAAACAACCAATAATTCTTTATTTGTAAAAACTAGTTCATCACAGAATTTGTCCCTGAATATTGATTTATGTTTCTAATTCAGAAGATGTTTCTGATCCCTGCGAGAGTTTAATCCAGTGAATTAAATCATGCTTTTGGATAAATGTGGACAGATGAACGGTGTATTGGTCACCATGAGAGGAAGTGCGTAGCGAGGCTGACCGAGCCCACAGTACAAAGCATGCCGCGGACAAATTGTGTATCTGAACCAAATGGGCCACTTCATCATTCCAGAGCAATTGGTAGTAAATGTGGTTTCAGGTTTCCATGAAACGACCCGCCTCATTTTGTCATAAATACTGCAGGAGAGCAGACAGGTTGTGTGTGTGTGTGTGTGCGTGCAAAAGAAGAAGCCAGTGCAGCGGGTAAAAGGACTATCCCATAACAGGAGCAGACTTTGTTCTAATTAGTGCTGAATGAGACAGGTGTTGCGCGGTTATTGACCTTTAGAGAATGAAAAGGCCACCCGAAAGCTGTGTAAGCAAATAAATAGCCATCAGTTAAGGAGGGTGGCTGGGTGCAGGGGTTTCTGTGTAACAGAAGCTGAAGAAAGAGAAGCTTTATCTGTTTAGCAGGCGTCCCCCTGCTCCTGGAGTGTCGCGCCTCCTGTGTAACTGACGATCTTAAGCCCTTAATTACTTCCCATGACTTTTCCATCTGCAGGGAGGAAACTATGGTGCAGTGTCCTAAAGGTTTAATGTGGAAACGATGAAATGTCAGAAATCGCCTGTCAATCACACAACGTAGGCTGACGATCTTCTTCTTTACTGGATGTTGCTTTTTTTTCTGACCACCATAATCACGTACTAATCGTAAAGGTCACTAGATGTTGACCCTTCTTAATTTAACAATAATTCTGGGTCCTGAATTCCCTCGGTTTTAATGATTCACTGTTAGAAAGTGTTTAGTATCATGATTCCCCCTTGTTTTTTTTTGCCCACTTTAAAAGTATTGAGCATTGTTTTTATAAAAACTTACTGTTAACATTTATAGTTCTTCTGTAATTTAATGGTAATTGTTTGACAGTCACAGTTTTTTTACATGGATGTTGTTGAATCAGTACAAACATGTAACAAACCAATTCCTATAGTGTAAAATAAATTATTTGGCATTACTCCTTAACTTCCTATTTAAAAAAAATGATTTTATAATATTACAAAAAGGCAAATATTAGGAGATTTCTATGGTGAATTTCTCAAAAAAAAAAGTAAATTCAATGAAATGAAGCTGTTTACACCAAAACAAACTCTGCTAAACTGCTGTACTGACACCGAGATGCAAAACAAAGACACAGACAAAGTCTTGTTTCTATATCAACCCTTAATACAACTTATGTTCTCACACAACTAATCTGCAAATGCAAATATAGTTTGTAAGGTACATATTTGTAAGTGGATTGCACTCTCAGCAACTGACAGACACAGCGATGAATAAACCCACTGTGAAAAACAGTTAATGTAGAAACAAATCAACCTCCCTCCACAAGCCACAGTTGCTTCACAGTGCACGGCATTGTTCAGAAAACGTACACCTCTGCGTAATGTTTCGATGGAACTAAACCGCGATAGCATTGCACTGTAAAATAGATCGAATCGACTGTTTCTGCAAAATGACATCAGTGACCGTTAAACGTCTTCCTACTGAGTTCATCTGTTTCTACGGTTTCGCCAGTCATGACGTTCTACTCCCTCATAAAAGTAGAATATTGTATATTTGCAGAGTAGGGGGGTTCAGTTTTCACTTTCGAGATCAGGGGCATGAAAAATAGGTGCAAGCGTGTGAAAACCAAGACGGCATTATTCATCATTTAAAACCTGGGAGGGAATCAGTGAAAGGTAACGACCTGTGGTGGGAAATGTGCACACTGCTTGTTTTCAGGAAGTGGATGATGGGTCTCCTCGAGTTACTGTACGCACGTATGACATGGATGAAAATGGCCAGGTTCATTTAGTGACTGATACAGTAGTAGAAATGTTATACATCCATTTGTTCCAGTGATGAAACGGTATTCAGGAAGGAAAATTACTGATGGTAAATCCACTTAGAGTAGAAGTAGGTCTTAAAACGAACTCTTTCTGTACTAGAGAGAGAAATTATATAAGTAGCTCAGAGAAAAAGCAGTTTCTTGTTCATTTGTCAGTATTTTTATTAATATTTCTAGCTAACAGCTGTAGCTAGAAACAAAAGATATATTAAAATAAAAATAAAGCAATTTTTAAACTAATTTTAAACGATGTTTCCATACAAGATTTCACTGAGTGCAGGTACGCACTTAACAAAGTGAAGCAGTACTACAACTTTAAATAAAAAGTATTATTATAAAACAGTGCATATGTATGTGAATCCAAGAGTAAAAAACATATCAGACTCTGGCTGAATGTGTTAGTCGCACATACTAACACGGCCTTTTCAGAACCCCCCCCACACACACACACACACACACACATCACTGTGACAAGAGTAAAAGTATTTCTTTCCTTCCACCGTTTGACAGTTGCAGTCATGGCTGACTGATGTTCTGTAACTTTACTCTGAACAGTTATTAAGAGGTTCTTGCTGATTTCTTTCCAGACAATGAAACAGTTTCAGTTTTAACCACCACCATTAACTCTTTCTGGTCCAACTCTGCCTGGAAACAGCACATGAAAACACGCAGAGACTCATTTCCAGCAATGATTTCACCTGTTTCAAACACAGAATGAAACAATCATAAAGAAACACTGTGTCTGTAGCTTGTTTTTCTAATGTTGTGTCTAATTAAACAGGGGTTAAGGTTTCCCTAATGTTACCCAGACCTACTGCGCACATTTGTCCTTTTTCTTTCTGTTTAATGTGCACGAACAGCGAAGGAACCACAGTTTTATTTTATACCCTTTCTTGTATGTTTGTAATATTTTGTGCACAGTAGATGGAAGAAAGAGGCGAATCAACATTTCACTGTCACTATTTTTAAAATGTTTGCATTGAAAACTTGAATGTTAATCAATACAAATTCAGCATGGGGTAAATATTTTTTATTCTTGGCTAAGAATGAAAATGAAATGAACAGAAATAATTTTCAAATCATACATTTTCTGTTTTATTTACAGCAGATATGTTCAGGTATTAATCTCTAAATTAGGATTGACAAAAAATACTGAGAGCGTAAAAGCATAACATGGAAATAAAAATGGTCCTTTCTGTCCCTTTCTGACACTAAACCATAAACAATTAATGTGCTAATCCATCCATAATAAAAACAGAGTTGATATAAAATTATATTTACAATAAACCTTTCTGGGAAGATTTGTGTCCAGTTGTTTAATTACACAGTGGTTTAATAAAGTAGAAATCCGAAGTGAGTAAATATCAACATGATTGTTGACGTTTTAACAGAAATACCACGGCTGCATGTGAAACGAGTTTGCAGCGGTGCTTTCTGAGTCGGTTCTCCTCTCTGTGTTTCCAGCTGGTTGCCGCCACCGCAGGACACCTATCGACCCTGACACCGCTGTGGAAGAGGTACACACAAACACACGCACACTCCCCACTTATTTCCTCACATCATTTAATGCCTCTGTTGCACCTCGGGTCACCAGACATGGCCGTCTCAGTTACACTTGACCAGGTTGTGTCACTCCACTCGACCAAGTGCTCTCAAACCACAGAGCCGTTTTACTTTCTGCTGCTCGGGATTAAGTTATATGAGGACTGTCAGCGTCCCTTTGATTCAGCGCTCAGCAGGAATGGTTTCAGCACGTGTTGTGTCTGAATGGGAACGAGTGTCTCCGAGTTCCAGTTAATCCGCTGTAAACACACCAGAGAGACAACGTTTCTTTCCCTCCGTTAGCAGTTACGATGCACAAACTGATCCTCGTTAGCTCGTCAGCTGCAGCCATTAGATGGTAAATGTTCTTTTCTACCTAAAAACACTAGTGTGTAATAATATACAGTATATTATTCACATTAAAACACTCATGTGCTCTAAACGTCTTCTTCCATTCTGTTATTATTCTCTCATGTATGCTATGTACACTTGAGCATGTTGCCACAACAGCTTCCTTCAGAAGAGAGTGACGTTGTATCTTCTCTTATCTTCTCTTTCTTTATCTTATCTTTCAGTGGGTTATGGTTCCTTTCTTTGGACGTACTGTATGTTAGATGTAGGATAAATATAAAGTCGTGTTTCACTGTGATTTTAATTGTCGCGTTTTTTAGTAGTAGCTGATATATTTTTACGGAAGCTAAGAGAGGACATGCATGGAAAATCTTTTTTGCTGTGTTTTCTCCAGATAACGAGTTATTTATCTCTTCATCTCGGGAAAAAACCGGGCCATTGACTTCTAAAAACCAGATTAATTACTCGTTATTTCGGGAAAAGAAGTCCCGTTAATATGAGTTGACAGATTAAGACATTGTTTGTTCATCAGGACATTTTGACAATTGATTGCTGTCATGTCACATCAGGAACGTCCATCACGGACCGCTGTCTAACATGTGTGTTTGTGTGTCTGAGAAACAGTGCAAAGTGCTTTGTACAAAAGCGCAGAACATTTGATCTTCCTAAAATATTATTAGTAGATACGGCCGTTCTCGGCCTCCGTATATATTTTGGTGTAATGCAAAACCACGTCAACAGTAAGACTCATCACAAAGTGAATCTTTCCTTAGATGCTTCTCTCTGATTCAGTCAGTTTTGCACATGGCTGCAAATCTTCTGCACTTCTGCATTTGATTTTCTGTTTTCAGATTGTTTGTGTCAGTTATGTAAGATGAAAAACTTCTAGTGCTTTTGTGCAAATATATTTTTCACATAACACTGAGGCTGAAGTTTGGAACAGAATCTGTTCCCTGTTCGTGTCCTTTTAGCCACTTTCAAAGCTGTTCAGAGGCTGCTTTTCACAAAACCTTTAAAAATACATGTATACGTATAAATGTTTTCAGATTCACTTTTTAAAATCCTTGCATCCATTGTTCCTTCCTCAGTAAATAAACAGAACGCGTTGTTATTTATGGCGACATAACTTTGTTTATACATCATGTAGCGACAAGCTGGGAAAAACAGCTAAAAGTGCCGATGTGCAGCTTTCACACACGGGCCTATTTATCTCTGTAAACTATAAGATTTAGTTTAACAAATAATACTTATTTGCTTCTTCATGAATGAATTACTTAAATCGCTCTACAGCAATAAGTTCTCATTGATTTTTTCATAAAGGCACATGCGTTGTTGCCATTTAAAAAAAGTTTTTACGTGATGCTAAGTCAGACCTACAGCTGCGTCTGTGCTGGAAGAAAAAGACAGTTGAGTAAAACAAAACTAAAGGTATGAAAATGAGCAAAACTTTGACTCTGGAGGGTTTTTTATTTTAAATATTTTGTTTATATGTACACTCCGTATATATGGCCATGCAGGTAGAGGTGCTTTGGAAATAAACTTCACAGCTGAACAGCCTGCTCTCATGCAAACAACAGCATAATGGCCTCATCTAATATGACACATACTGTTTGAAATACCAACACAGCTTTGTCAATTTTTCCACTGTAACAAGAATGCTTGTCTCATGGAAACAAGTCTGAAAGTAGCCAAATTCATGGAAAGTCCCCACATGCTGCCTCTGCTCCGGCATACGCACCATCACTTTCTGTTTTACCCCAAACAAAAGGGTGTTGGCTTCAAAACAACACAAGAAAAAAAAAGGTGCACGCAGGCGAGCGGGTTCACGCACACGCGAGAAGAAGCGTTCAGATCACTTCGTCTCAATAAAGTCCGAGCTGAAGTGATCCCCTGGGAGCAATATGCTGAGGTATTAACCAATCACAGCTACGCCTCACTCAACCGGCGGAGAAGCTGGGTCTGCCGGGTCAGAAACATGAGAAGCGCTTGGCTTTTGTCTTCTGAGCGCTGAGTAACACAAGCCGGTGGGAGAGTCCAGAAGTATTTGCAAGTGAAGTATTAAAATTAATATGCGTTTCCTGCTTCCATTAGCACTCCAAATGTTGTCACAGACCTCCATCCTTTAATCTTTTACTCCATCTTCACCCCCTGCAGTGCTGTCACCTAGTTCCCGTTCAGAGTTTGGACTCCTCTCTCAAATGATGGGATCACACTGAGCATCAGTTTCACATGTCAACATACAGTAACACAGAGGGCCTCAGCTTTCACGTCGGAAGTTAAAATATAACCTCGTTAGTCGGTTAGCCAGTCTTGTCATTGTTGACATCAAAGTTAAAAAATGCGTCACAGCCCATTTCGTCTCGAATTTTTACTTTACCAGCTTGATGTCTTTAATGGCTGTTTCAAAAATCAACAAAGCTGTCGAGCAGCAGCCATCGACACGCCTCCTTCGAATCAAATTACAAGCAGCAGAAGCTGCTGTTTGCCGCTTTACTTTGGTTGTTGGGTGGAAACCGCTGAAGGTCAGTAAGATGATGGAAGGTGAACACGAGCTGGTGGTGTGACAAGAATGTGAAAATGAAAATTATTCTTCTATTTGACTTGTGAAATAAGAAAACATGACGGTAAACGGTGATTCGCGCTGATTTCTGCACGTTTACTTGGTGCAGGCTTTAGAGCGGAGGCCTGTCCTTAGTCCTGAAGTTGTAGTTGCAGCAAACTGTTGCCATATTATCAAAAGTCTAAATAGAACTCGTAGTAAGCTCTGAGGAAACATAAAAGATGATCAGCACAGTTTCAGAACATGAAAACAAAAATGAGTTATAACCATGACATTGATACTTTATTCAATAACTGGTAACGGTTGTTTGAAAAGCTGCCATACGGGATTTTGGTGTTTTGTCCAAGGACAAGTTGGACCAGGAATCACCCTTGGGTGCGTGAACAGCTGCTCGGCCGTCTCTATTAGAAAACAGCTTTGTTTCAGCCAATAATAAGACTAATTTCATTATTTACCAAGTTTTACCAGTCACTGCACAACCCTCTTAAAAAGTGTTGTGACTGTTTGAGGCTATTTGATCAGCTGTCCAAACAGTCTGTCCAGTGACACAGAGCTGAATGATCTGAATAACTGATAATTAGACCACAGTGTGCTTGTTCCTTTAGCTGTTGCACGAATAATTAATAAAGTTATAAACAATAAGAAAGACAAAAACGTCCTGCTACAAAAAACTGAGCTACCAGCCGCAGCTTTGATTGCTCTTCAACAGCTTCACTAATACTGAATAACAAATAAATATGCTTGGTCCCGGGAGGATAAACCCTCCTTCAGCGATCCAGGGTTCAACATTAATGATCTTTTCTTGGACTGTCATAAAAAAATGTGCTCATGCTCATCACACCAACACACTTCCATTAATTCAATTCAATTTAATTTTAATTCAATTTTATTTATATAGCGCCATTTTACAACAAAAGTTATCTCAAGGCACTTTACAGTGTAAGGTTTAAG
>JAUMTR010000027.1:19349593-19485907 GCA_032270685.1 Microctenopoma stevenorrisi | reverse complement strand
TGAACTTAAACGTAAATCAAACCCAACAGACAGGACAGGAGCGGGAGCAGCAAACAATCCGTGTCGATACAGGAACCTTTAATGCTGTTATCAGGTTTACTACATTTAGATGAAAAGCTGGTGGATGAAGGTTTAATGTGATTAAAATATATGCAGGAAACAGTTGTCAAGTTCCAACGAACTTGTGTTCGGGGGTTTGTAGCAGCCTGGTGTCATTTTCACATTATTCATCGAGGTAAACACATAACAGCGCTGCTTTAAACCCTCCTTTGAGCCTCCCATTTACAAGTTTGCTGCAATAACTAATATTTTACACACTGTACATTTAGACAGTTTAGTGAGAAGTGGGGAAAGACGTGCTCCAAGCTGCTCCATTTCATGGTTCTGGGTTTCATATTGTTATTCTGGTGAGACTACTATTTGTTTTGGTTCTGAGAAACCATGTTACGGGGCTTTTAATACATGTTTCTTCTAAAATAATTTTCACATGTAAGTGATGCAACCTAACACAGCTGTGTTTTAGAGGCCAAAGCATCTTTAACGCAGCCTGCAGGAAAAAGCTGCCTCTCACGGCCGACTGTAACTTACTCAAGGTTTGGTTCGGAGAGCAGTTTTCACAGAGCTTCATAGAGGAGTGAGGGATCTCTTCATGTAGAGATGTTGGAAGCACAAAGCATATTTATCTGTCAGGCCTGGCTGAGAGTCAGACTGACCCCCAGGTTTCCACTGAGCATCTGAGATGAGGCCAAACTCTGCTCCGGCTCCCTTTGAGCTCAGTGATTTACTGACGGAGACGATGATTCTTTACTACGGCGATCTCACTACCTCTGCCATCTTTTACTTGGAAAACGATTCACCATGCTTTTTTTTTTTAGATTTTACCCCCAAATCTCAGTATTTTGAGGTTGTGGACATTATTCCTTATCGGTTCAGACAGGTCAAACATGATATCTGGGATTTCTATTATGCAAGACTGCTTCAACTATAACCTTTGTAGTTCAACAGTGCAGTGGAAAATAATAACAGACATTACTGGTTTTACATCCAAACAAGTGCTTCAGATAATATGGTCGAACGGTGGGTTTGTTTATAGCTTCATCCATCATCGTCTGACCGCTGATGTATGTTGCCCTCATGGAATCCCCACGTCTCCACAGTTCAGCAATTATCTTGGTGACTAAAATGTTATCAAAACAGATTTCTGTGATGACCAGAAGCACAAAAATAAGACCCAGGTTGTAGCAAAAACACATCTTTTCCTAAAGCTTAACACGTTTTCCAAGAACAAAGACAGTTTTCAAGCTAAATTTGAAAGAGGCCTAGCGAACGGCAAAAAAACGGTCGATTTTCCACCTGCAGGATACGAGTTTAAGTGTGATGCCCATCTCGGAAGACTGGAAAAAGCACCACACACGTTTTCTGTCTTTTCGGTATGAAGCATGGTGAAAATTTCTGGGTATTTCAGCCAAAGTTGTTGAAACACTGAACCGTCAGAGTTGTTTAAAGTAAGATAAAGTGTATGTGAAGCGGCACAGTAAACACCGAGCGTCTGTTTGATTATAAACAGCATGTAAATTCACATCATTAGAAGCTTCGAGTCTTTTTTTTCAACTGCTATTTGTTGGGTACAACAACTGATGTTTTGACAAAAGTCCTTCTAGAGTTAATCTGTAACGTGTTTTTCCTCCCTGCGCTGATCAACCGAATACTTGTTTTGTCATTTCTCTGTCACAATTATTCAAATACTGCAGGACCAAAGAAAGGACAAGGTCTTGTTTCAAAGACATTTCCTGCACCACAGTCAGTCACAGTAGTAATAAACTAAACTTTTTGTATATGTTCGATATTTACACCGTGAAAACAAAGCTTCTCGTGAAGAAGTCGTGAGACGTGGTAGGAAGCCTCCGAAACGCTTAGATGAAGCGACCCAGCGTTACTTTCCTCCTGTGTTTGCTCGTTTGTCTCGAATGTTCCCAGTGGACTTTCTGACCACTAGCAGTACCGTGACGTAATATTAATACACGTTGTTTGTGCTAACACTGACACACAAAAGAAGCGCTGCAACGTGCTACGAAGGCAGACAAAGAAACACGCGATGCGTGCGTTAAACAACCCTGTTGCAATGATCTTATTGGTGTAAGCAGATTTCTTAACTGTTATGTAAATGAGAAACATGGCTGTTGTAACCCTGGTACGGGTTAGTGAAACCTGATCTGCCCTGGGAGATTTCTGCTGGAGAATGACAATTTCTCTGTGAGGTATGTGTTTTATTGCAAAAAGAGCAACCGTGAAATACTGAATTTATTTATTTGAACATCAAAGACGCCGCAAAAAGCAACTTCTTTTTTTTTCTAATCAGAATTTCAAAAGCTTTCGGGAGTTGATGGTTATTTTATTTGGAGGACATGCTCTGTGGGGTGTGGTGGTCGTCCAAGTCATTTTTGAATAAATAGTATCACGAGCAGCGTTTGTAGAAAAGAATGGGCACCATGGCAACGGAAGAATTAGCAGCTTCTAACGCTTTGGACCAATCAGCTCAGCAGTATGTTCTTGCTCACCCTGCAGGTAAAGCTCATGACCCAGTCAGAACAGCACCGCAGATCTCTCTCTCCGTGTGTTTCCCTCTAAAGCCTCCTTTTTGTGGCCCCTGGAAATGCTTGTGCCGGCCCTGTGCTGCACATGAATTATTTTCTCATCACTGGCATATTGTTTATCCACCTTTCCGTGTTGTCTCTTAACTTGTAACTGATCTAATCTCGTTCTTTGGCATCACAGAATGCACAGCTGCAGTCACTGATGTCTCTCTCTCTCTCTCTCTCTCTATCATCATGTTTATCTGTGGCGGTGATGAACGGCAATAAGATGTTCTCCCCCGTTTGAAGTCCTCTTTCTCCCTCCGTGTCTTTAACTTGGATTACAGCTCCTGGAGCTGGAAGCCGCAGAACATCTGTAAGCCAGCGGAAATACCAAAATCTTGCATGCCTCTTTGATTGTTACATTCAAGATATCATGTGCGCTACCAGCTCTGCTGCTGCAAACCATTAGGCTCAGTAACTGGTGGCTTGTAAAATACGTTTGGAAATCCTGGAGACAAGGCAAAAGGGGGATGAGATGAGGATTCCACATGGTTATCCAAGGAGATGATAAACAAAGGGAGAAGGTGATACAGTCTAAGTGATATATTGGGCACATGTGGGATCCTGGAACAAAAAGAGCGGATGAAAAAAGAAGACTTTAGAGGGAGGGAAGCGGGGAGGGCAGAGGGGATCTCTTCTGATTTATTCTAAGCTTCAAGGCATGTGTATGCGAGAACAAGATTAGTTCAGAAGATCACATCACCCTACAGCCTTTATAGGCAGACTCCACCACTGCTGCAAAGTACAAAAGCACGATCTTCATGTACCTGAGCTTCTTTTTCTCTTTCTTCATCTACTGCATTACAGTTCAGTAAACATTTAGGACATGTTCACACTAAACATAAATGCAAATGAGTGAACACGACACTTAACATAGTGAGGAAATGTGCACCAGCAACGTATCTTTGTGTTAGTCTACAGCATCCCAACAAACAAATATTGTCGTTGAACCATTTACTCCATTAGCTTTATTTACTTAATAAATAGTTTTATGGTTGGGTTAAACAAAAAAAAGGATTTTTTTCAGTACTTCTCTTGCCTGAATAAAAATTTGCACCATGTTTTCTTCTAACTCTTTTAACCCTGCATTTTGTTGCCTTTTGTTTATAATACACAGAAATATTCTCTTTTAAAATTCATGAAAACATTAAGTTAAAAAACACTGAAAATGTCCCAGAAGTACTTCAACGTTTTGCATAAGACTCACGAGCCGTCATTTTTAGAATCATTTCAATCCTAATTATAGTTTTAAGTCTGTACCGAGGATGTGAACAGTTCTTCCACTAGTCCTGGACTCCTCGTACTTTCTCGAGACGCCAACGAAAGAAGGAAAGGAGTTGAGGCCTCTCTCTAAACTCAGACAGACGCAGAGGTCATTGCCAGTCATCACTGTGCAGGAATATAAGAAGACATGCGGAGCACAAAGTAAAACCTCCAACAGAGATTAATGCACTGCTTTATATGCACCAATCTAGATTCCAGATCCCGTTTTCCTATTTTATGGCTTTGGGAGCATTCCTGTTCTTATTGTAACCTGCTCGCACGGAAATACCCGCGTCATACTTGCTGCGGTTGATGATTGGAAGTGGCCATTGAAGCAGCTGGCCTCTGCCAGAAGGATCAAATCTGGGCAGGTCATCAGCCGAAGTACTTCAATCCTCTGTGTTAACTTTTATGGCAAGTGTTTATGCAGGGTCACGCACGCTGACTTACACCTTTGCTTTATGTCGAAGGGACGCATGTGTCTAATGGAAATGTATCTTGTTTGGTCACATTCTGTGTGTTTCATGTGCCGTTCAGCTCCTCCAGGCTTATTCAGATTATTTCTACCAGCACTGTGTTATGCGTTACTTCTCTGTTTGGCTGCTTTGTCTTGATTTCACTCTTTGTGAGGTGTTATTTGGCCTTCGTGATCATTTTGGAGACGCTAATGCTGATACGATTATTAGATGCATGTAGTTTAGGAGCTGACTGAGAGCATTGTGCCTGCTGCTGTTCACACAGCAGGCCGCGGATGCATCGTCAAGATCAGCAGAAAAGGTTTCTGGCTCAGAGAGGACACCTTTCCCTCCCCGACGCTGAGACAACCAGGGAAGCACACACATACGCACAAGCTCGCAGGGTGAGGGGATAGACAAGTGGAGCATGGCGCGTGAAAGAAAAGGGTCACACAGGGACATAGTTAATCCAGTCTTACACTCGCGTTCTTCATCGCTGATTTATGGTAAAGTCAAATTGATTAATTTACACCTGCTCATGAAATGCAAGAAAAAGCTGAGTAGACTCATGGTCCAGCTGAGCCAGAGGCAATGGTCAGCTGGACCACAAAGATGGAGCAGCACAGAAGACAACCTGGTAGAAAATAATGGGGCTAACACAGACACTCCCACACAAACAGGTAGTGTGCATATTGACACCTCTGAAACCAGAGACATCATGGGTGGTGGTGCTTTTTTAAACGTCTGTGCCCATGCACCCGCTCTTCAGTGAAGAGCTGGCTGCACTGAGATGTTCCCAGGTATAAATTCCACCTTCAGGAAATTTAAACGTCAGAGATTTGTGTGAGATTGCTGCCAGTTGTATCATGTGAGAAAAGACAACAACCACGTGAGCACCTGCAGCCAGTCCTCTGAGGTGCAGGTTACCACGGGGAGTTTCAGTAGTCATAGCTCCAGCTGGGGGGGTCGTCAGGCCCCACCAGACCCAGAGATGGCAGCGTACAGATGGAGAGGTCCTCGTCTTTACAAGGACTCGGGCCTCCAGAGACCACCCTGCCTGTGCACCATCAAGTCATCTCACTAACACACTTTACAGGAGGTGAAGCTCATTGACTGCCTCATTTAACTCCCAGATCCCTGCGGGAACGAGTGGAGGGGGAAGATGAGCGGCACAGAGCAGGCAGTGAACACAGAGGCTGCAGGAGTGAGGGAAGGAATCTGTTTTTCCACGCTCACAAACTTTTTTTTCCTTTGATGCGGCCTGTTCTGTTAAAGAGTACGTTTGGTAAAGTGAACTTGTACTGATAGAGACTGACACTGCGACCTCTGGACAAGCTGCACGTGGTTCAGCGACCTGATTCATATTAGAAAGCGACCATTAAGCAGAATAAGAGGAGGGTGAGCTCTCTGCAGCCCACTGAAACTCAAGCTCACGTTAGGTGTCCTGTCGGATCTCGCAAGCCTCGCTTTCATCTGAGATTTTACACAAGCTGCGACATTCTCTCAACAAGACAAAGCGAGAAACGTTATTAGGCCGTCTGTGGATGTTGGTGGAAGCAGTGACCGAGATGAAGAGCGAACGGGAGCCTTCCATCCACTGGTGTCACCGGTACCTCCGGAGAGCCCCCCCCTTTCCGGGTGGAGCGTGACGGGACCAGAAACGCTTTAAACACACGGGTTCTTTAGAAGCGGTCCATGCTATTACGCAGACTTTGCTTTTCTCATCAGCCAGGTCAATGTGCAGGAAGTGACTGGCTTTGCCATTCTCCCTGGCCCCGTATTATTCTGTGCCTTATTCCAAACATTACCACAATATCTCCTGATGTAATGTAAAAACGGCTCAAATTGGGCCATTAAAATGTTCGAACCTTGAGTCAAACCCTCTGTGCCACTGACGGTGATGCTCGAGGCGGATACTTCGCAGTAATGGTGAAAGAATGTGGATAGACCAACTTTAAATGGAGTCATCAGCGTGGCACGGCAAGGGGGGGGGGGGTGGCTTTTATGATTTCCTTTGAAAAATTGATTCCAATTTATAAGGGTTCCTGCGAGGGTGTCGTATACAGTCCACCCTTTTAATACTAAATCTTTCAGGCAGAAGCTTTTAAAACTTTAAATGCAGCCGGATCTGCTTACACGTGTCATGCTATAGCCTATATACCCGCCGCAGATGCAAACGTGTGTTTCAGGGACGTGGGCTCGCTCCAGCGACGAGCAGCCCACAGTAAAACACTGCATGTGACGTCTGGGTTTCCCATCAGTGCCGTGGACGAGCAGAGCATGGCTCAGGTGGATCCAGTCGGGTCCATCAGGTCCATCCAGCCTCAGTTCTGCATCAGGAGGCCAAATGCACAATGAATTCATTTGTAGTTAAATGTGTAATGTTACGTTTCAGACCCTCGGCTTTAAGGAGCGTTATAATTGTTGCCAGATTTCTTTCCCCGGGGATGTTGTAAATCCAGAACAGAGCGAGCAATGATTAGAAGTTCACTGATCAGCTGGACGTAAGCGAGCTTACTTCAGAGCAGGTGCTGGCAGCAACCTCTCCTCTTTAAAAACAGAATGCACGCTGGGAGAAGGTCGACGCAGAGCGTGAGCACGGGGAAGGAAGGTCGGATCTGAAAGCACGTTGTTGTGCACTGCGTTGCTTCAGCTCAGCATGAGCTACTGTAGACGCGCTTATTTCTAATCCATCTCTAATCGTTGTGGTCCTGCGCTGCGAGTCTTTATTGCTCTGGTCAGATCTGATTATGGCCTTTTTCATATCGTGTGTTCACATGCAAAACCCGCAGCTGTTGTGAGTGTGCAGTGGATGCAGGATCGGCTCACCTGTGGCTCAGCGGGGAAAAGCAGGCAGTGCAGCAGTGGTTACAGGGGAGCGAGGAAATCAGAGCTCCTGCCTCCTCAGACTCTAACTTAAACCGGTCTAAAGGAGCCATGTTGCTCAGTTACCCTAAACCTCTTCAGTCTTTGGAAACAAGGGACATATTTATAGATGGAACAGGTGCAGATGGACCAGGATAAGAAATCAACAGTGACTGAAGGTATAACTCCAGGAACAGGAGAGATTTCAGTAATAAAAACGTTTTGTTCTCATACTCGACCTTCGAATGTGTGCGAACAGATTTATTACCCAGTGACGATCTACTGTATGTAGAACTGGGCGGGTGGGGGTGGGGGTGGGTGGGTTGGAGAGGCTTCAACATACTGTGTGAAAAACTCCCCTGGACGAGTAACGTCAGTGAAGCGTCTGCTCACGACGTCTGGGAGCAGCGACGGAGACTCTCCTGCTGTCAACACTTTCCTCTCAGGCACTGAGAAAGTGGATAAAAATCAGAGATGCACTGCAGCACAGCAGCAGTTTTCTTAGAGTTGGAACCGCAGGAGTCATTCACATCGCAGGTGTACACGCGGCATCACTCAGGGTAACTGCACCTTGAATCGGAGCAATAATCACCCTGTAGAAAACGTGGCGTGGCGAATGGGGGCGCGTAAATCTCTCCCTCCGCTGCTGTAACCTGTGCAGGTTTTCATGTGAAAAGACGGGCAGCTGAGCAGCACATGTTTGAAGACCCCCCGCTGGCATTCACAGACCCCCTTGATAAATTTTCTACAGGTGGAGGAGTTTAAAGTGCGCTCACAAGCACAAATGGACTGTTGAGTGAACATAAACTTTACGTCTGTGCGTGCTGCACCCTGGCACCTATGTCAGTGTCTCTTTGCTTGTTAGGTTTGGTGCTTTCATCCCATTCAAAAGGAGAAGCTTCTTTTGCTGCAGAAGAATAATCTGGACTCCTTTCCTTTTGTCCACAGGTGAGAATATTTCAAGCTTCTCCAGCTCGTGGTAACGAGTGGAGCAGAAATCCAATCGGAGGCCACAGAAAACTCCTGCTGGTTCCGGAAAGCGACGATCGAGTTTCAGTGTTAACACTGGATTATTTAACGCAGTGGTGAGATGTGTGTCTGAGGTGAAGTCAGAAGGGTTAGGGTGGGGGTGCGGAGGAGAGTTACCTTCAAAGATTAGAAGCACTTTAGATGTGAACAACGTACAGGATGAGGCCGCACTCGGGCTAACGTGTGACATGTGTGATTTGTACTGTACAGTATTGAAGAGCCCCCCCCACACACACTACGATCTCCCTGATCAAAGGCAGGTTGGCTGTCTTTCCCAAAGATACACTTTCAGTTGATGTATTGGATGAGTCGAGTGTCCAAAGTCTACTTCAGAGGTGGGATCCCCATGTGTCACGCAGGTTACCCATAAAACAACTCATGTTGCTCGGTAAAAAAAAAGAAAGGAAAGTTCTGTTAAAACGTAAAGGTGGAGTCAAATGCAGCGGTTTCCTTTTTCATCTTTTGGATTTCATCTTGTATCCTACGGGGACAAACCGGAGCGCCGCTATCACTAATGTAAAGCTCTTAATAATTCATGTCCACGACCATGTGACACTCGGTATCTTCAGCTCGGCTGGATCGCACTTTGACTTCCTTTTAAACCACTTAAACGGTTTGATATATGCGGAGGAGCAGGTGGAGCGGCGGCAGCAGCAGCAGCAGCATCTCAGAGCTGCTGCTCTGCAGGCCGTCCAGTAAAACACATGCTTCTTCGTCTCCTGCTTCACGTGGCGAATGTTCACCCTGACTTATCACTTTCCCCAAAACATGCAAATATGGGTCGAGAACAAGTGAATCTTTTGAATATATTTCAGGAACACATGTGGGCCTGTATTATTGGATGACAGGGAATGACCCCAGCGTGAACCACAAACATTGCAGGTCATGGTAGGTTTGCACCCAAGGCCACCAGTTTGCCCCAGCCACCGCTACACCTCACTAACAACGGTTTCTTCATCTCGTAGTAATAGTATGTTGCAGAGTCAGAAACATGCGTAGAAAAGGTCCATGATAAGATATGTGTGACCCCCCATCGCTGGAACGAACAGGAGGGTTATACTCATAAAAGGTCGTGTTTACACGTGAACTGGTAGATTACAAAAAGAATCAACACCTTTAAGTACGTCCTGGTCTTTGTGCAAAGTTTTGGGGTAAGCAGATTATGTCTTCTTCAGGTGTCAGATAAGCAAAAGGCTCAACAGAAAAATGACAAATAGATTGATCAGATAGGAGCGTTCCAGCATCATCGCAGGCGCTAAAGTCTGACAGCAGACGACGCCCGTCTGCGCTCCTGTGTGACATAAAATCCACTTGCGACAGCGTAAACAGGCTCCTCGAATGCCCGGCCCGATAATGGAAACCAGTTTCTTCATACGGTATTGTACAGGAAACAAAATGTGTTGATGTGAAAACAGTGAGAATAGCACAGGCGGTGTTGACCAAACAGCGCCAAAGTGTCACAGTGGCAACAGGTTCTACCAGGCCAACTCCAAGGTTAACGCTTCACCCTGCAACTTCAGCGGTTCAGCAGCTTTCCACTGACGTAAAGTGGTATTTTGGTAACACTCACGCCAAAAAAGAGCTAGCAGGGAACAGGCGTCGCTAAAAAACCCGCTAGAAATGAACGGAGGAAGGTGTATTAAGGTACGAATGCGAACACAGCAGAACTACATTCAACAATCAGTCATCAGTGGGGGCGGCATGACGGCTCAGTGTCCTCCAACCCAAGGGTCAGCAGAGGGGTGGAGGACGCGTCAGCCGATCGGGCATAATAAGCAAACACCTGCTGAATCGTGGATCTGTGGTGTTTCAGCACTCGCAGCACTGTTAAGCAATGTTTTCAGTTGAGTTCCCTGTTTTTGGTTCTCGTGCACAAGCAGGCGACTGATGCAACACGCGTCCCACTTACTCCACTCGTCTAAGGGAGGCAGCAACACAGGTCAAGGTGTGCAGCCACCGGAGGACGAGAACCACCATGGGCATTTGTTAGGAGTTCTGAGAAAGGAAAGGAAATGAAAAACAAAATAAGGCGACACGCCACATACAGCACCGCGGGGAGTTTGTTCTCTGCTACGATGGAATAAGCAGCTATAAGAAAGCAATATGTTGCCAACTGAAGTTTCTCCCTCCTGAAACAGTGAGTGAATCAGAACACGGTGCAGAGAGAAGCTGCGGACGTTGTTCTATTGTTGTCTTTGGTGTTTTGCACCGTTGAAAAGCAATAAAGCGCCCCCTAAACAGTACTTCTGTAACGCAGCACAGAGCTCACTGCTCTGCTCACACATGAGCACCATCAGCTCCTCCAGATGAGTCCACTTGGATGGACCAGTAAACGCGTCCCGCTCTGTCCATGCAGCACAGGAAGTTCCATCCTGGGGTTTGATGCTGGTTTGAGGACACGTTATGAAATCCATCTCCCACTGTGGAAATGCGTGTTGCAAAGACAGCTGTGTGCGTGACGAGGTGAATTACTGGTTCAGAGTCAGTTTGTTGCTTCCTTTTGGGGAAAACTCGTGCTGAGAAACGTTAACAAGCTAATGACGTACTCAGGCTTCTTCGTCTGTTTCTGCTCCATCCGGTCGATGCAGACATGGCTGCTGTGTTTCCAGTGGAGGGGGGGCAAAGTAACCCATTTCCACCTGATCATTGACTTTCCTCCTTATCACATCATTCACACACGACTGTCTTCTCCCCTTTCATCCCATAAACGCAGGTGAGATAAGTAATTATATACAAATACATACTTAAATGTTCTTTTCTCGGGGAAAGACAGCAGCAGCAGCACGCCGCAGCCCAAACATGTTGTTTGACTTTTTGGAGCGACTCGTGTGTGCCTATGCAAATCCCAGCTTTTAAGTGTTGATCTTGGTGATTGCGGTGTTTACGCTTGTCGCTGTGAGCCAGGTGCTGCGGTCATTCATCGCAGCGTTAGCAGAGTTACAGCAACGAGGGGAGTCAGAGGGCCCCGCGCGAGCAGCGCAGGCAGCAAAGACAACAGCCGTGACAGAAATAACATTTGCCATAAATGTGCGCGGCACATTGAGGAGAGGGATATTTTCTTAGGGTGACAATGCGACACAAAGCATTTTTCCATAGCATTTACATGAATGTTTAGACTGGCAAATTCCCTGCTGAGGCTCAGCAGGTGGAGAAGACGACGGTGTTTGTTCAGGTCACAAAATAAAGACACTCTCTCATATCGGGTCAGTCGAGGACATCTCCAGAGAACAGAGAAGAATGAGACAAGCGGGGTTTGGTTTTTAAATAGATATGATAAACACACGTCCAATGAAGAGAAAGATGATTGTTTCGTTCTTCTCATTCCCTCAAGGTTCGTCTTTCCGAACTCCGGCTGCTCAGAGATTTACAATTATTTGCATAAGCTTGCAAATGTGGCTATCATCTGGATTTAAAGTGACCGAATTTGCCTTTCTCCTTGATCCTTACGTGAATGTTTCAAAATGATTCCAAAGAGCACGAGACACTCCTTCGATTTGCAAATTCCCAGCAGATTCACTGGGAACAATTTGTCTTTACCAGGGCTGAAGGAAACAAAGAGTAGTTGTGTAGTATGATCTGTGATGCAATCTCTCGTCCTGCAGCCCAAAAATCTTTTTCACTGTGAAGGGCCGGTGAAGCTGATTGTTTTACAGACTGGACTTTACTTTGAGCCACACACTGGCTGTTTGCTCATCTTGTTTTGTGCCCCAAACGTCAGTTTGTCTTCTCCCCCGCTGTGAGCAGATGCACAGGCTGATTTCAGGCGCTGCTGAAACAACAGGAACGGAAGCACAGGTGGCAGTGGCAGAAAGAATCAGTTCCAACCCTCGGGACGCAACAAGACGGAGCACAAAGAATAGATTGTGTCCGTGTTTACCTGCACTGTGTGTGTGTGTGTGTGTGTGTGTGTGTGTGTGTGTGAACACACGGCAGATTAGAGGTTTTCATTTTTAAACGAGTCTCTTAAAGAGCGTTTTATAAAACATACGTCGCCTAACTCACGGTGGTTTTTGTGTGTCAGTCCATCTCCACCTCCAGCGGGTTCATTTGTGGTGGTATCTGTCTGTAGGAGTCAGAAAGAAACAACATGCAGACACATGGAAATTGAAATGATTACTTTTATTATCCAAGCTAACTGTAAACACTGGGCTCGTTTGAGGGTGTATTGTCTCCAAACATCCACCCTCCACAAAAACAGTAGCCTCCAACATGGAAGCATGGAAATAATACACAGTACCTGAAAGTGAGCATAGGGGAAAATTTAAATATGAGAACAATAACAAACACTGACTCAACAGATCCTTGGTTCACAACCAAACGTTCGGCTCTCCATGACGCTAACGAGACAAAACTCAAACAGAACAGCTAACTGCTGCTGTGACAGCTGGCGGCACGCGGGTGCAGCAGCAATGAAGAAGCCGCCGCGACATTCGCCAACAGCGCGGCGAAACGTGGGTGCAGCGGTTTGCTCTCAGACTGTTCAGCGAGGACCAACATAATACTTGGTCATGGTGAGGGTACGGGTGTGGTGACGTGCTCCGGTTTAGTTACTCAGGCATCGCTGTGGACAAACTGTGAAAGTGAAAAGAGTCTCTCATCTGTAACGACTCCGGTAGAAACGACCCCAAACATGTTACTACTAACAGAGAACTTTGGTCACGGAGGTTAAACTGAACCAACCAGATGACTTTGTGCCTCCACAGCATAACCAGGGAAACTAAGGCCTCAGTTCCTCCCCTGTCAGCGGGTTTCTCCTTCTGAAGCCCCTATCAACCAGGCCTGTCAGCTCCGACAACCCAGTAATTAAGTGGGAGCTACTTGTCAAAGAGCTGCAGTGCTACACATTTCTTATTGGATTACAAGGCGCTGAGAAAGAATGCAGGAGCCGGCCGGGGCGGGTGGAGCAGGGGAGAAACAACAGTGGCTAAAATGAATGGAGATCCTTCACGCCGCTGATCACCAATGCAAAATACAGCATGTGCCATTTATCCCTAGAGTCATAATAACCCGCCGTGTGTGTGTGTGTGTGTGTGTGTGTGTGTTTGACTCTGCGGTTCTTAATAGATTCTTAATGTGCAAAAGATTGTAGCGTGTCCGATGGGCTGGGAGTTGCTGGCGTGACAACAGCAACAGTGGGACGGATGGCTTGCTTCAACACCTGGAGCAGGGCTTGTAGATGTGTGTGTGTGTGTGTGTGTGTGTGTCCTTAGCAGGGCAAACAAACACTATGTGGGCAGTAAGAGAATGGAGCTGTTGTATTGTAGCAGAGGAAATCCGTGCTGCATACTTCACCAGCTC
This sequence comes from Microctenopoma stevenorrisi, assembly GCA_032270685.1. Lineage (NCBI taxonomy): Eukaryota > Metazoa > Chordata > Actinopteri > Anabantiformes > Anabantidae > Microctenopoma > Microctenopoma stevenorrisi. The sequence goes on along the minus strand of JAUMTR010000027.1, from coordinate 19,472,361 downwards.
CACCTTCACCTGCGAGTGAGTGTTTGTGTGTGTGAGGCGGTGCAGAGGAACAACGCCAACATGCCGACTTTGACACGGCACAGCGGGATCGTGTCTCGCGTATGTGCATTGCGACTCTGCTTGTATCGTCACACATTTCTTAGGTTTCTCCAACTCTCCAGGACAAAGGTCCCAGTCAAGCCTTCGTTTCAACACAGCATCAGCTTTATGTTTTGATTCATCACCTCCATTTATCAGGCATCATCAGCGTAATATTACATCATATTTTAGACCAGACAGTCACCGTCAGGAAAAATGTGATTTATGAGATCGTACTTGCATTGATGAGAGTGACGTCTTCTACCAGGTTGTCTCAGAGATTATTTCGCAAAATAAGAGTCAACTTCACTGAGCAGAGCAATAGGACAACGGGTCTCAGTGAGTCTAACAGCATGAACCTTCGTTGCCGTTCTTCTGCTGCGACCTCACAGCATGAAGGAAAGTGAGTGAAGTCCCTAAATGGCAAATGACACCTGTGGACCCCAAACAAAATGCTACTGTGTGAACCGCAACTGCTGATAAGAGGCCAGTGAGCGGAAAGGGTGGGGGTGGAGGGGGGGGGGGGGTCACTCTGCTGACATGTTAAATCTCACACTTTGAGAACGAGGCCTCAGCAGATACTTATCAGTGACAGTTAGGGCAGACAAACACTGTCACCTTCTGCTCAGCAGCTAACTGCTGTCAGAGCGGCCTGAATACACACACGGAGACACACACGTTGCTGAGCCCGAGACAAAACAACGTCTGGGAGGTGCTCTTGTTATATCACAGAATTTGCTACTTCAGGGCTGTAAATGTTTAAGGAATTAGGATTCCCACCTTGCTAGTGTTGTTTCTGATGCTCATTTCCTCCTAGTTCTACGCTAATCACGTGCATCCTGTTTTACTCAAATAATGATGACAATGAGTGAAAGATTCAGACTCAGGACTCAAGGCGAGTTGTGCATCCAGCTGATATATGATCTGGAAACCTCTTAGTTGTGCTGCTCAGTGATTATTACTTTTATCCTAAGCAACTTACAGGGAGCTAGCGCCGGGCGCTGGACTAGGAGTCAGACGGGTTTCGAACCTGCGACCATCTGCATCCCTGTCTGATGCTCAACCCATTGAGCTGGATATTCTCCACTGTATGCTATCAAATGAAGGTAAAATAAAAAAACTAAACACAGTAATGTAAATTTAACTCTTATCCCATCTAATCCCCAGAGCTACTCGACCCTTTTTAGTCCATTCCAGTCTAGTCTCATCCTGCGAGATCTGTGATAAGTGACACCAAGATCATCCAAAAATGTTTTACGCAAGATCAACATATTAGCTTAGCATAATAATTAGCATCTTCATGTAAGCAACTCAAAAACTCAGGAATTGTCTTGTTACTTTATTTCATACAAAAAAGAAAGCGTATGAACAACACGTCGTGGTGTGTGTCAGACGGTTTCTTGGTGTGTGTCAGACGGTTTCTTGGCTTGGAAAAGCGAAAAGGTTTCAACTTGTTGTCTGGCATCCTCGCAGTTGTTCCTTTCAGCCAGAGCATTTGTTAACTAATCAAACAACACGATTCATAAAAGCTGAATTTGTTACAGCTGCTCTTTACTCGAGAAAAAAGAAAACAGGGAGAAATCAAACCAACACACAAACAAACAGAGACATACGTAGCGACATAAAGAACGATTGTGATGACGCAGAACGTGAAGACGTGATAACGGTGAAAACAGTAGCGTGATTAACCATCATGGGCACAAAACTACTGAAGGAGACTGAATTTGGTTGGGTTGATTGAAAACGGGTCCTCACAAACATAGCAGAACACTCACACACGCTAACATTTGAGACCAGTGACGTCATGGCTCTGTGGCGACACAAAATGTCAACATCAGCTCAGGAACTCTTTGAAAGCATCACACATCCACAGTCTCCAGCTGACAGGAGATTTCTCTGCGGGGTCCTGAGTGAAGCGGTTCGGCTTCTTTACGTCGGCGGATGAAACGTGAGCGTTTGTGCCAGGAAAGAAGACATTAGAGACTTTTCTTTTTTAACCTCTCGTCTTGTTCATTATTGCACGGATCAGTGTTGTGCAGCTCATGTGAGACCCATGTTTGGAGCTGTCTTTCAGCGTCGACACACACACACACACACACACACACACTGTTCTGAGAGCCGGTCACTGGAAAAGAATGAGTGGAGAAATACATCTTGACCAGATGAAATGATGCTGCAGCGATTTATTGTCTGATATCATGTTTCAACCGCTGAAGAACGTTGTTAGTCCGCGTCTGCTTCACTTCTGTTCTTCAGTTTTATTTTTTGCATTTGTTCAAACTAGCTAAATAATGATGACAAAAATGTAAAATGCATTTCATGACTTTCACTGAGGCTGACTCAGCTTGTTCTTCCGTTATGAAAGTAATATATGGAATAATTTGACACACATTAGTGTAGGTCTAGTATAATATCAGTAACACTGACACTTTAATTTAAAGTCTCTGAAATTACTTGAACTGTTCTAGAATCACAGCAAAATATGTTCATAATTAACATGTGAACATATAATAAACTATTTCAATAATTGAGCCAACGACAGCAAATATGTGTGTTGTATAATTTCCCTTTCAGTTATCATATTTGCGTGACTGCCGTGTTTACTGGAAGGTTGTGTATCTGTGTTTTGCAGCATCTTAAATAAAGTGAGTAATAACTGTTAAATTCACAGTGTGTTGACTTTAAATAGAAAAATGAATGTTAAAAATCCATGTTAAGCTCAGAATAGAAGTTTCACAATAATAAATATCTGCCTGTGTATTTGTATGAGTGTGAAAATGTCTTATTACTACGAAAGTTTTTGACCCACAGTGATTTAAAAACCTGTTCACAGTCGAATCCGCCAGAACCTGAGCATAAAATGAAATACAAGACATTTTATAGAAAGAGTTCTGTCTTATAAAGTTTATTCACATGAGCAAAACATCAGGATAATGTTTAAATACTCTAATAAGATAACATGCACGTGTAAAATAGAATATTCTGTACATAAATATTACACTGGGAAAAATAATTTCTGGCTTGTCTACTTTCTGACGCAGTGCCTGTGTGTGGAAGGTTTAGTTTGACCCCAAATCCACAACCCTCGCTGTCGACTAAGTGAGACAAACCTGCCGTTTCTAGTGCAAGGAGAGACATTGGGAGAAGTTAATGGAACGCTCGACTCATGGCAGGTGTGGGTCGCTTTAGTATGGCTTCCACGGAAAAGGACAGAGACTCGCTGGACGCCATCTTGGTCCCCACGGGCTTGGACAGAAAGTCTTTGGCGTATCCATCAGTGATTTTTACAGCCTGAATGTCCTTGGCAGATCCCTCCCTGAACTTGCGGGCGGCCTCCTCTAAGAGCTCTTTGCAGTAAGGAGCCCGGAGCTCCGGCCCGGCCCCGCTGCCGTTTTTTTCGCCCAGCGAGTGCTGGATGAGGGAGTGAAAGGAGTTGAGTTTCATGGAAAGCTTAGCACTGTCCTTGCCCAGCTTGTTCAGAACTTGGCTGGAGTTCTGGGAGTGGGAACTGTTAGGGAAAGACTGTCCAAAGCTCCTCTTAGGGGGAGAGAAGGCCGAGCATTCCCTCTGCCCTCCGTGGACGATGGTGGGAGGTTTGGGATCAGCGCAGTGAGTGTCTGATGAGTCCTGGGGCGCAGCAGCTCGGGATCCCTCCAGCTTAGAAGCAAGAGCGGCCGCGGCCTCCTGCTCCGGGGGCTGGCTCTCGGCAGGCACCATCTTGGGCTCCCACACGGCGCCGGGCTTCATGTTCTGCACGGCCGTGGCATTGAACAGACACTGCTGATACAGCAGAGCGTCGCCCAGGTTGGCTGCACCGCGGGGCCACATCATAAAGCCGCCCCGTGGAGGCTGCAGCGGGTAGTGGCGGTAGGTGGTGGCCACGCTGACGTTGGAGGAGATGAGCTCGACGTTGGCCGAGCCGCTGGGATACTGCATGGACAGATCCAGGCAGTTAGAGCCCAGGAAGTTGCACAGCTCTTTGGGCTGAGGCTCGACCTGACTAGTCTTATAGGAGTTGTACTCGGCAGCATGGCGGACCATGCTGTTGGGGAAGATGGCCACCTGGCTGTTCTCCATCAGCTCCCGCTCTTTGTACTCCCGCTCCAGCATGACGGTCTCCAGTTCCTTGTCAGCGAAGGCCCTTCTCTTCCTCATGCGATCGCTCAGCGGTGGAGGGAGAGACGGGGAGGCCGGCAGGAATGGATCAGACTGCACCGGACGATATCCTGAGATCAAAAAAACAACTTTTAATTCAAGCTTTGTGAGATTTGATGTGGTTTTTTATGTGACACCAGACACACATGCAGAAACATCCACAACATGGACAAACACGCACGACTGGTCTAAACAGTCATCATGCCCAGTAATAAAAGTGTTCTTGTGCATAGTGCTGGGGTGCATGCGAAGAAGTTAAACAATGCATTTCTTACAGAAAAAGATAGAAGCTGGAGGCAAACTACGAGAGAGAGGGTTAGAAAAACAGAGAAGGAACCACGTGAAGCGGACAAACACAGGAACCTTGTGATTCAAAGGAAGGATCACGGGCAGATTCGTGGCCTTGTTACCTTCCAGGATGCTTTTAGCGAGCATGGTGGACGGTCGAATGTGCCGTTGATATATCGCCCTCCTCTCTGCTGGAAGTTGTTTCCCAGATATTCCTTTCTTATCCTGAGAGAGTGAGAAAAGATAGAAAGGTTGATTCATCGTATGTGTGTTTGGATAACACAGGTCAACGACGCATTAATAATCCTTTTTAACACTACAGTAAAAGTCGTAGATTCAAACCAAACGAGCACAAACAACACTACCATCTGCTATCGTCTCTAAAACGCTGCTGCTGACGTGGTTTGTTGTTTCACAGCTGACATGCTCGAGTATTTGCATGTCACAAACCTCTAAGCACACACGTATCACGGCCACATACCCACACACGTTAACCGAAAGCACTGTTCACAACATGCATGTGGCCGTAACTGTCCGTGTGAAAGGCTCCTCGGCAGGAACAGCCAGAACATCTCAGCAGGTTCAGTGGCTTCACTGTGAGTTAACCACTGTGAGTTATGATCCACTCACAAACTCTATTGTTTGAGTTGTTTCTTCACTTTGGAAAGAGAAGAAAATCCACCAGGTGTGTAATTATAGTTTGTTTTGCATTTATTTCTTCTTCTGTGTATTTTTATTTGATAAGTCATCTTCACCAAACAAAACAATTTGTATCAGGAGAAGAGAAAATCTCTGCTTTTTCACCTAAATATTCCAGTTGTTCCCTTAATTCTGCAGCGCAGCTTGTCTGCAGCATGTTGTCTAACAGCAGGTCGGTTATGGAGATGACACGGCCTGGTTTAACATGGAGGCCTGTTTATTAAATGATTGGTTTATTTCACAGATGATGCCGCAGCACACGGCGGCTGGGATATAATCCTGGACAGTTCACAGTAGCTGTGCGTGTTTTCCAGTCTACAGATACTAAAGCAGCGAGCAAACCACTGGATTCACAAAGCAAACAAAGCTTTTAGTCCAGTGGATACGTTTTGGGTTTTGCAGCAGGGAAAAAATAAATTATGGGAAAAGGAAAAACTGTGCTGAGTTTGAGAAACAAGGTGAAATAACCTTAGTCTCCAGTCTGAAGCCTGTAAATGATCTATGGTTGAATAGAGGTACTTGAACGCATCACCCCTGGCCCTGCTTGTTTGCCGTCTTTAATAGCTCATTTAAAAGCACGTGCCCTCACCTGCACAGACACACACACACGCGCGCGCGCGCTGTTTACCTCCGTAGCTTGCTGCCTCCTCAGCGCCACCTGCGCCGCCATCACCCGCTGCCTCTCCACCACCAGCAGGCAGTTGGCGCACTGACAGTCCCTCCAGCGGCAGAAGCGCTTGTGTCCCTTCAGGCAGGACACGACGCCGTGGTTGCGGCAGCGCGCGCACTTGGGCGTGCGGCTCAGCTTCCTCTGGTCCCCGGCGCACAGGCCGCCGGGAGACGGCTTCTCGTCGCCCTTGCTGCCGTCTCCGTCTTCCTCGAGGGCGCCGGGGCCGCCGGGAGGCGCAGACCCCGGGCGGCTGGAGGAGTCCGCCGGGTCGTCGCTCTCCGTCTCCAGGCTCTCCACGTCGATTTCAAACTCGCAACCAGCGTCGTCTGACATGTCCTCCACGGGCTGTGTTTACACACAGTTCAAATCTGAGGACAAACAAAAACGAGAGAAATAAATCTATTTCTAACAAACAATGACTTCCTACAGGCCCGACACAAAAAGTCCAACTTACACACACACAAAACAATTATTTCAAACTAGTTAGTTTGCCTGGATAAATTCAGAGTTTTCAATATAATTTGTACATTTTTTTATTTATATGAAAATTGATTAAACAGAAAAAGCTGATTTTCTTTAAGCCGAGAAGTTTTTTTATAATTTTGTAGCATTGTTATGTATCAGTGAAGATTATTAAACTAATGATGAACCTTTATGACTTTTCATAGATGACGACTTCATGCTCGTTTTACAATTAAATAAGAAACCAGAGAGAGAGAGATGACTTATGAAATAATAAATCACATTTAGGGAGAAACAGAGAAATGTGATTTCTGTCTCTGTCTCTGTGAAACAGCGTGTTCACGCGTCTCTTCAGCATTAAGAGCCCAGTTTACCTCCGGAGGTGGCGCAGCGGCTCTGCGGGGTTCGCAGCCTACAGCAGTGCGTGTCCTCAGGACTGCGACGAATCACGCATAGACAAACTCCCGGAGCAGAACCGGGCGGATGAGTCAGTGTCACGCTCCGGACAGATCCAACTTTTCCTCTGCAGCAGACGCACCGAGCACCGCTCCTATGACCTGCTTCAGTCCGCGCTCCCTGTCCTCTGATTGGCTGCGTCTCAACTCCCACTGACCAATGGGATTACGAGCAGTTATTCGGGGATGAGGGCTGCTGTGTGTGTGTTTGGGGGGGGGGGGTTGTTGAGCAGCGAGTTCTGAGCAAATTAAATTAGTTAAAAAAAACACTGATACCAAACGTTATATTAAAGTGAGTGCTGATGTTTATTTGTCACAAAACTCAGTTAAGATGCAAATATGAACAATGACAGATGCAAATCAAGACGTGTGATGTTTCAGAACCGGACACAAGATGAACCCAAACAGAAAAGTACATACACATAATGACAACACTCAGAGACATGTTAGAAAAAAAATGACCAGGAAGAACCGAAACACACGAACTGATCCCAAAGGAACCGGGGACGACAAGAAAACAACACACATTTATAAAAGAAACACAAAGGTAATCCTTGAGGTCCTACACAGGAGAGGTGGGGACCTCTGCCCTGTCCCGGGGCCCATATTCTTATTAGGTTTTAGATGGTTTTAGCAGGGAAACGCAGGTGGTTCTGTAAATGTTTTGTGTGCTGTGTTTTAAACGAGGTAAACTCTTCAGAGTCTGAAGGAAACCTTTAAACTCTGTGTGTGCGTTTGATGTGTGGAAGTAAGTTGTTATCGACTAATTTCGTGTTTATTTAACTTTTCACAGAATTCACTAACTGATGTTGAACTATCAGGCAGAAACTCAGTTCATCAGTTGCACAGGTGAAACAATGGAAAATGTCCAGTACGATGCCGTCGGCCATAAAGTTTCTACTTTATGGCCGACGGCATTTTTGCATTTTTGCCCGAAAACAAATTTAAAGACTTAGATTTTCTGTTAATTGACTGAACCAATCAGTGAAGTCCAGGTTCCACCCTGGATTAGTGGCGCCGAGAACTGGTTCCACTGTACGAGCACACAATCTATAATGAGGCTCACATGTTAAATACATGACAAACAGCCTGAGGCGTGTGGGTGGGTAGGCTGTCATTCTTCAGAGTCACCAGACAGGCAGAAACCTTTAGTTAGATGAGCAGTTTATTAATGTACTGACTTTTATTCAACACATTTGTTTTAAATTCACCTTTAAATTACTGCAAAAAACAAACTCTGATGTAAATGTGAGCTACTCCGTGAACAGCCTGAGGCTTCATGGAGGATGTAAGTGTCATTAAACTGGCTCCCTGAGGGACATGATGGGGGCCCCTCAGGGAGCCAGTTTAATTCCACAGTGATTGTGCTTAAGTGTTTTGTTGCACTGCTGAAAGTATATTTACAGAGAGATCAGGGGCCCAGTGACAGAGCAGGAAGCAGGGGACAGGGAACAGGGAGCAGGGGACAGTGAGGAGGGAACAGGCAGAAGGAAGCAGGGAGCAGGGGACAGGGAGCAGGGAACAGGGAACAGGGAGCAGGGAACAGTGAGGAGGGAACAGGCAGCAGGAAGCAGGGAGCAGAGGACAGGGAGCAGGGAACAGGCAGAAGGAAGCAGGGAGCAGGGGACAGGGAGCAGGGAACAGGGAACAGGGAACAGGGAACAGGCAGAAGGAAGCAGGGAGCAGGGGACAGGGAGTAGGAAGCAGGGAGTAGGAGGGAGCAGGGAGTGAAGATCAGGGAACAGAGAGTAGGAAGCGGGGAGCAGGCAGCAGGGAACAGGAAGCAGGGAACAGAGACCAGAGATCAGGGGACAGGGAGCAGAGAGCAGGGAACAGGGAGGCATCCTGACCGTAGCTCTTGCGCAACCGTGATGTTTTCACAACAATCCGACCCTAAAACCCTCAGAGGCAGCGTGGAGGAGAGTCCCACACACACCAACTTTCAGCCTTAAACTTTAACCGATGCTTAAAGAACAGATCAGAACTTCTCTTTCAAACCTGAATCCACCAGATCATCAACAGCAACAACTCGTTACCGCTCAACCTGTGATCCTCCAAACTTAACAGAACGTCCTCTTTCTCTCTCTCTCTCTCTCTCTCTCTCTTACTGTCCTGCTTTTTCTTTATAGCTTAAACGTAGTGTGGTTCTCGGTCACTTCTGTGTTTGGCCGCCGTTTTGTTTGCAGCTCGTTGAGTCGAGCGCCAACTGACTTTCCTCTTCACACACAGCAGATGAAAATAAACTGTCCACTTCAGCCTTTTGTTCTGAACGAAGCAAAGTTAAACAGGCGAGCATGGACCTCTACATATCGTTTTCGGCACCTTAAATGAAAACCTTTATTTTCCTTTATTTTGTGAATCACGTGACGCTACAGATATAGTTTATAGTAAATGTTCCCACAGTTCTTCAATGTCTCACTTTGGAAGCTGGTTTAGTCATGTTAACGGTGTCAGTATTTCTACGAGTTGAAAAAGACTGTTGTTCTTGTTCTTAAGCAGATCTGGAGTAATCAGGTTTTTACACTGGGAAAGAACCAGTGAGTAACGATCCTTCTTCTCCCGACTGAGCTGAGTTTACAACATGACAGCATTAAATACACTGAAAATGACGCTGTGCTCTTTCTCTTAGTAACTAAAGCCTAAAAATAAAGGTCAAAGTGTAAAGTAGCAGAAATTAAATCGTAGACATCCCTCTGTATTAGAGTAAAACATGCTCAGCCTCTATCAGTGCTTACAGATGTGGACAGAGACAGAAGAACTCCTCTCCTGTATCATGCTCCGTCATCCCTCCCTGTGGTTTTCTGTTTTCTCCAGATGGAGCCGCTGCCTCTCAGCCGCCCCTTCGTGTGTCGAAGGTGAAGGCGTTGGGCCTGCAGGTGCAGCTTCAGTTGCCACTTCATCTTAATTTATTGCGGAGGTTACGAGCGACCACCCCAGCCTGTCGTTTCCACATCAGGAATGCTTTGATGTTGGGAGCAGCCTGGACGGCGGGACAGGAGCTGGACCCTCTGAGGGAAATGTGTTTTCTGTGTCTGCTGCCTCATCACCGAGTAGCGTTTTTTCTCCTGAGGCGCTTAATTGAGTTCCCAGTGGCGTTTTAGGACATTTCATGGTCTGTTGAAACGGAATCCTGTAAAGACTTCCCAAGGATTTAGGATAATCTAGAGTTTCAATCAGAATTTAGGATTATTAAAGGGGGGTTCCAGTTTCCCCCTCTGACCAGTTCCTGGAGCATCCAGGATTCCTTGATGGGACTTCGGGAATTTCCAGTGGTCCAGAAATCTGGCAGGCGTGGGGGGTGGGTTTTCCATGTGGTGTCAGGTATGCTCAGAAAATATGCCCAGGCATCCTTAAAGACATTCCAGGCCTTGCTGAAGGAGTTTTTGTGGATCCATGCGTGGATTTCAGACAGATTATGAAGATGTGCTCGGGTCAGACATCAGGTGAACCAATAAAGGCATCTGATATCCCCTGGAGAAGTTCTCTGGATCCTTGAAGAATTCCTGAAGGCATTCCAGAATGCCTTGGAGGGGTGGTCTTTGATTAAGAGCGTGTTGGTTTAATTTGTTGCTGCACTGGTCAGAAGATCCCTGAAGGTGCTTAAGGCACTACTGAAAGACTTTTGGGATCCTTGCTGATGTTTGGAGGGACTTCTGAGGGGGGCCGTGTGTTGCAGAAGCAGTTTTGTGGATCTTTACAGAGATTTGGGATTCACTGTAAGGCTTTCAGGCTTTCCTGAATGAATTTCCTGAAGGGTCTTTGAAAGGATCTGATTACCCTCAAAGAGCCTCCAGGAAACTGCGCTGTCTTTGTTGGGGTCCTGGGACCACTTCTAACTGTTTACTTAGGCTGTTGTCAGTGGAAATCGCTCACTACGTGGGCTTCAGCCAATTACAGGTCGATTCTTTTTAATGGCAACAACCTGGGGAGAGACACAGTCACACAACGACACTTTCTCACACACACCTCCAGGGCTGACAGAAACAACAGCATCTTGTTGGAAATGTCCCGCTGAGCAGGCCGTAAAGCGTAACAGGAGCTGTGTATAGACAGAGGAGCAGTGTGGGATCACTGGGGATCCTGTTATGTTAATTAGCCTCTGATAGACCGACAACAGATGCAGCTAAATGCTAAACCAGACGGGCCACCATTTGTCTCTGTCTGAAGAGGTCGACCTCTCGTGGCTAATGTGCAACAGTGAGGAGGACGTGTCCCTCAGCTGTGGACACATGCACCGTTCAAACATGTACCCGTACCTGGACGGACAGCAGGTTTCATATGTTACTCATCCTTTATTGAGCAACAGTGGTTTAATGAAACGTCACACACTTTATTCTCATCATTTCATTAGCTCCAGCAACAAACATGTCAGACAACAGCTCCCGTCCTCTCCACAGCCTGCTGTAAGACGTCTGTGTGACTGTGCGTGTCCAAAGCTGTGCAACGCTGTGCACAGTTGGTCTGTGAGTGTGAGAAAATGTAAATGAAACATTCTTCAATCTTCATCTGTTGGAGCCACTTGTTCATCAAAAACATGACGTGCATCCATTCCGCCACTAGATGTCAGCATCTGACTGGGTTCAGCCAAGGAGCAGGGAAATGCTGAGGAAGAAATCACATCAATAAACTGACCCATAACACCCGTCATCACCCGAGGCGTCCAGATCCTGCCCAGGTGAGCTAACAGTAGGAAATTAATCTAAATTAAACATATATATGAATGATAGGACAATCAACACTGACTGATGTCAGCGCTGCACATCTGTTCCAGTCTCTCTGTGTGATAACTTTGTGTGTCAGTGACAGAGTCTAAATTACTGCATCTTGCTTCAGTTAATGCGACTATTCCACTTCTTTCATTTGCAGTTTGGTGTTTGTCCCGGTGCCCTGCTGCACCTCCTCTTCTCCATCAGTGTCACAGACGCAGCTCTTCACTTTCATAACTGTCTACACAGATGTGAAACAGTTCCCAGAGCACAGACGTCGTTGCTTCCTGTATCTTCTAATAAGCATGTGGCTGAAGTGGTGCTTTAAAATGAAGATAGCAAAAAAACTGAATGTTTGAATAAAGCTGTAGAACAATTACTCAGATCGGTAAATACTGACTTAGAAATAAGTAAAAATCCAAAAATATGATCGAACAGCAGTTTTATTTCTGCAGCCTGTGAGTGATTTATTGTGCAGCTGATCTGCTGCATTTAAATTATAACAACGTCACAAATGTGTTTATGTGTTGATCACATTTTGTGACATTAATTTGAGAAGGAACTTTGTGTTTGTGAAGACAGCAGGATAAATGTCCAATATTTAAATATCATCCAAACAGAAATTCAGTCCTGGTGTGAAGATGTTTCTGTCTTCATCATTGATCATATAGTTATGCATCAGAAACTGTTGCTGTACTGGAACATGTTTTATTTTACTGGGTTCATGTGATGAACACCACTCGAACATGACAACTCCGACCACAGCACCAACACCTGCACGTCCCCGCGCACAGGATGAGGTCATCATCACTCACGACAGCAAGCTCATCCGTTTGGACAACTAAGATTTATTTGGCACACGCTTGACATGCAGTGGTCTTTACACCGAGACGTTTCACAGTACTAAACATGCTTACAGCAAAGAGATGGTTTTCAAAGTAATATCAGGGATCACAGTCTGTTACGAGTCTTAGCGCGAGGCCGTGACGTCCGCCTCCAAAAAGCGCGTAACACACACACACACACACACACACACACACGCACACACACGACGTCCTTTAATAATACATATTTGGTTCGCTCCTGGAAAAGTGTAGTTTATGTGGATGAGTTGAGGATGCGGGAGTCAGCGGAGTCGGAGCGCTCTTCGTACTCCTCATCGGGGGAGTAGAGGCCGGGTTTGTGGCCCATGGGGCAGCTCTCCTCCTGGATGCTGATGCGCTGCTCCTCGGTGGTTCTGGAGGGGAGGATGGGCGAGCTGCGGAACACGGATCCCGCGGGGCCCGCCGGGGCTGCGGGGGAGAAAGGAGACACGTACTGGGCCGCGGATCGGAGCTGGTACTGCTGCTGCAGAGCCATGGTATTCCACAGAGTCACGTCGTTGTGCACGAACGGGTTGGTCTGGCTGCGCGTCAGAGAATTGCGCAGCATGAGCGGGTAGCGCGTGGGCTGCGGGAACGAGGGGTGCTGCAGCGGGACAGCCAGCGGGCCGCCGGACACCACGCCCGAAGCGGAGTCCGACGTGAACCGGAGAGACTCGGGCACGCGGAAGGCGGACCCCACCGACCACTTGGCAGAGGACGACACCGGGTGATAGGAGCCCAGCGCGTGCTCGAAGAGGTGTCCGTTTGAGGGCAGCACCAAGGTGTCCGGGTGCGCGTCAGCGTGCGATTGCGTGCTCCCGTCAGGGCCCCGGCTGGACAGCAGCACCTCGATGGCCCCCACCAGGTCCCCCCCGCATCCTCTGAGGATGAGCTCCAGCACCGGAGGCTTGTGAGCGGGGAAGATCTTCTTGAGGACCTCCAGCGGCGGCCTGTTGGCTCGGAGGCTGAAGGGCAGGTTGATGGACCCGGCGAGGCCCTCGATCAACACGCTCTGCTCGCCGGGGCTGACGGGATACTTCTGGGGACTCTCACCTTTGACCTCCTTATCGGCGCTACCGGCTTTAGAGTGGCCGTAGGGCGTCTGCTCCGGCTGGGAGGGGGGTTCCGGGGGGTCCGGTGTGTAGCAGGAGTTTGGTTTGGAGCCCTCCGGGGAGCTGACCGGGTCCTGCTCCTTCTCGCTGGAGCTCTCCCCGTTTTCCCCCCCGGACACCTCATCAGCACCGTCCTCTGTCGGCTCTGCCAGACGAGGAAGCAGAAAGTCAGAGACACGTTTGGACAAGAAAAGACAATTCAGCTGATGTGGTTCAAGACAAACCAGACACTAATCTGACGTCAGAAACGCGTCTTCTCTGCACCTTAACGCCATCTACACCCCCCCTTAAACTGCACCAAGGAGAAAGTGAACACACAATGAATCTCCTGTCAACGTGTCTCCAACACATTAACTTCTCTCCTCTCTCTGGCGCTGCTGACTGCGCGTCACTGATGAATCCATGAAGTTGACCTCCCGGGTGAAGCGTGGGCCTGTGCGCCCTGCTGCTGCTGCGCCGGGGCCGGTGACTGTGTCCACGTGTGTTTTAGTGTCAGATGAACTGAGCGCGTTTTCATAACAGAAGCTAAAAACTACTGAACCATAAAACAGTTTAAAGTAATACAAAAGAAATAAAACTTTCTGATTACACGTAATAATAACACAAATTAGCCTTTAAAAATTAATAGTTCAAAATATTCATTATTTTTAACCTGTAGATAAAAATAAAAAAATATTTCACCTTCATTCTTTTTTCTCTAAAATCTTATTTTCATATTGACTGATTTTAAAAGATAATTATCACATCAGTGTTTATTTATTGTGCGTTTATTTTCCGTATGTTAAAAGGCTGCATTCATTTTATTTAATACAGAGATCAGTGGTTTTTATTTAATAGTTGTTTGTTTTTCTTATTTAAATGATTGTAGAACAGTAAAATTAGTCTCTCTAAGACAAAGGTCTAATTATTTTTTTTAAATGTCAGAACAGGTTAAATGTTTAACGGTTTTAATAATTCTTTTTCCTCCTGGTTTCACATGTTCGTGGTATTTTTGGTTTGAAAAGTTGATAAAGATCTCGTTTGTTTTCAGTTTGTAGTTGATTTTTTTTATCATTCTCCATTATTCTGTATATATACACTTGTATTTTTGCAGGTCCTTACCCTTTTAACGGGCCATGAAATGAGCTTTGTTATGATTTGGCGCTAAACAAATAAAGATAAATTTATTTTTTTGTTGTTTGCAGCAGTTTTAAATACTTTTACATTATTTATGTTATTATTCGTCTCTGTTCAAACATTGACGTCACTTCAGAATTCACATCCTCAAATAGGAATTATAATTCAGCCCAGACATGAGTCCTTACCGGCGCCTGTTTGAGCTCCAGCCTGCGCGGGCTCCGAGCTGCTCCACCTCAGCTCCAGCTCTTCTGTCCTCGGCGGGGCTCCCTGGTTTCCATCAGCGGACCCAGATATGCCAATGCCGGGCAGCACTCTGAGAGACTCCGGGATGAGGCTCTCCAGGCTTTCGTTGGCCTGCTGCCTGCGCAGCGCCACCTGCGCCGCCATGACGCGCTGCCGCTCGATGATGAGGATGCATTTCTCGCAGGTGCAGTCCTTGAAGCGGCAGTAGCGCTTGTGACCTTTGAGCCAGGACAGCACGCCGTGGTTCCTGCACCGCGCGCACTTGGGGGTCCTCTGCAGCGGAGCCCGCGGTTGGGACACCGGAGCCCCCATGTACAGGTACGGGGAGCCGTAGCCATTCATCCTGGGAGACGCAGCGTGTGTTCCAGGACGCGCAAGTGCATGTGCGCAGAGACGAGGCGTGGTGCGAGTGTTGTTGTCAGCAGCAGGAGCAGTCAGAGAGATGGAGCTGCGCTGCTGCACGCATGACAGGAGGAGAATAAGAGGTGTTGGCTTGTTGTGGAGGATCCACCTTTCCCTCGGCTGACAGCACAGATATGCATCAGGCTGACACGCAGTTATGGAACCGAGTAACCAAAGGCTGTCACACACACACACACACACACACACGCACACACACACACACACACACACACACGCACACACACACACGTGAGGCTGAAGTTCCGCCAGTCAGGATCGGATAACCAGTGTTTCCCTGTGAGGTTCACACGTTTGTAGAGTTTCCTTTTAAACCGGGACAATAACTTTGAAGAGTCCAGAAGACTAGAAACACGCGCTCACCTGTGTGTGGAGATGTCAGGACTGAAACCGCAGCTCCTGAAGCCAGAGGGTTAAAGAAGCAGGAGATTTCAGCTTTAATGATTATTCATGAAATTAAACCTGCGTCTAACAAACATCAAAACTAAGCGGAGGAATTTTTAAAAGGGCCTTTAACTGTAGATTAAAAAAAGAAGAAGGATAAAATGTATTTTAACACCTGATGCTGTTTATTCCTGCATGGAATAAAGAATAAAAACAAATATTTGTCACCAGCTGTTTGTCCGCTTTCTGTGTGAACGGGTCGGGACGCGCTGGACTTCCTGTCCCTGCTGCCTTCAGGCCTTTTACACATAACTTAGATGATTAGGTCTCTGCGTGTATAAAAACCCTTTGGGAGCTATGTCGAGGATGCTGATATGTCCCTTCTGCTGGACTAATAGAGGGCATTGAAACATAACACCGGACAAAGCCGGGGCCCATTTCTGACCGTAAAAAAGGTTTATTCAAGCAAATAATGGGATCCGAGGCGCGCGGCTTATACGGAGAATAAGAGCGCGGTAAACTTCCCCGCATGAAGCCCGTCTCCAGGGCTATTAAGCTTTTAATTGGAAAATAGCAGAGGAAATTTCAAGGTGACTAGAGTGGCTCCGCAGTTTGTGCCGGCCGAGTAGATTTGTGGGGAGTGGGAGACGTAATAAATGTATTCACGTTGTTCGTTGATAAAGAGTAAAACACAGCGTTTAGATTGCAGGCTAAGGCCTGTTCCTGTTTTTATGTTTGATGCAGGGCGAGCTGAGGATGCAGAAAGTCTGAAATCCGCAGGCGCGTTACAAGGCCGCGCGAGCCCGGTCACACAGCCTGGATGAGCCGGGGGGGGGGGGGGGGTTCCCTGCCGGGGCATGCATTTATCTTCATCCAGCCTGAGCAAAGTCACACAAACAGACACGAAGATGAGACGAATCTGATGATTTTACGGCCTCGGGAATTAATAAACCTATAAATAATAAACATCTGCAAAACTGCAGCGATCACGTTAATGAAAAAACACTATATATAAATATATATCTGTAACTTTATTATTTCAGGCGATGCATCGTTCGGGACAGTGAAGAGTTGGTTAAATCACAAAGGGAGGTGTCGAGATGTTGACAGAGATGTCGTGAGCCGATCCAGCTGGTGCAGACTGTGTGAGCCTGTTCTCCTGCTGCCTCAGGATCCTCAGTCATTGAACGTGATGAGAGTTTTAGGAAAGAAAAACACAACGTGCATTTAATTTCTCAGCAGCACACGAGTTAAAAATGAGCTCCACTGTCACCAGCTGCAGCAATAAGGCCATGTAAAATCAAGCCTGCAGAGTGAGCTTTAAACATTCTTCTACAAAGTATTAAATGTAAGACAGTATTTTTACACTGCTGCATTTCTACCATTACTTATGTGATGTATGAGTATTTTCTTCCACCAATGTCAAAGTAAAATGTTGGCAAACAGTAAAGGTCAGAGCTCACTGAGCTCATTCTTTACTGCAGACAAACAGTTAAAACCAGCAAATTACATAGAAAAGATATCAAATAATCATTCATCTTAGATTTGCTTATTTATTTGCACTAAGTTGGGAAAAAAAGGCTGAAAATGTTCCAGAGTATTAAAGTGAGACTATTCTGCTTCGTGACTGGGCATAAATGAAGCATCCACCAGGTGGGTTGTTGCCAAACCCAGATCAAAGTGAACCTTGCTGTCATCCCTGCTGCAGAGACGGGACCACGGGGCTCCAGCTCGATCAGGACAGGGAGCACACAACAAACAAAAAGTCAGTCTGCACACTTTCAGCACCCTGCAGCTGATGATGTTGTGACAAGAAGTGATCATCTCAGTGCGTAAAGGTCAAGAGGAACCTGGTGTATGTGCGTAACCTCCGGGTCCTCAGGCAGCACCGCATGACAAACCGTCCTCGGGCCTGCGTCATGCCAGACGGACTTAGAGACAGTCAAATCAAATCCACACATTTTTTCCAGGTTGTGTGTCTGTGGTGAAAGTCAAAGAGAAAATAAGATGCCTCCGTCTCAACCTCTCAGTGCATTGTTCAGGTGTCTCTAAACTAACAAAACAAATATTGTGTTTTTACTGAAATTCAGAGAAGAGTTTGTAATTCAAATAACAGAGAGAACTGAGCAACAAAAAGAAAGCCACCTTCTGATCCGCTGTTTGTGCAGGTACTTCACTCAGTGTTTGCACAAGCAGAGGAAACTCCTCCAGCGGGGCCCCTTCACACACAGAGGCGGAGCTGACCTCTGTGGAGTGGGGTTATTATTAGGTGCTGATTGGGGGCGTTGCTGCCACTCAGAGGTCCTGTCACAGAAACGCTGATTTAAGACTCCCCAGGGAAGCGGGACGGGGGAATTAGCCGCACATGTGAGTCAGTGGGACGTCTGTGGAAATCACAGAGCATCATTGAGACGTCACTCCCACCAGCCTCCATTGCAGCATCCGATGTTGAAGTTCTACTTCTGCTTCACTTAGTGCGGCCAGAGACTCTATACTCAACAGGCCAGAGCCACAAAGTGAATGAAGTCCCTGTAGAAACTCTTCCTGACTCATCCTGACAGGTGTTCCGTCACGAAACGGGAATTCTGATGAACTTTTAACATGGGTTTTGTTCTGAAGTTTGTGAGAGTGAAGGATTTGTGCATATTTAAGAATTCAGATGTGATGTTGTGTGTGTGATGAACGTCCTCACACACCATCAGGGGGGCTGTGAGCTGATCTCTGCTGCCACTAATGGAAGAGTTGTATGATACGAACTCTAAAATGGCAAATGAAGAGTTAAAATTCAGTTTGAACGTCAGTGTCTAGAGATGTCTGACCGCTCCTCCTGGTGAGATGAAGAGCAACCTGTTGATTTTCAAAGCTTCATTTTTTACTTATTCATAGGACTGAATAATCTTCCACAGTTTCCGTGCATCAAGCATCTTTCTCTAAAACTCTGCTGTTGAATACACCACTCAACATTAAGCAGCTTAGGAATATGTTATCTTTAAATATTCTATAAAACAAAGAAGTTTGTGGTCATTTAAAAACACAGAGTCGTCTTAATGTGACGCCTGGAGTTCAGTCTTTCCTGCACGTGAATGTACTCTAAACAAACACAACTGAACTGTGTCTCAAAAGTTTGTACAGTAAAAAAAGAGTTTCCCTTTCCACGTCCTCTTCCTCACTTCCCGCTGGATCCGAGCAGAGTTTTTTTTTTTATCCGTTATGGGAGGGCATGATTCACCGAGGCACAGGCAGCTCAAGGAAAACCAATCCTGTGACACTTTCTCCCCTGCGCTGTACACAGGGCAGCAGCAGCTACAGAAGGACGAGGCAGCGGCAGCGTGATAAAACGTCCTGCCTTAACTAAACTCGTAAAGCACGGGGCAATAAAACTCAATCTTCTGTAAAATCCAATTAAGTCATTATCTGACTGATTGTATCTTTAATTGAAAACAGAAGTGACAGTAAATTTCTGTGATATATCAGGATCAATCGATACTGCTGTACAATCTGGTCTCGGGCGGTGATTTATAATGTCAGAGCCCTTATAGGTAACTCCACATTCTTCTCTCTAAAACCACTGGTGGATGAAATTAAGAGTAAGTGCGTTTCATAAAAAAACAAGATGGTCACGTTATTGATTACAACACATGGGACAGAATCCAATGAATGTTCCCACAGCGCAGCACAAAGAAAATACAAGTAATTCTCTTGGTCTTTTTTTATGTTGTTGTTCCAAGCACACAATCACATTTACACTCTATCACTGAGAGCGTTTTTATATCCCTAAAACTTGTAACAACATAAACTCCAAGTCTCCAAATTACCTCTGTTGCTGCCTCATTCAGACACAAACACAAACAAACACTTTGAAATGAATCTCCATAAAGCGCTGAAGAAATGTGCAGTGCAGCGGCGTGGTCTGCTTCACAGTGGCAGAAAAGTTCACCCCATTTAAATTAAAACAACACAACTCGAGCACGTTTGTGCAGCAGTCGGCAGCTCAGAGCAACAAATGTTTTGGTATTTCTGTCTTAAAGAGCACAAATGGATTTCCACAGAGGCCCAAGAGCCCAAAAGGTCAAACGCTCCCTGGGCCAAGCTGGTTTGAAATCTACACGTAAGATGCACAGACGACCAACAGGACATGAGAAGGACCATGCAGGCGGCTTCATACTGAAATAAAGTCACACATTGAAACAACAAATACCTGTAACGTAACTGAAGTAAAAACTGGGCTGCTGTTGGAGAGATGGTTTTTATTGTCAGTTGTTTTTTCTGTTGTTCAGAAAATAAATGCTTGAAACATACAGTGATATGAAACAGAGAGAAGCTTTAAGGTCCTCGAACTGAATTTATTATTATTTATTACAATCAAATAAGTTTCATCTGATCAGCTGACTGATTAAACGAGCCGTCACTATAAAGACAAGAGGAACGAAATGACTCGACCACAAAACAGAAGCTGGCAAACTAATGGAACTAACAGCAATACACACGGCGCATATTAGTGCATGTGACATGGGGAAGAAACGCAGGAACAGACTCTTCGTTCGGCCAAATTTCACTTTTGAAATTGTCTTAGTAAGAGCTCGGGATTTACAGCAACAGTGACTCAATGTTTGAGTAAAAACAAGGCTGCGTTCGAGAACTCAAGTCTGCTCAGTTACTGTTAACGGAAATCGTTATTCATCTTTGGTTAACCGTCGACACCGCATGCGTGTTGAGAGTTGCTTCTGGAGAACGAAAAATGTACGTTAAACTTTAAAAGTACGGAAGCTAAGATACGTATTCACAACACGTTTATTCAACCTTTGCACCAAAGGTTTCTCCAATTTAAATTTATTTTACGTTATCTTTGAAGTGTTGATGAGCTTCATCAAAAGATTTGATGGCGACAAAACATAAACTAAAAATTCATAAGAAAAGCCCGTTACTGTGCCTCCTGTGCAAAAACAGAGGAACCTCAAACATCTGGGAACTTTAGAGCTGCTTCGCAGGAACATCAACAGAGTCGCTGAAACCATCAGTAGCTCGTTCACTTGGTGCCGTCGCAGTCGATGATGGAGTTGACGGTGAAGCTGAGCGTCTCGCCGTTGGCCCCACACTCAGCCTTGACATCGGAGTTGACCAGCGAGCTGATGGACCTGCAGGTCAGGGTGGAGTCGTGACCGGTGGACATGCTGCTGGTGGAGAAGGCTGCAGAGAGAAGAGGATGGTGGTCATCATCACTTACTTCCTGTAGCATCACCGAATTCACGCTGAGATTTCTAAATGTCATCTACAGCAAGTGTGCGTTTGGGCTTCTGTGGAAACTATTTCACTTCAGCAGCGACGTCTCATGGACGCTGGGTAACTGTGAGGTCAAAGGTCGGGCTCAGGGACACACCTGGTGGGGGATGATAGATGAGTTTCCTCTGACATATCAGGACTATGTTATTAGAAAAGTTCATCACTGATGTAGTTTGGTCCACGCTTCAATTAATAAAAGTCCATTATTTGCATCTAGTGTGAAAAAAAGAGTCGCTGGCAAATTAACAGCCGCGACTTTGTTGAATCTTAGTCATGACTGAACACGCATCATGTCTGATCATCAGATAGAGGAGGAAGTCTGAACTGATCCAGTTTTTACAGCTGGTGAGTTTAACATTTCCTCTAACTTTACCATTACGTTCCTAGAAGCTTTACTCACCTGTGCAGATTATTATGTATTTAGAACACAGATTAAATTAAAGTCTTTCCCTTGGATGCACCTCGGAGTCTTTAATGTGAAACATTCATATTGCTTTTTGCTTTTTTTTATCAGGTACAGCGCCGTGCGTAAAATAAAAATGTCTTCAGACTGTGAGGCGAATAAATAAAAAGGAGAAGAGAAGTGCTGTTGTGGGAGATAAAAAAAAGCAGCAGAACAAATGGTCCTGTATTCAGCCGATTTAAATATGACTGCACAGCGAAATGATTTTTAGCAAAGCTTAGGATTTATAGCTAATTGAATTAGTCAGCTTAAAGGGAAGACTAAACGCAAACCAAAAGCACAGTTCACGACTAACACGGTGCGCTCACACATCCTAGCGCAAACTAAGCCCGAGCCCAGCAGACATCAGCTCAGCCAGCCGCAACCTGCCGCTGCGTTTCTGCACTCACTCACTCCCTCTGAACCTTCTTCACCTTAAATGTTTAATCTCTCACATTAACCCCACATCAAGATCCTCAGAGACATCAAATCTGCTTCACATCAGACATTCGTTGTGCTCAGACGGTCGGTCGATGGATTTTTTCAGGCAGTTATTGGACAGCGCTTTGCTCAGTCTGAGCCCAGTATCCATTTCATTAATCAAATTAAAAACCTTCAGTGCAGTTTTATTGAAATCCAACGATTCTAAGTTGTGTGTTGTGCTCCAGCTGTGCACAGACCCGATTGGCTCTCTTCAGCTTTGCTCATCCTTCACCCCCCCCCCCTGTGATGGTGGGAGAAGAAAAGATGAGTAATTTTTCTCCTCATTAACTTCCTGATTGGTTTCAGACTCCAAATTTTGCCCTTCTGCAGTTTGTCACCAATTCCAAACTGGCAGACCGATCGTTAATACTAATGTTTGTGTAGCTAAGTGCAGGCGGGTTTTTTTTGCCGTTAGTGGACTCCTTGTACAGCAATAACAGCATGTGGGTGGGAGAGAGAGAGAGCGGCTGTGAATTAGCCCGTTCACTGTTAATTCTCCGCTCGTTCATCAGCAGGAAATCTATGATGTAATTAAAGGCTGAGAGCAACGTGTTAGTTTTCACAGGGGATGTTAAATCACGACGCGTGTTCTCAGCTGCACCCGAACATCGCCTGCTCTCTTGTTTACTGCAGATTAATGTCTGAGACAGCACAAAGCCTTGTTCTCAATTAGCTGTTAGTGAAGTTGCCAATTCATGGCTGAAATCCTGTGCACGGCTAAAACATCTACTACAACAAGAAAATAGTTTCACTTTTGGTTTTTGAGCAACAATAGAAAAACAAATGTCAACGAGAGATGCTGTGAAACTCCAACCCATAAGACCAGAGGATAAGGAAGAGCTGGAGGCCCTGCTTTTCTGATCCTACATCCTGTGACACACTTACATTCTAATAGCATACTGATTATCTTATTTTCGCCACAGAAAACCATCTCAACCTTGCCTCTAACTTTGTCTCCAAACTGCTCCACTTGATCCGTCCCTCTGATTTACCCACTTCCACTTTCATCCTTCCTGATCCTCCCAAAGAAAATCATTACACCTTCAGCTCTGCCACCTCTAACTGTCTCTCTGTTAGCGCCACCGTCTCCAAACCAAACCTCAGCAGGTCTCACTACAGCTTTGTAAATCACATTTTAATAGCATACATCTGACAAACTGGAACCACATAATATTTGACACCATCAATTAGTGGTGTTAATATAATAATAAGTGAACCCAGCTGCACGTCCCCAAGTGTCACGAGACGACTATGATGCCGTCGCTGAAACACTTTGACACAATCTCTCGCAGCATTTTGCAGACTCAATCAGATCTAATGAGGAAATGTCGAGTTCAAACCCCACATTTAGACTTTATTTTGAACATCTGGACTTTATGCAAAGCAGAAAAGTCACCATGTAATGCTGCATTTTCATCTGAGGCTCAGCCTGTAACTGGTTTGTAACGAGGCCGACTCTACCTGCTTGTGTTGAAAGAGGGTTTCTACTCCTGAATGAACTTTTGCCCTTTTCCCAGTCACTCAGCACTCTATATAAGATTTCCAAACTATTAAACAGTCTTTGTGTGCAACAACAAAAGGAAGCTTTCTTAACCTCCCACTTGTCCTGTTAAGCGAGGGACGGAGGGAGTGAATGAAGGTGCAATCATTTCTGCTGCTGCCAAAAAGGGGAACAAAAGCCCAGATGTGAGAGGAAATGGTAATTCAGCCTGATCCAGCAGGGATAAGCTCTCTCTGTGGGTGTCATACTCTACACTCATCCACCATACACAGGGGTCATGGGGGTAGATTACACTAAGGTAAACACACACGGCTGCAGTAATATCTTTGAGAGGAGTTCTTTTTCTTTTTCATTCATCATCTTTTCTGACGTTACACCAACGTTCACGTGAATGTCTGATACAAAAACTCACAGAGGAAGTCAGAGAATATTCATTTCATTTTTTAATACACTGCTAAAAGAAACGAGGAAGCACATCACAGCCTAACACTGGTCCATCAGACTAAAGAGCGTGGAGGAGACACCGGGAGGACGGCTGATACCGGGTAGTTGGAGTGTGCCACAGATTATTTTTGCCCTTCTGCAGAAACAGCATCGGGGGACATTATGTGTTGTGCATCTGGCATCTACTACGACAGACTGTCAAGCTCTGATGCTTAGATCCAGGTCTATGTGTCCACAAAACAGGAGCCCAGATGTTGTCAGGTGGGCGCGCACACACACACACACACACACACACACACACACACACAAACACTTGCTGTGATGAAATAAATAAAACAACTTGTGATTTTGTTTTTCTTTGAGTGGTTATTGGATCTTTCAGTTACGCCTCATCGTGTCTTTTATTGTCTGTCAGAGAAATGTCGTGTTCACTAAATTCACAGTGAGATTCAACTACAACGTGACACTGTAGCTCAAACTTAGCTGATCCAATCAACTTTGTGAATGTGTCAGTGTCCAGGGACAGGAGCGCTTAGTGGAGGCTATTATCAAGGGAACAAAAATTCAATCTTGAGAATGAAGAGTTGCCTGTCACATGACAAGGTTGGCTTGGGATTAAATGGCTCCCATTAAAACGATACGAGCTGTGTCTTTAAAAAAAAGGCCCTGGCCACTTTGAGAGGGTCCCATGTGTGTCTAACTGAGGACGACCCTCGCAGAGATGGACGCTTCCCTCTTGAGAAACTATATGGGTGTCTGGCACCTCATCATCAGGCCAGCAGCAGGATTTAATGGCCCGGAAAACCGAGTCAAAGAGCAGACAGGCAGGCAGGCAGGCTTTAAATACAGAGCACTGAAGAGTGGAGGCTCATGCCACTCAGCTGATGTTCACACCACAGACCTTCACCCCCAGCTTCAAGTCACTGATCTGACCTTTTCTACGTGTTTTGGCAGGTGTTAATTCAACTAATCCTCCATAAAGTGACCGATATCTGAGACCAACATGAAGCCACATCACCTCGGATAGAGCATGACTATCATAGATTCAGCCTTTTTCTTTTTACAAAGTGGAGAAATCATGCAGCCCCATCGATGCCACTTACAACGAGAGGTGACCACTGCTGTGCAGACAATCCTGTGCCTAAACCTTTAAACTGTTACGTAACCCAAATGTCACGACAGTCCCACTAAGAGCAACCAGACTCTACCAGCACTCCACTTAAGCTGTCTTAAATATTGCTGCAGCTGGAAGAGAGCCTCAGAGAAAGCAGGGGAGTGAAGCCTGATGCTGCTAATTTCAAGCCACATCAAACAGCTTAGTCAGGGAACTAAACAAAGAGTCAAATAATAGATTTTACATTATCGTGAATGAGAAGTGTTCGTTTCACAGTGTGTGATTTTAAAAACCTTCCACATATTTCTCATCTCATTGCCCCAACAAAGGGCTGTTAATACAATTATTGGTCCGCGGTGGAACTGAGGAGCCTGGACGGCCCGCTCAGGCTGACAGAAGGCATCGGCGTTGGGGTCAAAGGCTAATTAAGCACAGAGGAACCTTTGCTCCTGCATTGTTAACCAATCTGTCCCCGATGAAGACGAGTGCCGGGGAGGCGTGACACAGCACTCGTCCCTATGCTAAATCTCCATTTTGGCTACTGTGCCTCATCAACTCACCAAATGGCCCGTCAGTCTATCGCTGGGCTCCCTGACGTGGTCCGCCGAGGAGTTATGGACATGTAATAATGAGCTGAGGCAGCCGATCAATGTTTGCAGGACTCTTCTGTCATTATATTTTAAACAAGAGATTCATTGTGAGTCGACAGGGTAAGAAAAATGCCAAAGTAAAGGACACAGGAAGAGTGAAATATATTGCTATGGAAAGGAGGGCGCTAAAGCTGCCAAATGTGTTTATCCAAGTCGCTCAGCTGTTTCATAGAGCTGCCAAGGCAACGTCATTCGTCAATCCACGCACGGAGCAAGTGACTACAGCAGGATGATGAGGTAGGAGGGCGCCGTAGCTAAGCAAGTTCGTCTCTACAGCATCCACTTCCACGCGTCTGTGAGCGTCTTCTTCCTGACGCCACAGATTACTGTTCAGTCAGGGCTCAGTTCAAGGATGTCGCTCTAAAAGAGCTGAATGGTATCATTAACCACTCAGAATCATGTGGTTATCATAATTATCGCTACACCGCAATACGTTTAGTTGGACTAACGGAGACACCACACTTAATTAAATGTGCACAGTTCTCTGCTGGTTTCAAATAAAAAAACAACAACTGGCATCTTGTCATTTCGTGGGATCTGTTATGTTTTACACACGATATACAAACAGAACAGAACATAAAAAGTGAGCAGAATCCCGTCGTGACTCTCTGAGCTGGACAGTGTGAGAGTGAGAGTGAGTGTGAGAGGGAGAAAGAGAGAGTGAGGGGAAGAGGACATAAACTACACAGCCCCGGCCTTTTAATGTCTCCACAGCCCCAGGCCTGTGTTAATAGTGATGTCGTACAACACATTACAACAGTGCTTGTGCCCTGAGCAGACAATTACACCGGTATTTAGCCCGTCCACAGCTCCAGAGGCTATCGGGGCACTTAGCAGCACAGCGGGGTGGGGACAACAACCTGACAGGCCACACAGGACTCTCCCACTGTAACGGAGGGCCGGGGCACACAGTCAATCAGCCAACGGGGCTCCCCGGGACCTGTCTGGCCCCAGCAGGGTCACTTTTCTCTTCTTGGCTTTTCAATAAATCTGAAACACCACAGCAAACAAGTGGCGTTTACAGAAGAATGGGAGAAACGTGGTTGTCTCACATTGTCCCGTCTTACTCATTAGCAACAGACCTGCAGATTTAAAGCTCTCACTGTGAAACCATAAATGAACAACAACTGAATTACTGAACGACTCATTAATTACATCACATTAATTACAACATATATGAACAGGTTTGCAGATGATATGACTACGTTAATGTTCCTTTAATTGTTTGACTCAATTCACACCACAATTCAATCATAAACATTATCAAAAATGGAAACCAATCTTCCTCGTTCGCCAGCTTTAATGTGGGTTCTACTGCCTGCGCTTCTCAGTTTGTAACGACGAGCTGAGCTGAGTGACGTTTCCAGCACGCCGGCGGCCAAACGAACTCTGGCAGTTACACGACGTGAAACAGCACTTCCTCTTAAAGAGGTCACCTCTCGGGTTAGAGGCAGCGCTTTGTTTGGGGTTTAATAAATCCGAGAGAGTGAGAAGCCTTTCTGACATCTCCAGAACAAGCGTAGCCACAAGCGTGACGGGATTTACCTGTGTGTGGGTGAAAGGTTTGAGGTAATCTGATCTGAGAGCAGGTAACGCCCACTTTACACAGGAAACAAAGAAACATACTGATGCCGATCTCTGCGTTTTCTCCTCCGGAGGAAGCAGAGAACCTGAAACGACAGACTTTATCTGCAGTAACTCACGTTGTTGTACAGTGCAGTATGGATTTAGGCAGGAAAAAAAATCAATAGGAATATCATCTAGAAAGATAGTAATGGATTTCTAACGTAATGGGCTCACACAGGTCTATCGATTAGCAGGATTAACATCTGCAATACCTCAACACTCTGATTTGCATTTAAATGACTGAGCGCTCTGTGCTGACACCAATATAACAAAGCAGATAAATGTATAGCCAGCGCTGCGGTCGGACTGCAAAAGTAAGTGGTGAGCTGCCGCACTGACGAACAGCTCGCAAAGTCTGAGAAGAAGTCTAGACAAGGACGAAAAGGGAGAGAACGTCGACACTGACAGACTCAGGATGAAGCTGTCGCCTGTAAGACGTCTGGGGCAGCTCGTCTGAGCAGAGCGGGTGGAGAGGAGGCAGATGTGGAGAAACACTGTGTATATATATGTATATATATATATATATATATATATATGAAGGGTGGGGTGGGGCGGCAGTGTGAGGTGAGATGCTGGGAGGTCAGCGAGGTGGTGGTGGTGGTGGTGGGGGGGGGGGTTGATGGACTGCGCTGTCACCTCCCACCCTGCGATTTACGGCGGCAGGGCTGCTGACGAGTGCGGCGCAGTAAACAGGCCGGCCGGGGGCGTATTTCACAGGGAGCTGGCTTTTATGAAGAACACCAGGACGGCTCTCCCCACAGCTCCGCCCGGCGCGCCGTGACGGATGGAGAAAGACGCATGACAAGCTTCATCATTGTTTGTAAATCTTAACTGTTCCCGCTCACTAACTCCAGAAGGCAATTTTGCGGAGACAGCAGGGTCTGGGGAGGGGGGGGGGTGGAGAGAGGAGAAGAAGAAGAGAAGGGGAATGCGAGGAGGGGGAAGGACAGCGTGGCACTCCTGAAGGTTATTTGGATCTCTGTATTTGGCCAACTGATTAGTCCCATCCAGGAGGGAGATAAATCTGACGGAGTGTGTGTGGCAGCCAGGCAGGGGAGGGAAGGCAGGCTCCGCGTGCACAGCTCTTCCCTCGCCAGAGACGGATTCAGAGGTGCACAACACGCGCGGTCAAAGTGAAACAGCTGAAGGAACGAAAAGATAAATGGCTAAATTATATTCACCAAAGAAATGCAACACAAAACCCATTAGCTGCTGTTGTTGGAATATTAATCTGCAGAGTCTGAATTAGTAAGTTCAAGAACTTTTATCCTTCAATGACTAAACTAAATGTATAATAATGAAAATAACCATTATTCAAACAGAAACAAGAAGACAACAGCAGTGACGGCGGGACAGGAGACACACAGGTGGCAGAGCGACTGAACGGGAAACGGGGATGTGCTGATACGGACTGAACTCGCGTGAAGGCGTTAGATAATCCGGCGAGGGGGGTGTGGGAAAGGGGGGGTGTATAAAGGAAAGTAACTAATTGCAGAATGAAGACAGGTGCAGATAGTGCAGGGAGTCAAGTGCGTAATCGGAAACAGCTGGTGATAATGAGTGATTGCGAGCCGGGCGTGATAAGGTGTGTGCGTAAGTGGGTACGGGGGGCGTGACGGTGAGTGGACGAGACTGCATGAATGGACGGGGGTGGGACGGGGAGAACACGAAGCAGGCGACAGAAAAGCATCAAAACCAAACAAAGATGCAGATGAGGCCCGAAACCGTGGCAGGAAGAGGAAAGGAGAAGCATTAGTTACTGGTTCCACATTTTTAAATAAAAATAAATATTCCTTATGTTTGTAAACACCAGGCAAAGTTTTACAGAACCTGCAGGATCCACAGGAACTTCATAACACTGAGATAACCTTTTGATAATTCATAAAACGTCCTTCCACTCCACTTTACTCTGTGCGTTCCTCAGGTAAAAGGACACACGTCCAGCAGATGGGAAAGAAATGATGATTCATCAGACCAGGACACCACCTTCTAACGCTTCACGATGTAGTTGTGACACTCAGGTTCCCGTTATAGGCACTTTGTGACCATACGCAGCGAGCGGCAGTGCACCGCATGATCCGACGCCCGTCCGTGGCCGTGGAGCCTCGGACACTTTTAGGTTGGCTCTTGTCTGAGTCTGTGCATCTACTGACGCGATGTGTGGAGTGAAAGGGTGTCTCGCCAGATTGCAATTTAGAATTGCTCCTGAAAGAACACTAAGATGAAAGACATCAAGGACAAACAACAGCTTGACAGTTGCCAGTTTGAACAGGCACGCCGGTCAGTCCAGCGTGTGTCTCTCCCTCCCCCTGACCTGTGCTGGATCCTCCCTCCTATCTCGCCCTTATCGCGTACACAACATGCGCTCTTTACAGGAGTTCCAAAAGATACGTTTCTCAAAATATTAAGCAGTGAACACAAACGGATTTGAGAAAGCAGGCTCAGACTCCCACTGCTCAGAACGACGCTGTCTCTCTAGTTTTACATGTAAATGTCCCTCAAATGAAACCTGCACATGGATTCAATGCACCAGTCCTACATCCACAGCTCTGTAGTAAAGTAAAAAAGAAAAAAGTGAGACTTGTAAAAGTAAAAAAAACAAAACAACTTAACTTTAGACAAATTGCATCCAGTAAATTTTAATGACAGTCTTGACTTGAGTAAAATCCTCCCCTGAGTGTACTTAACCACATTGTTGATAAAGTCTTGGTAAAACTTAATGGGCCTGATGAGTGTGTGTGTGTGTGTGTGTGTGTGTGCGTGTGCGTGTCACTCACAGGCTGCCATGTTTTCAGAGAAGTTGTTGCTGCTGCTTTCATCTAGACTCAGGAGAGATGGCACACAAGTGGTGGTGCTCAGGCCCTGAGTCAGATAGGTGGCCGCAGGGTAGTAGGAGTGCATGCGGTACTGAGAGGGCACGTTGTGGGTGGACAGGCGTCCATCACTATGGGGCATCTGCTGTATACAAGAAAATATAGAGAGAGACAATTTCATACACAGAAATGTACATGAACATGCTAACCAACTGACCTGACAGATCTGAGGCTCAAAGAGTTTCACGAGACACTAAACTCACTAAAGATTAAAACTAGAACGCTAAAGATGTTCTCATCAGTGGTGAAGCTGCCAGAAAATGGTGAGAAAACGCTCATTAAGCTCAAAGTGTCCAAATATGTTTCACTTAACTTGATCCATGACAGAGAAATGCAGAAAATATTCACATCTATGACGCTGGAATCAGGCTGGAAGTGTCACTCTACAAGACACTGATGGAGGCTGCCTGTCCACGAGGGTTATTCCAAGGCTATAAGTAAAGTATTCCTCCTGTATTATTATTATTGTTCTTATTAAACGGACAGGAGGAAATAGATATAACATGTTACTGAATATTTGTAGCGTTTCGATTCACAGGTCCCTCGCTTGCTCTAAAAACGGCCGCAACACGCAGCACCGGCTTTTTCCAGCACTCGGGAAACTTTAAAATGAGCTGTCTACTCAGCAGCAAGGCTGCCTCAGCGAGGGTTTTCAATTTCACTTTTATGGAATTTGATTTCTGTCAGCCTGTAATACGTCACCCGTATTGTCCACCCCATCAATTCTCCGACAGCTTTATAAACTGTTATTTAAGCTACACTCGGCTCTTGTATTAGGCCGTGAAAAATACAATAGAGATTGGACCGGAGTCTAGAAAGTGCACCAAGCTTACAGTTTGCAAGACACACACACACACACACACACACCTGTCTTGGTGAAAGTTGGCCAGAAAAGGCCAGTTTTACCATGATTATAGGAAAGGTTTACGACTAGTGGTCACAGGTAAATATACACGGAGCTGTGCTTGCACCGTACTGTCTCTGCTCAACCAACGTTGCCATGAGGATTAACCCCTCGGCTAACTCGCCGACTCCTGGGGGGGTTTCTTTACCTCCCTGAAAGGGCCTGTCCTCTTATCTGGCACCATCTCCTGTCTGAATGCTCCCCACCGCCCTCATATTATCGTCACCCACCTGCATGACAGCCAGGCATCACTGAGAGCAGGAGGAGGGAGAGAAGGAAGATAAGAGGCGCAGTGTTTTCCTGGGGGTCGATGTAGTCGTGAAGCGAGATCAATGAATCTATGGATCACTGATGGCTATAGCTGGATAAATTCATATTTTCCCTGTGCTCTGTGGACAGCTCAGGTAGACCACAGCGATAAGCAGCAAATATGGAGACAAAATCAAGACTGACTAACTCAAGGATAATCACTTGAGCAGAGGATACTAAAACCCCCACAGCCCATTAAACTGAAGGGGTTTAGGACAGGTAAAGGAGAAAAGCTTTTCTGCTTGTGATAATTATTCCACTGCACAGTAAAAACACTACATCTGTTTATTAGTTCAACATTTCCATCGCCCTCGATGAGTTACACACGGTGCAACTTTGTTTGTGCAGCTGAAATGCGTCTTTATTCGAAGATGAAGTAAAAGGGTCCCTGAATTCAGATAACCACAGCACGTAGCCCTCTCAGCCTGACAGCGTCACTGGAAATACCATAAATCAGAAAGGAGGATGGCTAAATTATGCTAAAGAGTGCTAACTGATTAGCATTAATGCGCTCACTTTCTCCTTCGAGCGCCGAGGCGTAGCGGTTTGTTCCTCCGCCGACAGACAATACCATTAACCTTTGCAATTCAGCCGCTGCCGCGCGCTGGCGGGTGAGCGGAGGCAGTGACCCCAAAACTAGATGTTGCTACTGGGACGAATTGTTGGTGGTGTGGATGGAGAAGAGGAGGTGCGGACAAACCCAACAAATAACCTCATCAGACGTCACGGGAGAGTTATGCGTCTAATTTGCCTCGACACAGTAGAGATACATGAAAGCATAAATCAGTGAAAAGATACAGCAGTGTGTGTGTGTGTGTGTGTGTGTGTCTCCCTGATGTGTCCTACATTATACCATAAGTGTCAACATTAAAGCAGACACAGCCAAAAGAAGACAAAGCAATATAAACCATACACCAATCTCTAAAACTCATGCTACATCGCTGCCATATCATAGAGACGCTTTAGAAAGAATTCACTGAAATCCTTTTTTTCTTTTTTTCTAACAGCCAACAAACGAGACGTTTTCATTTAAGTTCACCTCAGTTTATTTCTAGATGCATGAGTGAGTCCAACCAGCCTTTCAATGGAGTCTTTCTTCATTTTATCTCCTTCTTAGTGTTGTTTTTTTATATCTTACTCCGACTCATGTTGTTGCTTTCCTGAGCTGATCAGCATAAGTGAACCTGTGGGAAACTTTCTGATCACCTGCATTTGCGTAAAGAATTATGGACACTTTGTGAAAGAGGCTGTTCTTAGCTTTACTCTGCTGCTGCGACATGTGAATTAATCTCCTCTTAATGAACAGGTTAGCGCTGACATGTCTGTAATGCAAGACAGGAGAAACTGAAAAGGAAGCTTTTAAACAGTGGAAATTACTGCTAGACGTTTTATGATATAGCTAAGACCAGTGACTTTAATTAGCGGCACCGCCACACTGTAGTTTTTCCTACGCCCACTTGACTTCATCACAAAGCCAAAAAAAATACAACATATGGTCAGTAATTACAGCAGAGAATCAGCTTCCTGAAGAAATGAAAGACTACACCACGCATCTCTCCATCATGAGAGGGAAAACATCCCATCCTGTGTGAAGGTGAGACTCTGCATGTGGACACACTGCAGCTGCTGCAAAAGCATTTGTGGCATTAATGCAACACATGGACATATCTGAAAAAAGGTAAAGAACTGGGTGAAAACCTCAACAAAAATATGTTTTCTCTTTAATTTCAACTTAACCTTCTATTTTGATCCTTCAGTCATCAGCTTTATTGTCTCATTAAGGTTGAAATGCTGCGGATATAAAGTCTATGTAGCAGTGACAATAAAGATGCAGTCTCTGACCACCTACACCTATACTATCTAATGCAATCCAACTCAGCAGCTCTCCTTCCTTTTAACAGGATGGCCAAATCATTAGAAACACGTAATGCACTGCAGTACGACTCCACCTTCCTGACAAAACTTACAAATGGAGAAATTGTGAAAGACTAGAGCTGCTGCAAATGATTGGATTTGAGTGTAAATATATGTTAATAATGAGGTTAAAGCTCAGTGGGTAGACCAGTCCTCTACAAATGTGAGGGTCAGTGGATGGATCCCTTGTCCTGCCAGGCTACATGTCAATGCGTCCTCAACGAGACAAAGTCGTGCTGACGTGTCCAACAACCCTTTCTTCTAATAGTTAAAAGTCACCTGGTACTGCTGGTAGTTGTAGAGGTTGCCGTAGTAGGTGGGGTAACGTGAAGGCTGGTAGAAATTATAATAGGGGGTTTCCAGCAGCAGGTCGGATGTTCCCTCAGCATGAGCCCTGACACCCGCCGACGGGCTGGAGGAAGATGCAGAGCGAGCCTCTGGACAAAACACAAGACAAACGTCAATTAGGAGGGTTATTTAAGTCACATGTAGGCAGTGTAGTAGTCAAGAGTCTTGGCAAAGTCTTGGTTTACACCTCCTCTAGCTCAAACTACTGTCAACAGCACCATCTGCAGGTGACAGCTGACTGCATTCGGTGTCAAATCAGCAAAACCAACAACACACAATCATAACCCAGTAATGGGGCTTGTCCTGTTGGGACAAATGATCCCATCAAATCACAATTACTTATTATCTGGTGTTCTTTCCTTATCAACAAGGCCACATTCTTCTCAAGCAGACCATGATCTCTCAGCCTTATACAATGAAGACACTGTGCAGCACTGACGCCACAGATAATAACATATGTTGTCCTTGTTCAGCCTCTTGTCATCGGTGAATCACCGAGTTCTGAACTCCCTTTCCACCTCAGTCTTTCCCGTCTGCTACCAAGCCAGGGACCCAGAGTTCACACTTTCACACGCACAAAGCAGAGTCAGTGCGCTGGCAGCCTTGACCTCAGGTCAAGAAACATGGTATCTGTTTCTGCCTCCGCACCATTAACATAGAAATCAAAAGAAATCACGACGCTGCCACAAACTCTACTGTCATTTATTTTCCATGTGAGGGTTATGATAATAAAAACATCATCAATGCGAGGCGTGATTGTTGTTCCGGTACGAGCGCGCCACACCTGCATGTTTGCACTTTAAGAGTTGTCTAAGCTTCATGATTACGACTTGATGAAGGCCAGACAACCAGAAACAGCTGTAAATATTGAGTGTGATCATCTGAACACGTTTCTTTTGGCTCATTTGAAATTCCTACACCGTCATTATTAAGAAAGTTCAGAGTGAGCATGTTTTTGAACATGCCTCAGCTGTATGCATGCGTCTGGCCTGGTAGCTCAATGGGTCAGACTGGGATTCAGAAGGTTGCAGGTTCGAAACTCCTAGTCCACCCCCTACCAGGTGTGTCCTTGAGCCAGACACCCTGCGCTAGCTCCCTGTAAGTCGCTTTGGATAAAAGCGTCTGCCGAGCAAAGTAAAATTAAAATTCCTATAATGTAAAACAAATTAATTTATAAAAAAAGACTGCAACTAACAGGTTATTTTATGTATAAAAATCATGTGCATATCAATAAATCAATAGTTTGTTACTCACCTGGCACATAAAATGTAAGACTATAATTGTTATATATTGATTTTATTATCAGTGCGAGATGAGGAGGGAAACAAACACCTTATGTTTCCAGGTGAATGCACAATAACAGAGTTGTTGCTTGGACACAGTGACTCTCCTGCACAGTTGTATCATCACCTGTCAGCTCTCGGCGCATCACAGTAAGCAGAGGTACAGTGGTTCGGGCATAGCTCATGTCATGTCTACAGGGTAACAGACTAGTCCCCAGCATCTACTCCCAGTCGAATGTCATGTTGCCACACCTCACCTGCAGCAGCAAAGGTGGAGGTGGAGCTGGGAGTCGGGGCTCGTCCCTCCACAGAGAACAAGCAGTCTGGTCCCGCTTCGTTCTTCACCATAACCTCGGGGCCGGACAGAGACACAGGACTACAAATACCAAGCTCCTCCTCCTGCGCTTGCTGCCTTCTCAGGGCAACCTGGATGGAAGGAAAATAAAATAAAACAGGTCTTATCTATCGAGTTGGCAAAATAAACTCACGATCTTCTGGCTACAAATAATATTTAGACACAATCAGAAAATGAGAAAATGTGTGATATGGTCAGTTAGTAGTATAATACTACAAAACCTCACACAGACATATGTTTGCTGCTTCGTCTCGGACGATCTTTGCTTTGCTTGGCAGACGATGACCACACATTCGTTTCCAATAAAAAGTTTCTCTTACACATATTTATGATAAGCTGCTTACAATAACTCTTTGGCTTTCAATGCATATTACTGAGGTAGCAAGTAATCATTACTCATTATGAATTAATATGTAAATTACTTTGATCATAGCTTTATTCATATATTAAGGACATAATCCTCCCATGTTCATGCTCCTCTTGCTCATATATCAGAGTGGGCACTTAGTTAGTTAGTAGTCAGTAGTTAGTAGTAGTTAGTAGTCAGATAAAGCGCAGTAAATAAAGGTTAATAATGTAGAGTTAGAGTCATTAAAGGTTGTGGTAGGTGCCATTTTTAAGTCACCTGAAGGAAACAGTCAAACTGGCCCCTGGAGAGTTTGATTATTATTTATTTCAGTGATTAACTGAAACACCAGCACACACAGAAGGCCAGATTCAAGGAGGAGAGTTCATTTGTGTGAGTAAATAACTATTTACAGAGTTTGTCTGTGTGAAAACGAGCTGAATTCATTTTCCAGTCATATTTTATCTCCTCAGCAGAGACTCAGTCATTGATGTTGATCCCAGGGCGACTGTGGCTTTGACAAAAACAAGAAGTTGAACACTAAACCATGAATTAACCCGCCACCAGGCTGGAGCCAAACTAAAGTGTTTCTAAACTTTCAGCATGTTGAACAACATGACAACACACACACACACACAGAGGTTAAGCTAGCCGCGCTAACGGTTACCTGCGCCGCCATCACGCGCTGCCGCTCCGCTATCAATTTGCACTTTGCGCACTGACAGTCCCGCCAGTTGCAGAAACGCTTGTGTCCCTTCAGGGGCGACACGTAGCCGTGGTTCCTGCAGCGGGAGCACTTGGGCATCCTCGGGGGCTTCTGGCCTCTGCACGGGGTCAGGGCTCCGGGGCTCGGCGGCGCCTGCTTCCTCTGCCGCTCCTTGCTCATGCTTGCTGCGGGCTGGTGCCGGGCTGGAGGCTGTAAGGTCACGCGCGCCCCCCCCCCGCCGGGATGGGGTTTCCCACTCGCCCCGGAGCGCGTGGGAGTTTTTCCAAAGTCCTGAGGAAGGAGAGGAGCTGGAAGCGGGGGGAGAGGAGCACGTCAGGACGTCTGCTTCACACTTTATTATCAGGAAAACGTATTCTTCAGTGTGTACAAGCAAACAATTTAAAACTCCGTATTTAATACATAGTATTTAACAACATCTACTGTGTGTTGGTTAGTTACAGCCTTTGTCACATGAGCTGACTGACTTACAGCAGGGTCCTGGACCACTAGTGGCCCCCCACATCAGGCCCATAGGCCTACATGACAGGGTTATTATAACTCACCTATGCAGGCATTACACAATAAGATGATACGTTTACCAGTAGGTTGTTCAAGTGGGAGAATTGGCAGAAATGTTGGCTAAATTATGAAACTATGTGTGGAAATAAAAAACAACAGAAATATGGCAAAAGTCTGATCCCCAAAAAATTAGAGTTTTTGTTGTGTTTGGGAGGTGTCATTTTTGTTAGAGAATATTTAGGATTCCCAGTTTACATTTCAGTTCACAAACACCATTTAACTGTAATTGTTTTCCTCCTTTTAACCCATAACATTAAAACCATAAATGTTTGCATGACTAGATTTTCTGTAAAACGAATATTCCTTCATTTCATTTGTTTGAATGTCCTACTGAAACACTCGATAGCTAAATCCCACTGCCCTCTCTGCAGGAGCCAATATTGTGTGTGGTATTACCTTTGCTGTAATATCCGAGTATCTTACTAAACTGTAGTGTAGCTTTTTGTTTTTTAAAGGGCTGATATGATGCTACAGAGTGATCCGACATTCTCTCTTTAAGGCTCGACTGAGCTGCAACTGAATTAACCTTGACACTAGTCAGACAGTCAGCTGAGTGGGTTTATAGTTAGGGAGTGAAGAGATGGAAACAGGAACATAATTAAAATCCTTACAGCCAAATAGAAGCAGGGGGTGAAACACTGCCAATTAAAAGCAGGCATTAACACAACACTGAGCGGCCCAGTAAAGATAAAGAACAGCTACACTCCAGGTTCTGTAATAGTGACTTACAGCAGCGTTTAACTGCCTCTATAGCATAAGGTGATGATGATTATAAAGTAACACATTAAATATTCCGATTAATCCCACTCCAAGTCAGCAGCAGATATAGCCAGTTATCTTGTAAAAAGATAGAAAGCTGACATGTAATGGCATTAAACATTATTTTTGCACAAACGTTTTTAAACAGAACTGAAAATCATCAGAGGGAGGGAAGCAGCCATGGTCATAACTAGGTACCTGATCAGATTTCCTAATTTAATACAAGTATGATAATAATAAAGATAGAAAACATAACTTTGTATAATGTGGTAGAAGTTGTATTTATTTAATGAAACAAAAGTAGAACAGTTAAAATTAAAATAATGTAAACTAAAGTGAACTACTCACTGAATTATTACCATGAGTTATTTAATGCACCTTTTTTCTTTATCAAAATCAATTAACTGGTCATGTTTTAAATGTAAATGTTTTTCGCAGATACCTTCTTCGTTTCTTTAAGGCACCGTTTTATTAATATATTTAAGCTACTTAATTGAAAACCCGGATTCATGATCCTATTCATCAGTTATAATCTTCTAGCAGCAGAAAGGGAAGATTTTCGAGGAGACCTTGAAGGCACCATTGCCTAGCAACAACGCCGTCAACTTCTCACAGCGTAAACTTTCTCCAACTTTCTCCAACGATGCCGAAAAAGAAAGAGAAAACAGGCAGCGACAAACATGACGGAGACAAGAAAACCCAGAAGGACAGGGACATGGGTTTATACGTGATTCAAATAGGACATTTACACGAGCAGGTGGAGAGGTAACGTTACGCGAACTAAACGGCTCTTTCGTTTTATACGAAAAGAAAATTAAAATCACCACTTTTAGTTTATTCTCTGAATAAAAATCCACGAAGGAAGTTAACGCTTAACATGTCACGTTTGACTTAGAACAAACATGTTGTTAGCGAGGTCCGTTAGCAAGGTTTTCCCTTTCACTTTCCACAGAAAGTCGTTCACGTTCAAGTTTCACCCAACATCTTTGGTTCCGTTTCAATTAAACCATTTTAGTAGGGTAATATATTTCACAGAATGTTTTAACAGCTGTCTAAAGTGTGTTATATATTCAAAGTTTGCCTTTTTTAAACACAAAACCAGGGACTGATGAGAGATTTGAAGGCCTAACTCTGGGCTATTGGTATATATGATGTACGCTTATAATTTTTAGAAGTAAAAAAATCTCCACAAGGAAAATAGTTTAGTAATCTCACACATTAATACAATACATATTTATAAAGACTAGCTAACAGCCACATTATCAAATTTATACTATATACTTTATAAGTATATTTACTTAAATTACTCTAAATCACTGTACATGAGCATTTGCTAAATTAATATTGTATTTCCCTGCGATGGACTGGCGAACCCTCCAGGGTGTACCCCGCCTCTGGCTGCGGATTAAACAGAGTAATTAAACTGTCATTAAAAAATGTCTTAATCGAATCAGTAAAGAGGGAAGTCCTGACGGTATGTCCCTTTTCCCTTTTTCTCGTCCAGATATCAGCTGAAAAACGATGAACTTGAGAGGCAGAGAAAATATTTAAACGTTCAATACAGCAAACTGGAGAAAGAGAAAAAGGACATTGTTGACTTTCTCAAACGTTCCCTGTTGGAGAAGGAGGATGAGGTGGATGTCCTGACAGAGCGCCTGGAGAGTCAGCGGCAGGCGGCTGAAAAGGAGCAGGATGCTATGCAGCTGCAGCAAAACCAGCTGAAGCAGGAGCTTCAAGGCAGAATAGAGGAACTTACCAAGGAGAACGCCGTGCTCGGTGAGACAGAACTAAAGCAATATGGAAAAGTTACCAAAGCAGTTTTATCCTTGAGGTGATAAAACCACCTTGGTAACTTTTCCAGTCTTGTTTTCCACATATCTCAGATTGAAAAAGTTCTGCGGATGCAAAATGAAATTGGTCAGAATAGAATAAATTTTCTGACACTGGGTGACACTCCAGCACCGATACTACAGCCCATCTAATGTAAACATTCCTGTTACACGCCTCTAATCCAAAAATCGAAGATGACACTTGAGAAAACAAACTACAAGACCCAAAGTTTTTCCTTCACAGACCAGTCCCATCAGCATATGATAACATTTTAAATTCACTCACCATGAAAAACATAACTAGCTGAACAGATTAGATGAGAACAGACAGAGAGCAAAGTACTGTGGGTAATCGAAACTTGTTGTGATTGACTACCGACTATTCTTCTCTCAAAAAGGGGCCCGGCTAGCTAGTCTGGAGGAGTTTCAGAAGCAGAAGGAACAGCTTGTGTCCAATATGAAGTCTCTGGAGGAGCAACTAGCCAGTCAGAGGGACGAGCACAAAACGGACATCCACAACCTAGAGATGAAAGCGCTACTCGAAAAGAGGAGGCAAGTCTGGGCTAATGGCACGTATGACAACAGCACTATTATGAGCAACGGAAGCTTCTGAGTTTAAGTACGGTGATGAATTAAGCAAATGTCCAACAACCCTCAGTGGTTTGCTACGGTCTGAAGATGCAGATCATTCATTCAGGTGGAGTCCTGTCACAGCAACTGGACTTCCTTCTTGTCTAGAAGAAATGTTTCACTACTCAAGCAAGTAGCCTGAGCATCAGCTCTCTTCGGTTTATGTCCCCAGAGAAATCAGGCCCCAATTACCTAATGGTAATTAGGTGATTTGTGACTGTAATTTCTTTTAGAAGTCCAGTTGCCACGACTCGACATCCAGATAACTTCAGTAGGGTGTAAACAACACACCTCAATCCATCACCAAAAAGTCCATTAGGCTTATTTTCTGTCTCCGTCTTTCCTCCTATTCCCTGACAAAAGGTTGGAGAAGGAGATGGAGAGCCATGTAGCAGCCATGGCAGAAGAGGTGCAGCAGCTGGTGGACCAGAATCTTCCTGAAGCGACCAGGACGGCCCTGCAGGAGAATACAGAGTTGAAGGGTCAGTTGAGCCAGTTGTCCGAGCAGGCACAAGCCCTGATGAAGGAGAACTCAGCCCTCCAGGAACGTAAAAACAAACTCGGCGTGGACGTGGACATCCTGGAGGAAATGCTCAGCAAGATGACCCGCCAGAGCTGCAGCCTTAAGAAGGAAAGGAAAGACTTCCCTCAGTCCCTGTTTAAGCAATGCAACCAAACATGCTGCCATTCGTTTCTGTGTCACATTTTAATATCTTCATAGATACATAGTTTCACTACTATTTATTTCCCCAACACCGCATCATTTGTCTTTAAATACAAATAAATACACAAGTGTGAACTAGTGATTTACTAGAACCATTCAACATCTTCCCTCCTTCAGGCGTTGGAGCAGCTGACGGAGAAGTGTCAGCTGCTGCAGGCAGAGCAGAAAGGCGACAGGCAGGAGCTGAAGCAGCTTCAATCTGAACACAAAGGCAGCCAGGCGGAGGTGGAGACACTCAGGTCAAAGTTTACTCTTCTCTGTACTGTCTGTAACACAGATTCAGGTTTTTAAATGTCAGTAACAATGTCAAAGGAGTTTCACAGATGTCAAATGCTTGCTCAGTATTTGTTAAATTATGTTTCATCTTTTTATTAGAGTCTGAGTTTGAGTCTGAGTTTGAACATGGCCCCATGAGAAGTCTCCTGAGCTGGGTCCACAGTACAGAACAATTGATCCAGTGTCTCAGACCACCTTCCGTCTTCAGTAGCAGCCACCTGCTCAACAC
Source organism: Microctenopoma stevenorrisi (assembly GCA_032270685.1). Classification (NCBI taxonomy): domain Eukaryota; kingdom Metazoa; phylum Chordata; class Actinopteri; order Anabantiformes; family Anabantidae; genus Microctenopoma; species Microctenopoma stevenorrisi. The sequence goes on along the minus strand of JAUMTR010000027.1, from coordinate 19,431,103 downwards.
AACCCGCCATTAGCGTAGGCTAACAGCAAGCTAACCAGCATGCTAGCAGTGTGGCATGCCAAAAGCAAAACGTTTCTACAGCGTTTTTGAAATAAACAAACTTTTTCTACTAAATCGTGTTAGCTAGTTATTCAGTTTTGTTTTATTTATCAATGAAACAAACCAGCCAAACCTTTCCTGATGCCAAACACCAAGCTAGCTAGTACCAAACATTCTCATCCTGGTAAAGTCAGGCCTCATTTTAATAGACGGACTTTAGTTCAAAGTTCCTCTAGTTTATTCTTCCAGTTCAGCACTTATCTGTCTTCACCCCCAGTCACATGTTTCTTCTACTTCACAGTCAGCCATACTGTTCACCTGCTGCTTTAGGGCCCGCCCCTTTATACCCAACCAGAAATATGACTTCACGTCAAAATTATTCAAATATATAAATATATTCCCCCATTTAAGAATAAAGAAACATCTCGTATGAAATTATCTAACTGTTTTACACTGTAACACGAGCTCCCACATCTCATGGAGGATGACAGCAGCACACTGCTTTATTGGTCGGCATAATAATCTGATTTTACAACCATAAGTTTCTTGTATGAGATAATAATTAATCAAGTGCAGCTATTGAGAACACAGGAATGATAGAAGCAGAAAGTAGTCCTCGCTTTTTATAGGGAAGTAGTATAATGCAGGCATCCACCACTGAGCTACACCCGCTGACTCTGAACACTGTCACTGTTGTATTTTCAGACAGGAGCAGGCCTCACTGTCAGAGCAGCACAGTAAGAGCAGAGCTGAGGTGCATCGGCTAGAGGCTGAGCTACAAGAGGGGATGAGGAAGAGGAGCACGATGAAGAACATCATGCAGGAAGCAGCTGCCACCATCAGACTAGCCCTGATGGTAAATAAACAAGACACATAAACATGTCCATAGCTAAATGCTTCACCTATCTCAGCCCGCTTTTAGAAATGTCAGAGAAGTCTCTGCTACAGCGACAATCAAAGTCAAAACAGCAACAGTGTGAAAATGTGCACACTTTATTTACTAATTATCTTAATAGTTTTTGACAATCAGTTTGTTGTCGAACGTTGTTCATCGGCTGTAAGTCCTGTTCTGAGTAAAGCTGGAAGGAGACCAGATGACATGATGATCTGTCGGGACTATAATCAATGAGCAGGTCAATAATACACATGGAGCCAAACCAGTGCAGGATTTATTATTATTTCACATAAAAAACGGTTTATTCTCATGCCTCCTAGAAGTGTTTTCCCCATGTGTTGGCTTTGTTTCCTGCAGGAGGCACCTACTGAGCAGGAGTCCTTCACCCAGTGGAAGGAACTGATGCAGGAGCTGCTGGTGGCCTTGACTGGACCCACGAGCGCCAACACTGAGGACGAGCAGCACACCTCTGACCCCGGAGCAGCCAGGTGATAAACTCACTTCACTGTGACACCACACTGCCCTACGAAGGCAGAGAGCAGTAACTACAACCGGTTCACTGTATCTCTGTCACCGGCGTGGTTTTACAGAGCAGGGAGTCTGGATCCCGCTTTACGTGTCCAGTTCCAGCTAGCCCGCTACAGACCAGGCGATCTCGGCCTCGTACTGCCTCCGCAAGTGAAACACAGAGACATGCTTTCCAGGACAGCAGCAGGGTCATGCAACCCCACCACGCCTTTACACAGGTTTGTTAGCACACACACTGTGTTTGAACACATGTTTTCATCAACACTCTGCTTTCAGCTACCGGTCACATGTCTGTTTCTGCTGCTTTCTCTCAGGAAACCCTCAAGTCAGAAGAGGACCAGCTCCAGTAACCTGAGCAATTCAGCTGCTCGCTTTCTGACCCCCAAACACGCAGTCACCAAACTCAAGTGAAGTAAAACATTTAACGCCTTTAGAGGAAAAAATGACGGCATACATGTAAATAAATTACGTTATTTACTCACTGCTGTGTGAAGTACTAACATTCACATTCATCTCGTGCTTCTCACATTTAAGAAGTTTCTGGTTCATCAATCCTAAAGTTCTGATGTGTACGTGCAGGACACTAAATCTGTTCCTCGTCCTCCGAACATAACTTACAGAGTTACTTCACTACAGGAGGAGTCTAGTAGCGGGTTCATGTGATCACACAGCAAGATGCGTCAAAGCATTCATTCACAGCCCATTTATCAATAACAATCTGAACCTTTGAATTAGGAAACATTAAAGCTACATGCTGCTTATGTTTGGCTGATCTACATCGTTTCTGTCATGTTAAACCTGGATTAACCAAATTACTGATTAACGTCTTTGCTTTAAATGAATGAAATTATTCTTAAGAGGAATAAAACATTACTTTGAATTCATCAACAAATTGTCTCGGCTTTATTTTTTCCCATTACATATTTATGGAAGTTGCATCTACTCGCTTTTTACATTTTGAAAACATTTTGTTTATTTCTCCTTTCTTTGCTTCAGAATTACACTTCGCTCGTGGTCGTGTTTTTTTTTACTTTCCACCACCATCCCCAACACAATTCTCTTAAACATGATGCTTAGGTTTGTGGCTCATCAGTGAAGACAGGACACGGATCCATACTCTTTAATCAACGTTTATTATTATATGGCAAAGTGTCAGGCACTTCAGTTCTCATATGAAGATCAGTACTCTGATGAATACTAGAGGGGCTTATAATACACGAGAGATGGACAGAAAGAAACTGGACACAGAGGAGAATAACTAAACTCTAATGACCACCGTATGTACAAGGGAATACATTGTATCTGCAATTAAAACTATACTTTGATAAATATATAACTTCATGGATTGTTAAGTAGTAATAGGAAATATTCAAAATACTGTGATTCTTTTTTTAAATAGATAAAAAGGATTTGTATAAAAGTACAATTTCTCCAGTCTAGGTCACGTCTAGTCATTGATGAGCTGTGCATGTGCTGTAGAGATGGACGCGCGTGTGGTGTCGAGGAGAACAATATATACATGAGATATTTCCTCTAACATGGGAGGATTATTCTCCATCTGCCTAATCTGTCGTAAGGAAAAAGAAAGGAAATCACAAATGTGTTGCTGCTCTTGAATGATCAACATTGAGCTTCAGAAAAATCTCTAAAGAAAAGAAGGAAAAGTGTCTTTTAGTGGGTGAATTAGTGTCCGTGCTGGTCTGAACTCCCTCGAGACGCCCACCTGTTACATTCATGCAGTAATGAAAGGGCACTTTGGGCTCGTCACAGAGTTTACAAATTAAAAAAATGACATTTCCAGAAATCTCATTGGTTGGTCGATCGACTGGTTGTTTGGAATCATCTCCCTCATTCAGCTGTGGGTAAGGCATCAGTCAGTGTGAACCAATAGCAGCGCAGGGCTCGTGGCCAGTGGCGGGACCTCTAATCAAACAAGCCCCTCCGCGTGGGACTGGGCGACGTCTTTCTGCCGAGGCGAGGGGTTCCCTAAAAGACAGTCGTACACATAACACCAGTGAATCTGAATCTGTCGTCTGCAATCATGTGAATATTATGATTCAGACGGAGGAAAGGAGGCAAAAAGAAAAGCATGAGATGGAGGAAAAAACAACATGTCTCTGTAACATCAACCTGTACCAGACACAAAGAACGTGACACTTACAGGCGACTGCACTTTGGAGAAGTTGACATGTGCATAAAGCAACACAGCAATGTCTTTATGTCCTGCTTCCAGAGCGATGGACAGGGCGTTGCTCTCGTCCTGAATGCAGGAAATCAGCAAACGTAAAGTTTTGCAGTGAAACGTAGACATTATTATAAAAATACAGGGACTATAATTTATCTTTAGTCACTCACGTTGTCGCTGAGCGTGGCGTCGCACCCGGGTTGAGCCAGCAGCAGTTTGACGATCTCCACGTGGCCGTGCTCACTGGCGCACATCAGCGCCGTGGAGCCCTCGTCGTCCTGGACGTTGACGTCGGCCCCGTGAGCGAGCAGGGCCCGAACCATGTCCATTCTGCCGTGACTGACCGCCAGCATCAGCCCCGTCTGACCGGCCTGAAACAGCAGCAGCGCAGTGAAGGAAGCAGGAACGACATTGTTAACTAGCTTCTCTGAATTTAAGATACCATGATGCTTCTGTTTGTCACTCTGCCTTCAGACACACTTCTCTGTGGATTAACTGACAGTAACAGGACTTGCTGACACACCTGATGTTACAGCTGTTCTGTGGGAACAGGCTCAAATATTTCATTTGTAAAAGGGACCGATTTAGGTGCCTTATAGAATTTAATTAAAGTTTGTCATTTTAAGGACAGCTCTGCCACATTGTGACATTTTGTAGCATCAGACCAAAAACCTTTTGTATTTTTATCTGTTGCCTTTGAAACAGTACCGGTAGTTACCGCGTCACCACTTGGTGTCACCAAAGTACACGTTTTCCTCTATATGGTCAAACTTTCTTCTTTTAATATCCCGTCATGAAGCCAGTGCATCGGTCGGTCGACCCCCGTGTGGCAGCAGATTATGACGCCGACTCACCTGACTGGCTCGGGCGTTGACGTCGCCTTTGCTGAACAGCTCCTCCACAATACGCATGTGTTTGGGCGTCTCCACGGCGGCCAGCGCGGCCAGCATGATGGGCGTGTACCCCGCCTTGTTCTGCTGGTTCACGTTACACACATCTGAAACACACACACACCTGATGATTCACAGGGGGACACCAGGGACATCAGGGGTGGTCTCGGTGGGAATCAGACCTCTGTATGGTCGGACTCTATACTCCCCCCGTGATTAACTTGTCACCATCGTCCCCGTCACTCAACACACTATGTACAAGCACTCGTGTCAGACCTCTGACGAGTCAGCCAATGACTTGTCTTCCTCGTCAGACTCCTGCGATGACGCATTGTCTCATCCTTCAAGAACTCGTCCTACTTTTTTTGCGAGCGGCTTTTCACAGCCAAAGCTTGGTCTTGGCAGAGAGACGAGACATCAGAGTTCAGTTGGGAGTGAGGCGGGTATGAGCATGACTGCTCTGCTGCAGAGGGGAGGAGAGGTCTAAGGAACTGGGACGGTGAGAGGACAAAGGCTACAATGGGAACAGGGGGTGGATTTGCTGTCACGTGGCAAAAAGACACAAAAGGACGCGGAGACAAAAGACCTTCAGAGCAGCGAGTGGCCGGGACCTCATCGCACTCTATTGAGCCTTCAGAGAAGTCACAGCGTGGATGTGTGGAGGAGGGACGCGTGTGTCTGTGTGCGCCTTCTGTTGTGCCCAAAACACTCGAACTCTGGTGCCTCTTTCTTTCTCTTGTGAGTTAAACATTACAATAAGAACACATTTAAAATCTACCTCGTTTAATAATTAACGATACCAAGGCTTCTAACTGAAAATCTGAGCCGTCCTGTCTTATTACGCAGCTCCTTTCTCAAACGGACATCGTCCACCAGGAGGGATTCCTTGACAGCGGAGGAGACGAGTGCTAAGAAGGGCTGAGAGTGTTAAATAGTGTTTGTGATGCAGCAGCTGAAAAGAAAACGACCTCTTTATCGTCCTGCTGTTCTCACCTGCATCCAGCAGCTTCTTCACCACCTGGAAGTTGGAGTGCGACACGCTGTAGTGCAACGCCGTGTTGCCGTTGCCGTCGGCCATGTTGACAATGTGGCGGAGCACTGCGGGCGAGACGGCCGCGAAGGCCCGCAGGTAGTCGTCCACCATGCTGGCCACTGCCGCCTTTTGGCTGGAGACGCGGAACCACTCGTGCTGCACCGTGTTTAGACAGGCTCTCTGAGGAAAGAGGAGGACGACTCGTTAACTGTATCTGTGTATGGAGGCCGGTGTGGAGAAGAAGAGTGATGATGATGATGAAACGGGGAATAAAAAGGGATCTCTCTGTTTTTACTAAAACATCTTCTTACCAGATCTTTATGGCCCACAGCCTTTGGGTCACCGAGGTGAGCTTGGAGAACATTGCATGCGGCCACCATCTTCTCACTCAGCTCGTACCTGTGATGGTACAAGTTATTATTTTTATTAGCTTTGCATCTAATCACTGTCTTTATTACAAAACCTGGTTACGTGGCCAAACAATCTGACCTGTACCCATCATGATGATTTAGCTACAGTAGTTCATCAGATAGATCCCAGGCGTGGAAACGGGGGTTTAATAAAAGAATGAAATAAAAGCTACTGCAGACTCTTGTTCAGATAAAACAACCACTGATCCAGAACATCTAGAGTTAAGAAGGACTTCTTTTAACCCACCTCACTCTCGTCTCCTGCTTCTCTGATCTTTCCTCCTCGTCTTTCTCATCCACATCCTCTGCTCCCTCAGGCTGGAACTCCTCCCTCGTGCTCTTTCCCTCCATGTTCTCGTCTTCCTCCTCCTCTCCGTACCTCATCTTCTCCTCCCCCTCATCCTCTTCGTCATCTGACCCCGAGGAGCTGCTGTCCTCCGAGCTGGAGTCGTCACTTGATGTAGTCTCGTACCTGGGCCAGAAGGGGGCAACAACAGCACAGAGCCGTGAAGAGTCAGGTGCTCGGTTCTCGGATTTCATCACATCCAACAACTACGGCTCCATCAGACTCCAGGTAAAAGTGTAATGTTTGTCAAAACCGCAGTGATGTTGAATGAAGAGCAACCAGCAGAGGCTGTGGATACATTTTAAGACTCACCCTCCGTTCACGCCGACAAACTGTAGGTTCTTCTTGGTGCCGTTGGAGTCGGGTCGCCCGTCTTTCTTCTTCATGATAGATTTCAGGGTGTTCTGACTGCACGGCTGCCCTGAAGGAGAGAAAAGTGGCGAGAAGATGATCACTCCGTAAAACTGACATTCACGCTGTTGGTTAAAATAAAAATAAAAGACTTTTTAAAACATTTTCCCCTTCGCTCTTTTCTCCTGCAACGTTAAAAAGCAACCGCAGTGAACAAACCCACTCAGGTCAGCGACTCGGTGCAAATGGCTGATAACGCCTGGACGGCTCTCTAAACTCCTCTGACATGATCCAGAGCGTCGGCATAGTGGAAAGTAGCATCACGTGTCCGTCTCATGTTCATTCCACATCTGTCAGCAGGAGACTGGAAGTTGCCTTAAACCCTGAAGTATCTCAGTCATTTTAAATACAGGCTGCGAAAACCAAAAATGCCAGAGAGAGCGCCAGAACACTCAGCACATCTGCCAAGACATGTCCCGACGAAGGGGCCTCTTTCACTGCTCTGGGGGACAACAGAGAGCGTGAGCGTGGACGGGAGCGTGTGTGTTCCTGTACAAACATGCAGGCAGATGCATGTGTGCACACTCGCTAGCAACAAAGCCGCTGCACACGTTTCCTGTGTTTTGACAGGTGAGAGCGTGAGGAGCCTGAAAACAGACCGAGGATGATGATGATGATGATGATGATGATGATGGTGGTGGTGGTGGTCGTGATGTTTTCCATGTCGGCTTCAGTTTACATATTAAACCCATAAAGAAAATGACACTAATGTCATATTTTTGGGTTTTGAGCCTTTCTAGCTATAAATTATTTTGAAGATATTTTTCACATAGACACTTTAAACAACGCATTCTGGCGTAAACATCCAAATGCTAGCATAACCAGCTCACTGAGTGGGTTTAGTATGTTATTATTGAATGGCTCTGTACATCAGCAAACTGTATTTATACACCTCAGTAACGTTATCATGTAGCTCTGGGACTTACAGTGAGGCTTTGCACATCTTTGTGTACATCACAGCGTGGACTGATCTTCCTTTCAAATGTACTATTGGGTTACACTGTTAGTTCTCTAAACTCTGAAACTACACAGAAAATGTGGTCGACAGACAATACGTTGGACACCTGCAACAACCTTCACCTCAAATATGAATAATAAGGTTTGAATTCCGCCTTAAAAGCAGCCGTACCGTGTAGTGCTGTGGACATCTGCAGGTCCATACGACTCTTCTGCTCGGCGGCACTGATCTGCTGCTGCTGAGCAGCTATTCCCGTGGATGTCGGGCCAGATGAAGCCACCTCCGCCTGAGCCAGCTCAATCTGAACGGAGAGAGACTGGGAGCACGGCTGCTGATTGCTCTCTGAAAAAAAAATGAAGCACTTTGATATGAAAAAATATCAAATATCACACATGCTAATGAAGCTGGAAGCTTTTCCTTTATATGTATTATTTAATCTATTCCTTTTCTCTCTACTCTCTGTTGACTTAGTAAAAACATATACATGTTACGATGTATATGACAAAAAACGTGTAATGTGTAATAATGTGTTGATATTTATGTGTAATGTGTGAGTTGGTGGCAGTGATGCAGTCAAAACAAACTGTGCTGTATAGATATTTATGAGGAAAATGCTAAATATGGTATAAAAAATATAAAAGCGCAAAATATGCATTTAACGACTTGATGAGAGACAAGATGCACGTGAAACCTTGAATGTGCGCACCTACTGTTGGACTGTGGTACAGAGGGAGTTCTGTTATGACCACATCACATGATCGTCTGTGTTTGAAATAATGATCAGTCACTTCTAATCTCAGAGAAGAGTGTGTGACTCTGTGTCTTTCTCCTCGTCTGCACAGTCCTCACGTTACATTACATTGTTTTCTTCCTGTGCGTAAATATCCCAACGTGAGTTAGTGTTAAAACAAAAACAGCCAGATACATTGTTTTGTCTGAGATGTGATGTTGTGTTAAGGTGCGCTGCAAACTCCAACCAAGAGCTAAAAGGAGACTTATTGTGTGGTGCAAATGACCAGTGACAGGCTCCCACTCCGCACAGACAATCGGCCTGCGTTGTTCTGCCAGCCGGCATGAATGTTATATAACTCAGAAGGAGCCATGAATCAGCATCAGCTCTGAGGTGTTAGTGAAGGCAGGGCGGGCCACAAAAACAACAAGTGGCTGATTGGTGGAACGTTACTGCCTCCCAAAAAGAAATGAGCTCATAGTTGGTTAATGTCCAAAGACCCCAGCACATTTTTCAGGGTCAGGGATAACTTTGGCCGGTCTGATCCTTTCAGGATCCTCTTTAAAGCATATGTGTGAACGCTCCAGCCACAAGCCCCACCACCCCCACAACTCCAGGTCCTCCACAGCAGAAACTGTGCTGAACGTCACCTAAACATTTCACACTGTACCACAATAAAACTACATTTTAGGGATATAAACTTGTGTCCATGTTCCTCAGTGTCTTTACACGCTAAATAAATTCTTAGGAAAAGAACCCTCTCTGAATTCCTCATCCAAGGCCTAAAATCAATTTGAAACCTTTAGGGCTGTGGTGAGAATGTGACTGAGGTCATTTACCCCTGAGTAAAGTAAAGACAGCATGCACAGAAGGAAAACTTGCAATCTTTTAAATGTCTCAGCTTACCAAGTACCTTCAAAATGCATTCGTAGTAAGTGAGAGACATGTGGAGCCCATTGAAACTGTTGTGCAATAAACTATAGGAGAGGAAACAAAAAAACAGGCCCTGCGATCTTTCTTATGTTCCCCCTTAGGCTCTGAATGCATCACTGCCTGTTTGCCAGCTACTTTTCTTAAGCAAATGATTGTGTGTGTTTCTGTGCGTCTCCATTTTCTGTTGTCTAACAGTGAAAGTATGCTGTAATTACATGGCACGATTTTCAGCCAAGAACCATTTGTGTTTTTGCAGCACTCGGGGATTATCAGGAATGCCACAGTGAGCATGTGGAACCATTAGCATCCTCAGTGCCAGCTACGGTAACTCCCTCACCTTTGTTTGAGCCCAAAGTCTGGCTGTCTGACTGCAGCTTCAGGATGTCCTCGGCACTTCCGTACTTCATCACCGAGTTGATGGACGAAAGCGTACTGACCAGCTGACTGTTGATGGATCCAAACTGGGACTGGGGCTGACCGAAGGCTTCTGCCAGCTCGCTGTAATTCTCTGCTAGCAGCATTTGCTGCTCCTGCAGCAGTTTCTGCACCCTCTCAATGTAGTGGTCCAGTCCAGCATCACTCTGGGCCTGAGATTGCAGTGGTTCAGGCTCTGCTTTAGCTTCCACAGTGTCCTCGGTGTTGTGGTTTATAACAGACACAGCTGGCTGGGAGGGGCCACATGCTATGTTTCTGGTTTTTAAGCCGACCAAGAAATTCTCATGGATGCTAACTGGTCCCACTCCACATTCTTTGGTTTTAGTTGAGCTTGATTTGCCAAGGAATGACTCCACATCTGTAGCGGTTCCAACAGCAACTGAACGCAGATTCCCTGCAGAGTGAGCATCTTTGACGAGACCTTCCCCAGCAGCAACCGTCCGTGTTTCAGCCACAGTCGTGTTGGTGTGCTTGTCACAAGTATTCAACGCCATGTAGGTGAAGGAGTCGGTCAGGAGAAGTGTTTTTGTGTTGGTGGACTTATCTGTAACTTCTGTCTCAGTGTTGGTCTGCTGTGTTGCTAAGTCCGGAGCGGCCATGACAAAAGAGTCCACTTTGCTGACACAGTCTGGGTCAGTTCCTCGCGACACCAGCGTCTTGATGGGACTAATGATCACGTGGACTGAACAGTCTCCACAGCCAACTGATCTGGACTCTTTGCTCAGCTCTGTCATGGGTTTGCAGAGGGCCAAGCTGTCCAGAGACTCCTCTGTGTTAACGCCCACCTCACAAATATTCATCTCCATGCCCACCTGCTGATGACGCGTCTCCACCCGTCTTCCTACACACTGGTCATTCCTCTCCACGCGCTTGTGCACCACCCACTGGTCCATAGGGATCTCGGGGCCTGTGGCGATGTTGTGCACACTAGGTTGACAGGACACTCCGATAGTGTGGGATTGTACAGTTTTATCTGTGCTCGCATTGCTGAACTCCACATGGTCACCCGCTCCCTGGCTGCGCATCTGGACTTTGGCCTCCACGCAGGCGTTGTACATCTCGGGCCTGGCCATCACACCTTTGTCTGCTTTTTTCTTGTTTGACCCACCAGCCGCTTGGAGCTCCAGTTTTAACTTTCCCATCTCCATCTGGTGAGTGGTTTCTTTCAGCTGTACCTCCAGGCGGTAGATCTTCTCCTTCAGTGCTTCGATGGTCTGCTGTTGGAGCTCAATCTCTTTCTCAGCTTCACTAGTCATGCCCAGCATTGCCTCCGTTACTCCAACCGACGCGCTGTGCATTTCACGCCGCTCGGTCACCACTCCTGCATCCCGGAAACTGTGTTGGTTGGTCAGTCTCCTCAGAGAAACAGGAAGGTTGTTCATGTTTTCGTCAGTAACTATGCCTATGGACTTCTGTTGCGACTGGTTTTGTGTGAAGCTGTGAGGCTGAAATTCAGTTATATTATTGTCCTTTGTCGTCCTCTCCAGAGCTTGAACGTCAGCAGCCAGGCGCCTGAACTCCTCCAGCCTCTGAGCGCTCTGTTCCTGGCCTTCAGGCTCCATAATGTGAAGCTCTTGTTCCTTTTGGATGGGGCCCTGGTTTTCCATTTGGTCAGCACTGCCTACACTGTAGGAGCGCTTACGGAACCCACTGGGACCCTGATTTTTGGACTGAGCAGCCAACTGTCTTTTCTCCTCCTGCAGAACAGAAATCTTAACCTGTAAGATAGGAATGGTTTTCACCTGCTCCTCCAGCTCCTTCAGCCTCTTAAGGGCCACCACCATTTGCTCACGAATTTGCTGGAGGTGTAACGGACTGACGTTTGTCACAGGCGTGGCCATGCCGGAGCTCATGGGGCTGTGGCGTATTGAGCTGCCCATGGATGGTGGGTAATACAGGTTATACTCTCCATTGAGGAGGTGGCCGTTGATGGACAGAGGCTGCTGGGTTCCGGGAGAGATTTGGCTTGGGGCAATGGAGCTAGAGTAGGAGGATAGTGAGCTGCTGGAGCCCATGCCACCAAAGCTGGCGAGACGGCGGCGGGGTATTGAAGGCTCGCCGTGTGGCTGCAGGAGCAGACGCTCCTGTTCAAGTCGAAGACGGGTCTCCATGAGGGTCTTCTCCACTTGGGGGTTGTGACGAGGGGCAAACCTGGGCGAAGGAGGTGGTAGGAGTGGTCTTGGCTCTGTGGTGCTCGAGCACGATTGTTGCAACGGGGCCCCGCAGGTTTCCTTACAGAGAGTGGGGGTTAATGGGGCAGCAACTGAGGTTCTGGAGGTGAAGAAGACTGGAGACTGCTTGTCATCGCTGTTGGAGGAGGACAGGGAGTCTGTGGACGTCCATTCAGCCTGAGTGCTGCCCCGAGGCCCTGCCAAGGGTTTGGTCACTTTGGGCTTCCTATGGATACTCAGTTTCTTAATGGTGTTACCCCTCTCAATGTCATCGACATATTTGAGGAAATCCAGGTCTAACTGAAAACCATAGGGAGTTTCAACATAGTAGGGGGCCACAGAGTCCTTGTCGTCTTCTGTGCTTGGGCATCTTTGTCCTCCATCTGAAAAAGAATCCACAAGGACAGAATAATAGACAATAACTACATTTACGATTCATGGGTGATTTTAGCATTTCTGTGAAGAATAAGACAGATTTTAGTCAAAAATAAAGTTCTTAAACACTGAGTTTCAGAACTTTGAGTGTAATACGTTCACCCGCTGACAGACATAATTTGACAGCACAAGTGCAAACACGTCTCAGGTTTCGTACATTGTTGTTGGATAAACACGAGTGGTAATCATTTTGGCAAAGGAGTGGTTTAAGGCGACCCAAGACCACGTGTGATCCAACAAAGTGATGCAAACTAAATTTAGGAAGTGTCAAAATAAAAACAAATGTTAAATAAACTCTGGTTTATTCATAGTATAATTTAGCTCGGTGAGGTTTGAGGAAACCAAACTGTATGAGTGCAAAGTTTGTGACAGATAAATGGCTAGTTGTTTACTAAGGTTGGATAACAAGGAGCCAACGGGATCAATGAGACGCGTCAATATTTTCTAGTCCAAAATCCATCTCTGATTCCACTAAATACAAGATGTACAGACAAAACCAATCAGGCATAAACTATCCAGCTTTGATCACAGGTCAAAAACAATGAAATGAAACCAAGTTACCATGATCTTTTAATAGTTTCTACACTTTGATCAGATCAATCAAAGCTGCTTAAATCAAAGTTCAAACTCCACACATTCAAATCAAAACAGCAGGCACTCAGCTTTCCAGGCCATTAGAAGACTCCACTACATTCACGCTGCGCTGGCTAAATAGAGAGTCTTGTTCTTGGTATGCCTGGAACTCTCACAGACTAAAGCAAACACAGGCTTGAAATAAAACAGCCCCGCTCTTCCTTTCCAGTCCGCCCAGCTCCAGCAACTCCTCAAGTCAATCCTTTCCATTCAGCCACAACAGAGGAGGGAGTTACAAGGATAAATCTGCCACTAAAACCTCACCGCCTTGTTGTTCGAGCTTCACTCACCTCAGTCCAGCAGCACTCTCTCCATTTCTACTTCTCACTTGTGGAACAACATAAACTGCGTGAGCTGCAGAAATGCTATTTCTCCTCACTCTGGGCACTCTTTCTCAATCCTCTCTGCATAAGGGGGAAAAAAACATCACTATTGGTGTAAACTAAGCTCTGCTCTGCTCTGGCGCACTATTGGACTGCTGCCTCCTCCAATCCCGTGAGGCTCTGGACCGGGCGCTTCCCTACCCAAATAAGAGTCTTACAATAAAAGCCTGTTCCTAAGACAAAAAGCTGGACGTGTCTAACTTTCATCCAATAAAGATGGTTACTAGTCAACAGTTTAATAATGGAAATTATTCTAGAAAAATGAAAGAAATCTGTGGGAAAGGAATAGAGAGAGCCTGGGTAATGTCTCCATTTGCTGATGTCTCATATGCAAAGACTAATCCGAAGTTACCTAAATCATGGAATAGCAGCAAATTCAAACAGCTGAGGACTAACAAATATTTCCTATTTTCCTTGATAAATAAGGAACAATAAGCAGAAGAAGAACAAAACTACTGCTCTTTCCCTGTTTGCTTACTATTAAGGATTGTTGATTTACTAATTAAATCCAGCTTTTGCCATTATGAAGTCCCATCAGCTGTTATTTGAGTAAATGAAGCCGCTGTGCTTTATTTTTTTTGAAAGTATTGTTGAATTTTTCTATCAGGTTTACAGAGAGAATTTTGAAGACAAAGCTCGCTGTGTTTTCTTCAGCATTGCCATGAAAAAAAGTACATCCTGTTTTCTGTTTTTTTCCCCCCTGGTATAAATAAACTCTGTATAGCAGCACAGTCATGGTCTTGTGCTAACTGGTTTGGAGAACTCCTCCCTGGCACGGGTGCTGACCAGCCATGTCACACACATGCACATACACGGGGGGGACAGGCAGCCCTCTGGTACGGCAGAGACCCTCCAACAGCTGAGAGATGACCTCATCGACGTGGGACAACTGAAGAGTTCACACTCCAGTGACAGGAAACCAACAGCCACTGCTTTACATGCACTCAGGAGATCGCGCTGTAACTGGCTGATTTTTAAACCTTGGTGTTTACAGGAAACCGGTTACTTCAGTTAGATTTCTCCCTGAGAAGTTGGATCACTCTGCAGCAAGAGATCATGTGCATGACAAAGACACGTGTCGGATGAAAGGGAGATCGCTACAGGGAGCAATGCTGCCCTGTATAATTAAAAATAAAACTGGAGCAAACAAAGTAAACCTGTAGATGTCTAAAAATGTCACTTTTTATTGTGCATTTATGCAATTCACAGTTGTGTAACCATGTCTGACTGTTAGTCAGCTGCTCCAACACACTTAGCTAAACCAAAATCTGTCAGGAAGTGGTCTCTATAGAGCTACAGAGACATGCCACAAAATAAGCCCAAGATACTTTGAAGTACAAATAAAGGACAACGTTTTATAAGTCATAAGTTGTTGAATTGACATTTCTCAAGGTTTCCTCAAACATTTGTGCTTAAAACTAAACAGAACAAGCACTTTTTATAGATGAAGTTTTCTGGGCTACACAAATAGAAACTCTATAAACCGTCATAGGTTTTTCTGCATACAGTTACAACACCATGAATATATTTACGGTAGCTGATTTAAATAATGTTGAGTGAAGACCTGGCATAATGCATCACACAGATGGACACTCTAGTGACTGAAAGGAAAAGAAAAAAACAAAACCTGTAACCACAATTTCCCATTTCAGTCACCAGCAGCTAATTAAATGGACAAAACAAGGAGTTTAAATTACAGCATGAAACGTTAGTCAGCATGTTAAAAATAGCACTCAGAGCCCTGTTTTACATCTAGTTACTGGGATATTACAAACGTTAGCTGTAGTTTAAACCCAACAACATTTTTTTGCGTAAGCTCGAGAGCGATTTCTCACTCGCATGTGTCCAACAGCTACTGGCATGACTGTCACAGATGACTTCCAGGCCAGAGGCTCTAACAGAAACCATGTGTTGATTGAACACACTTGTTCTTTAAACTAAGCTGAAGCCAGAGACATCCGAAGAAGCCAGAATCTAATTGTCTGCACTTTACTCTGCAGCCAAATTTACCAACACAGTGATACAGCACATGTTTCAGACAGTTCCAGTTTAACAGACATGTGCTCTGCATAAAGTCTCTCTAAACACATCCAAGTGTTGGGCATCCAGGACGTGTGTTTTACAGATATTTTGTTTGCTTTTTTTTGTCTATGTACGACCCTTTGGTTACTTTACTCTTAAACGCTGCACTGAAGGACAGCCGGGCCTTGGAAAAAAAAATACAAGCAGGGCTTTTCTGCACTGGCTCCGTGCATGTTTAAATTTAGAGCTGACAAAAGCCTTTTAACATTCACATCACCCTCAGAGACAGAATCAATTAGGCCAGTGGTCTAAATCTGTCTGCCATTTGTTTGTCACCCAACCAGAGCACAGAAAGCTTGTGGTTTGAAGTAAACAATGAACCCCCCACAACAGCATTATCACCGTTATTTGGCTCTGATGCATCTGCACACATGTATTAGTTTCTCTGTACAGCAAAAAGGAGGTGGTCTCAGTCAGGTCACAATCAAAACCCGGAGCCGTTGCTTGTGGTGGGAATACGATCCGACCTTCATCTGACCTGAAAACGAGCTCTGTAGTGCAGCCTTTCCGTTTGAGTCGTGCATTCTGGGATGCATGACAGTTGCTAGCAGCTTCCGAGAGAATAAGCCGAGGTCTGACCTGGATTAGCTCCACAATACACTAGCTTTATAATATCTGGGGGCAGGAAAACATATATATGAGCTACAGGTTTAAACACACACAAAGATACTTTCACAACTCAACAGAATAATAATCTATCACTCACAACGCCGTTATCTCAACGATACCCAGGAAGTTCCACAGTAGTCCACGCTCTGGCTCAGGTGGTCACATTAACATACGTGAAAGCCAGAGGGGAGGACAACCCACAGGTGACCACCAACCACCAACCTTAGGTTCCACAGGGTTTAAAAACCTGCTGCTCACACCAGTCAGTCAGACAGAGAAAGACCTCTGGAATGGAGGGCGTTTTTTAGATGAACTACACCTCTCAGTGAGGCCTATGAGCAGCTATTTCCTTACAAAGTAAAAAAACTCATGTACTAGTAACCTTATCCACAGCTGCGACGTGAACTAACTCACACGCTACATTGTGCTAAGTGAGAGCAAAGCACTATGCAAGTGGCTGTGCAGCTGCAAACCTGGTGGCTGTGCACCCGCGTCCCTTTTCCTCATACAATAAGTTCGGCATTTCCTGGCACTGCCTGAGAGCGTAACGACTAATTACTCACACAAAAACTAGAGCCAGCATTTCATCAACGCCTCAAACTGCAGGAGCCACCACGATAGGAAACAAAACAAAAAACAAGTCCAATAACGCTGCACATTCTCTCGGTTTTCCAGCTGAAGAAACGAAGACTGGAAATATGGGGCAGAAGTGCTTTCTGTGATCTATTAGCTGCTCCTAGAAACTAACAGGGCTGTGCCAGATGTCAGTGCCAAATTCAACAACTTAACTCTGGACACGATGATGCCGCCGGGAGGAAATGTTTGAACTTCCTCTGCAAACACGGAGGCAGTTTTAAAAACCTTCTCTTCTCAGTGGGATCTCAGTGCGGGGCTCCAAAATAAGAAAACGTGCGCAGACGGGTTTATGTCACAGACATGACGGTTGACATGGCAACATTAGTTTGTGTGCCATAATATCTGGCTGCTTTGGATGTTTGGAGATGTGTTTTGTGGTCGTGGAAGTTTAAACTGGGCGAAATGTGAAAATGTTTCAGCATATTGCACAAAGATGACTCAATTTAAAACACAATACGAAATGTTTTTAAATGATGATTTCGTATTTTAGGACAAAAAGAAACTGTCCAAAGGCGACGGGTCCTATGTGAAAAGGTAATTGTCAAGGTGAAAGCCACTGCTGCCCAACATGACTGTAGCTGCGAGAGTGAAGACCACGAGCAAGCACATGCCTAAAACACTACACGCTAACTGTAAAGGTTCATTTTAGATACGAGCCGCTGCAGTTCATGACCCAAAGTCAGTTATTTGTTTAAATAGTGAAAGGTTAGCTCACTGTCAAAATAGTCATTTGTTGCAGTGTTAGTTGAAAGCGAGTTATATCGTTTATTTTTGGTTTATGCACCATGTTGGTAGCTTTACTTTATTATATTTCTACAGCCTAACAACCGTGTTGTGTTTGTATTAGATGCTAAAATCATGTGCTAGTTTGCCCTATTGGCAGCAGAAGCACACATCACATACAGACAATGGACTGATTACCACACACTGCGATCCAGTCATGCTTAAAGCAGAGCTGCATTAATTCAGAGTTTACTTTTGGTGTAACGTCAGTGAGGGCCCAGAGTAGTCAGAACATTTTCTAAAGACACAGCGCTCTGCCCCATTGGCGCACATTATTATAACCTCACAGCACTTACTGTGCATAAACACACATACAATAGTAAAGTGACTGTGTGGTGCTATAAGTGGCAGCTGGGCCCATTCCTGCAGGAGACAGAAAAACAGTTCATCGAGTTTGAATGAGTTGCAGGAGGTCAAACCATCGGCCCGAATGCGACTGCTGCTCTGTGGGTTCTCTGTCCACAATAGACTGGTGGCACTCAGCTCAGGCCATTATGGTCTGGTATGAGTCAGCTTCTACAGGGTTTCAAAAACAGTTTTAGACAACCAAACCTTCACTGACAATATTTTGGTTTATGAAGAAGTATTTTAAGAATGCGGCATCAGCCCTGCAGCTAAATGTAGTGGACATCCTGTTAAACTGAAATTGATTTGAAATATGAGCATGATGCCTTTTTGCTCAAAGCACCGAGGCATTCCCCTGAGGAACATTGCCACACAAACTGTCTTAACAATAAACAAGACAATATCCTTTAACCACCTATAATTATTGGCACTTCCATAAAGACAAAAGAGTGTTACAGCCTTATAAACACATGACCAATGGGAATTGGCCCACATCACTTGGGCATGGATATTACAGGTATACCTTATAAATACCAGCGACCAGGTCTCGATGCATGCCCAATAATCCAGGTAAGGAAAGCCTAGAAGTTTGATTCTGTTCATCTAGACCAAGTTTTTAAGTAGGAGAAATATTTCGAGACTTATCCGAGTCTCTGACTGCAGGTTTCCCCAACCTTAGAAACAGAACCTTTGCATATTCACAGAAACTAGTACCATTGGCTGACAATGGGCCGTGTGATTAGTGACATGCACATTGTCCACTGATTAGTGGACGTGTGAAACATTTATTGAATGCTGGGGACCAGGGCTCATAAAAAACACCCATCTGTTACAGAGCAACACAGGTTTCTTCAAAATTAAACCAAGAACCAGAAACACAGAGGCTTAATTAACACACTTCACTCCATATTTTACTATATCTCCACTGTTGTAATGTTTACACAACAACAAAAAGCTTTCCTCGTGTTCTTCTAACTGACTCTAACACAGCTGAGATAATCCTAAGCTTCCAAATCAATACCTCTGATTAAAGACTGGTTAGATTTGGGCATCTGAGCATCTGCTTTGTTGGAGTTCTTCTGGTGCAGCAGGTGACCACTTTGGCCTGTAAACGGCCAACACTGCAGCAAAGCTATTTTTACAGTTTTCTGGGGGAGGAGACTTTTAGCACAGCATTCCTCTGCATTTTTCCCATTCTGTTAAAACTGACAATAAAACACTCTGCTGGCCTGTAGTTCTGGAAGTTAATCAACACACCTCTCTGAAGAAGATCTACACACTGAACTAGCAGTAGGCACGGTGGTCGCAACCTGACGCTGAGGACGGTGTGCATGTGTCCTGCATGCTGTGCATTCCTGGAGGGATTTTGGAAGCAAGGAGCTTCACTCTCTTGTGTTAGTCTGCCCAGGAATGTGAGCCGTCTACAGGTGCGTGTTCTGAGCTACGCCTCATCTGACAGCATTTATTTCACACTGAAGCGTGGAAATATTCTTTAAAACGCGTGAACACGTAGGAAAAACACACAAAGGAGCTACTTAGTTTGAACAAAAAGAGACTCTTCTGGTTCACTGTGTTCAACATGATTTCCGTGAGAAGAATACGTGCCAAACACACGCAGCACAGATTAAAACATGTTCTAGATAGTTACGAATATTTTTAGCATTTAAATAATTTCTCATATCAAAGGAAATGGGCTGTTCTCCAACTTAAAATCAAGGAAACCACAATCAAAACATTTCTCATGTGAGAGAGCGCTATGTGAATAGTTTATAAGATTTCATGTGCAAAAATCACCAAGTGCCTCGTGCTTACTGTGTTGGTGCTCCTGAAAATGAGAACTGGCCACACAAAAGAAAACATTCTTCAGACAGTCTGAGGAACAGCAAGTAGCAGAGATCTATTTTAGGGCTTTATTTATTTGGGCACATTAGTAAAAAATAGATTTTTTTAAACAGGTCTTAGAGAACGAGCTGTTTTATGTGGATGAATGATTCATATATAGAAAATGTTTGCCAAAACTTCCACCGACTGGTTTGCTGACCATGATACGACTGTAGCTGACTGGTTAGTGAACTTTGTGGAGTTGCTGAAGGTTGCTATCAAGGTAACGCGGCCTTCAAATAACACTGCTATAGGCCGATCAGCTCCACGTCATGCTGCATGGATGCAACAATAATAACTGAAGAAGCTGGACTGTCTGTATTGTAAACTGTAAAATCTGTTTCACCTTAAGAAATATTGAAATATTTTGGGATGCGTTTTCAAAGCTGCTCTTTTAAGTTCTGTGTTAACGGTGAGAGGTTTTCTTAAAGATGGGCCAGTTTAAGACCAACACTGTGCAATTTCTTAGAGCATCCTATAAAGAATATAAGATGCTACTGCTTTATTAAGCACATATTAAGTTAAGCAACAAACGGTTGGTTACTGTACCTGGGCCATTGCCATTAACGTGCATGGTTTGAGCCATGGCTGCAGCCGAGTGTTCCCAGTCCCACAATAAGACCTATTGCGGTCATGCAACTGCCATGCATCAAGTCCAGGTTACCATGCAACCTGCAAACTGAGACAAAAAACACAAAGGACATTCAGTCACAAATCGGCAGGTAATGGTTATTTTCATCCTCTGTAGCCTGTTTTTATCAATTAACATCCTCCGTGTAAAATAATCCTCACATCCACACGTCTGATGAATCAGCTCTAAACATCAATATAATTATCTGAAAGTAAAGTACAAACAAACAAAGACAGCAGAGTAAACTTTGTCTGCAGTACGTGAGGCATCGCTGTCTAACATTCATGTTAAAAGGTTTTCTTTGAGGAAAGCTGCAGCACATCTAACGTGACCAACATGACTGACCTCCGCTTTTCCACAGGTGTGTTGGCGTCTGACATTTATGAACATTAGAGTTTCTGTGTGAGCTGTTCTGGTCATTATCAATGGATACATTATGAGCAGAGACAAAACCGCTATTCTTCTCTTATAAAGAAAAAAAGTAGCCAACACGTGTGTGTGTGTGTGTGTGTGGGGGGGTTGGTGGCGACCTCATAGGTCACAGAGAGGGCTGGTTTGTTAAAAGAGCATCTGGAGACAAGGTTAGCTTGGATCATGTCACAAAACTTAAACTCTCAAATCTGGACCTACAGTAAAGATTCTATAAGAGGAATCATTACTTATCTCTGACCCTGTGTTCTCCGGGCGTAAAGTAAAGTTTGAGCCCCCTAGTGGTCTTTCAATGGGTGAAAACTTAAGACAAAATAAGACTTCTAATCTACCCTAGGTGATATTTTACAGCAGCTTTATGTTAGGTGTTGTACCCGTACTCAACCCACAGAAGATCATCTGTATATTGGAGGGATTGGATGGGAGAGTAAGTCATATCAACATCCCCGCCTGTTTATAAAGTGCATATTAGTTTGTGTCACACCACCAACCTTTCTGTCCACATAATTAGTGTCAGTAGTTACTACACAGGTGTGTTTTTATTCACTTTCAGCGCACGTAAATCCATGTTTACATTACCGTATTTACTCAAATAAAGCAGCACAGCAAAGTCGTCTAAATCCCGACTGTCCGTCATCCCCAGGAACTATTATAGAAGCGGCACACAAGTAGAGATATAAACCAACCATTACAGAGCACAGTAAACTGTTCCAACACCCAAATAGACTCCAGCTCTGGTTCTTAAGTCTGCATACCATCTTCCCCACGTCAGCAGATGCATTTCACATTTAAAATCACTGCAGCTACAGTACGCCCAAAAACGTGAATAACAGTATTCATTTTGATTTAAAAGACGTTGTAGACAGTAGCAACATGCAAAGAAAACTCCTGAGTAGAGCATCATTCAGAAACAATGATGTTAGCTTAGTTTCATTTAATTTACACCACATCTAAATGCAGCTGCACGATTGTACGTTATATTTCAGAGCTGTGATTTATCAATGCCTTTTTTGTTCAAAAACAGGACAAATTATTAATTGATTATCAATAATAACTCATTCATGTTTTTTTAGTGTCTCAAAAAAGTGGCAAGCGGACTTGTTTTAGTTTTTTGACGACACTTCCACTTTCTCAAATAGTCATGTAGTCACGGAACTAAAACAAGACCAGTTGCCATTGAAAAACAGCATAATGCTGCAGGTCCAAGCCTGCAGGATCTGACGCACAATCACACCTACAGCAAAAATCAACCACTAAGAAAATTAACAACCACGCTTCATCAGAAACAGAACAGTTTTACTATTCTATCCATCCAGTCAGGCAGCTTACCTTTATCTCTCATTCTAACTTTGTCCCGCTGCACGCAGGTAGCAAACAAGACTGAGTCCACAAGCCCCGACAACTAGCCTATACCCAGCAGTCCCCTGACCGAGAGGGGTACGTTTCATGGCTAAGATTAGACGACTTCCTCGAATGACAGCTAAACGATCTGTGTCCTATAAGAGGAAACAGGACTTTATGGTTGTTTGGGTAGAACCAGTCGCTCCAATAGCCTCCAGGTGAAAGGCATGGTGAGCTAATGTGGCCGACAACCTCCAGTCACTCTTCAGTCCCCCCTGACCTTCAGCTCATGGATGAAAAAACACTTATGAGGCAGACAACAGCGGGTAGGTAATGGAAAAGCTTTCACGAGTGGTTACTTATTAACCAACAGATGGGTAAATCTCAGTCCTCAGACAGACTTTCTCTACCTACAGGACCGGCTAATCATGCTCACGATGAGGCGCTACTCAATGGTTATAAAGACAAAATCTGCGTTAGAGAACAAACATTAGATCAGACTAAACGGTTTTATTTAATGTAGAGCAGAAAATAACTTGTCTCTGCAGTAAGCTTGTTTAATATACAGCATGATAACTTAAATACAGATATCATCATCTACATCATCTAAATGAGCACAGCAGCTTTAGCTCTGCTAAAGTTTAGCATTAGCATGATCCTAGCATTAGCTAGCAAAACTAAACAACCTTATGTATTAATTAACATAAAGCTGCAGAAAAACACAGGCGGCTAACTGTTTATTTATTTCATTGTCCACTAACATGGTAAAATGGTTTGTCCCTCCAGAAGGTTGCTACTTTGCAAATGCACGTTCAGCCACTCAGTCATAAATAAAAACATCAACGAGCCCTGCAATTTATGAAATACCTGACAAATTACTGGCTGAACTTTGGATAGTTTGGATTTACCTCACATGTCTGCCTAAGTCATATCAATATTATAATCAAATTATTTAATTGAGTGTAAATTTAGCTATACAACAGTAAAAGCATGTGTGTTAATTTAAGCATTTATATATAAGGTGACATGTTAAGTAGACATAATAAAGTAAGAGCTGAAACAATTAAACCATTAAGAACAATTTTAGAAATCAAACCATCCATCTCTCTTTATGATATTTTAGAGAAATCTAAAGCTAAGTTAAAACTCACCATTTGTACTTGTACTTGAAAGAAAAGGAAAATCATACGTCCACACGCCTCTTCAAATCATAATCCAAGCAACACTCACAAACAATACACAACTGAGGAACAACGAGGAAGGTTATGTCGTCAGCCAGATCAAACCAGAACAACTAGTTTTGTTCCTCAGCTGTTAGATATGAAACAAGCACGTACAATCCTGAATGTAATGACAGAGCTGCAGGTGTTAGTCTGCTGATCTACAGCCAGTCAGGTCGGGTTCCTCTCTACAGTAATGTGAGTGTGTGTGCTCAAAAGGCACCAAGCTAAATAGTTTATTGTGATACAAGAGACAAAACATGCAAAACAGAAACAAACACAGATTGAATTTCGCATGAAACACAGTCATCACATGATTGTGTTTCATTATTATTTAAGGCTGGGCATGGTAAAGCATTAGTATCACGTTAACGCATTTATTAACGCTGATAATCGTATTATTGAGCTTTAACGCTTTCACTTTTATTTTTCTTATGATGATGATCTGTTGCACTGGGTCTGACCACACATACACACCGCAAGTCCAGCTCCCGCATGTGTAATTTCGCAACAGTGGGCGTTTGTTTTCAGGATAACGGGCTCAGCTTTGGCTGCAGAAACTATAACCAGCTATGTATCAAGCCAACACTTACAAATGAATCAAACTGAAACACGTTAGCTGAGCAACCTAACGCCCAGTGTAGGTCAGTGTAGGACTCGCTGTCACTCGTCATAATGCTCACTCGCACATGCAAATCGCGAGAACTTGGTGTCTGGAGAGGAGGGGCCAGCCTTTAAATGTTTTTTTTTTCCTTGTGTTGACGGGATGTGGTGCGACAGTTCACATTTTCCACTGTGAAAATCAAAGCTCCAGTTCAGCAGCTTGTGTGTCAACAATAAACAGCAAGAAAAGTTAATAGAGGGCTGTAAAGGTTGCAGACCCACTGTGCTGAATATTCAACAGGCTTGTTTTTCCCCTGATAAAAACTGAGGCTGCAGATTTAATGGAGGAAAAAAGCCTGAGACCGTTTTAGTCAAAGCATCAGGAAGGGCTCAGTAGCATGAAAACACGACCTGCAGCGGGTATTTCTCTGCAGAAAATCAACAGGTGTCTTTTTAAAAATAGAAAAAGAACCAAAGCTCAATGTGACCAAATATAAAACTATATGTTTGCATGCTGTTGGGCACAGAGAAGTGCTAATGAGTACACGTCTGTGATTGCGCTTTAGTGTGTGTGTGTGTGCATATATACAGAACAAGCTCCTTGTCACCTCAGCTCTGCATCTGGCCCTCATTAGGAAATGCTTTGAACGCTTCGGAGGAGAAGCTGCTGTGCCGACTGTGGGGAAGATGCGGGCCGGGTGAGGAGAGCAGACGCCTCAATACTAACTTTCACTACAGATTGGCAGAGTTAAACGGGGATTGAGGATGGCTTGTGCCGTCCAACTGTTCGTTCCCCTTTGAAGTCCTGTGTGAACCAGCGGAGTTCATCTCAGAAATCCTGCCTCAAAGCTTTTCAATTATCCCAGCAAGCAGACAGAAACCTGCAGGAATGAAAAGTCACCCACGAGAGGGATTCTCGCCTTATACTTCAGGAAGAAGGTGCTCTTTCTAAAGACGTCCCCCGGTCAGAAGAGAAAAAGAAACTCACCCAGACACAGAAAAGTAAACACTTCCCATCTTCAGAAACCCTGATAAAATATAAACTCTACAGATCTACACTGTGTACACAGTGCATTTAAATAAACGCTGGCACAATTAAGGACACACACACACACACACACACACACACACACACACACACACACACACACCCACCTGAGCTGTACTACAAAAACATTCTGATCTGAATCGTCTTAACAGATCCGCTCTACTGTTTGTAGCATAACGAGGAGCTGAAAAACTTACTAAGCAAGTCGCACTGGTTAAAGGACTATAGAAGATACCATAATCTAGAAAGGTGTCTTTGACAGCTGTACTTCTATTTTAGGAACGTCCTCTATCTGGTTCACAGCTGCTCTCCTGAGGTTGAGGGTCCTCTCACACAACTGTGGTACACAGTCACATGCAGACAACAGCTGGCCTGCAGCTCTGGCTTCATTTTTCTTCAGACATGAACTGATGCAAAGACCTACAGTGAAAGTTACAGTGAAAATGTTGGGAAAGACAATAATTGAAGAATCCAGGGAGTCCTTGGTTAGGATTACTCTGACATTTATTCTGCTCAATGACAGCCTGCAGGAAGGTTCTGGGACAGAGGCACCTGCAGCAGGAGTCAATCAGGATGCATTTTATTACAGGTTACAGCGGTACTTTTTGCCAAGTTGTCTACGTTTTTTTTCCTTCATCTTTTATTGGTTTAATTAGATTAAGTCTTCAGCTTGTGTAAAGTAATCACATTCACAGACCAGGTGTATTATATTATCTGCTGTGATTTATTCCATCTGCTGAACTCGTTCACTGGTGAAATCTTAAACAACAAATCTTCACCCTTTAGACCAGAGGCTATCAGGTATATCATTAATCTGCTCGCTGCAGCAAGTTGCCCTGAGCAAAGATTGCAGAACACACCGTCAGCACACATGGCTTTTCTTTTAAGTTCAGCAACTCCTCCTGTTGACAATACTGCCCCCATGAGGAAAAACATGTCCCAGGATGCATGTGGCTCTTAAAACCAGTCTGTGTTTAGATGGTTAAACCACAGCAATTTTACAGCGTTTCTCATTTGCCCAAAGTGAATCGTAAGTCATACAGTCAACTGTGAGTCATTTTGTACTCTACCATGATATGACCGGTATCAGCTGAGTAGACATTTAAGCTCCAGGCCAGACAAGAGATAATGTCCTTAACATGTGGGTGCAACATTATCTGAGCTTCTGTCTTCAAAGTCAATCCTCCTGTTCTGTGCTCCAAAAGCTCCATGAGGGCCCCATAAGGGAAACACTGGAATTGTTGCATCTTTCCCAACAGTGGCAGAGAGAGAGGTGCAAAAATTCAATCAGCATTTTGTCGCTCTGTATCTCTTCGTCATCTCTTGTCCGATCTAGCCTTGAACATCTTTAAGTTCCCACAGTCCCCACTTTCCCCGATTCATACCTCCCTCCCCCACAACTGTCCTCCTCTGTCCGGTCTGTACTTGACCGAGGGCAGGCTGGAGCCACTCGAGTGGAGCCACTAAGGCGAAGGAGAACTGAACACCACCGCCCACCAACCCTTGCAGAGGACCCTCCTTTTGTGATAAGATAGTACACTGATTCTCTTGAGCTTCACACTGCTAACGAGTAGCCTGAATACTGGGCATGAGTAATACTTTTATACATCCAAAAGCTGCTCCTTTTAGTTACTACGACTGTGAAAAAAAACAGCAATGGAGGAAAAAAGAGATATTGATGTGGAGAAGGATGCAGGGGAACAAAGAGGGGGACCACAGTACGAGGTGATGGACTGGTTTAAAGAAATTAAGGAATTTGAAAATTAAACAAAAAAAAATTATTTTCAGCCCTTATTACAAATATTCAAAACAGTCTATTAGACTCATTAAAACTCCAGATGAAGTGTGTTGCCCCAACGAGAGCACCGTCACTCCCAAAGCTTTCACTTCTGTTGTCAGCTCACTCAAAGAGGCATTGTGGGAGAAATTCCCCCTCCCAAGTATTCCCTTGTTTGCTTTTTGGCCAAGTGAGCCCACTCTGCTGACCTTTCGCAGACAGACCAATGAGATCGACTGCTGCACTTCTTCTCTTAAAGCCACCAGACAATGAAGAACAAGCTAATTAAACTGATGACAGCACGGAGGAGGACCCTCTTTAACCACACTTCACCAACAGACGCAGAAACACACCAACGCCTTACAAATAAACTGCCGTCTGAGAAAGGAAAAACAGTTGACTTACAGAAATGCTTCAAAGTAACCTGTAAAACCGACATCCTGCTGCTACAAACAGATTCTGGGTCTGAACAAACCTTGTCTGTCATGATTAGACTTCCCTTTGTTCAGCTCACCCTGAGCACTTGAGCTCCAGGACAAATTATAGTGTTAATGAGACACGGTCCATACTGTGCTGGATATCTGCCGGGGGGGGGGCTGGTGGGAGAGTAACACGAAGGCATTGAGATGCTGCTCTGGGTGCCACAATGATCAGGAGCTGCATGCACATGATGAGCGAGAGGAATCCACTAAAACACAGGGAAGTTGTCACGTAGGCTGTTGCGGTGCCACTGCTCATGTGTCTGTAACTATCAGGACGCTGTTGGACTGAGGAAACGAAAAGATAAATGCAGTGTTTGAATTAGGAAAAACTTGATCCTCCCCCCTTTCAGTGAATACAGAAAACTATGCGGGTAACTGTTTTGGGCCGCGTTCACACTAAAGAAACTGACGTTTCTTTTGACAGAAACCTCCCAGAGGTTTTCATGCTTCAGACGTCTGGCCCACACACGCTGATCTTTACTACCGTTCTTTTTAAGAGGGTGCATTTTCTAAAACTGACCAGTAACAACAAGTCAAAGCTCTGTGACAGACACTAAAGCAGGAATTGTCTTCTCACCCTTTTAAAGTACAGAACGGCAGCGCCACAAGAATCAGTACAAATTCACTCAGAAACACTTCATGAAAAGGCCTTTTCCACTCGTGCTGCTTACTTTTTAACATCCAGGTAAAGAAAACAGAAACCTAAATTAGAGTGGAAAACCGGACTATGTTTTTATGGAGCTTGTTTCTAAATCAGTCAACACGAGGCGACACGATTTTCAGCTCGAGGGGCTGCTGCCCCAGCTGTGCCACGGTCCAGGACCTGGGAACAAAAGACGGTCAAGCATCTCTTGGGAGCAGGAACGGCACCTGCTAGATTCACATGATGAGCACGAAACTGTCTGTAAAAGATAAGGTTTTCTCTTTGCACAGAGGGTTGCATCTGCGTCAGCGAACTGCTTGGCTTGTGGAAGCAGTTGCACGCTAAATTAATCATTATCACATCACGCAAACCTTTATAGCAACTGCTGGAGAACTTGAATATGACAGATCAGCCTGTATGCATGTCAGCCAAGATCACTTCAAAAAGAACAGATGCAATTATTCCAATTATTTTATTTAGTTATTCTTTCATAATTGCAGCTACAAAGAAAACAAACTGTACCAGCGTAAAGACACAAGCTTTTAGTGCAAACAAGTAGCTCACGAAAATGAAAATACACACGATCTAGCACAGCAACAAAAACAGAAAGACGAGGGGGCTGTTCAAGTACCTCCCACAAGAGAAAACTTTTAAGGTGTGACTGGGATCTTGTTATTTAACTAGTTGATTGTGAGATGTTCTGCGCAGAAAGGTGAAAAACATCAAATATATTCCCGTTCATCCATCTGTCGAGTACTCGCCCTCAGCTGCTTGTGCTGGCTGGTTTTTGTGATCCTCTGCTGGCCTCATTGTTCACCATGGCGGGGTCAGAGCAGAACTGCTTAACGCAGTGACATCAGCGGTGAGGTCTGATTAATTGGCTTCGGTGCCGTTTGTCATCAGGGATATCGAGCATGTTAATCTGGGGGACCCGCGGTTATGCCGCCTGAGACGCGCTGTGACAATGAAAACTGCAGCTAATTAAGAGTTTATCTGACCCTGAGTGCAGAGAGGCCCTCAGTCATCTCACCCATAAATTCAATGCTATGGAGATTTTAGCAACAAATTCAGCAGATAATAGGAAGCTAAAAAAGGCAAGTGAACTATGTGTCCTTCACTAATTCACTGTTTTTACTCCCTAAAGCTTTTCATTCAGATGAACCACTTGTGTTTTTCGCAATTCAGACAACGGACTGAAGAAATAAAAGAAAGAAGACAAGAGAGGAAGAGGGGACCGAGGCAGAGACTGAGGACTAATCCCATTCGTGTGGAAGCTAAATGATTTGTTCCCTAGAGAGAAGGGGAGATAAAAAAAGTGTGTGGTGAAGGAAGGGGGGTGTCTTTAGGGGGGGTGACAGTAGCAATGAGGCACAAATATCTTTTAAGTGAAAAGCGTTTTCTTCTCCCTTGTAGCTGACCGGAGCATCCCTTTTGACAGTAGTGCTGTCCACACGCCTCTTTGTTCCCTAATTTAAAAGTATAATTTATTACCATTGAGGACACAACAAGTATAAGAGAGGATTGGGCTGGTGTCCTGCCAGATTTATCCACAAAACCCAGTCAACCATACCAAATTAAAAAGACGAAAAGAAGCCTGATTATGTACCTTTGGAAAAAAAACATTCAAGACTAAAACCTAATGATAAAACGATCAATATTGAATTAGAGGTAAAGCTGCTGATATGTGGTGCTTCAGAAACAAAAGCCAAACCAATCTACCACATTCTCTAAGCTTTTTACTCTGTTAAGGCCCTTTGATTAGAAACATTACAATTCTCAAACCATTTTTAAATATATTATAACAGGCCACGCTATCTTCCAGCTCTGCACATACACAAGGAAAACCACTGTTTCAAACACAAATCTCACACATTGTCTGCGAGGTTTGTCATTCACTACAGTCACACACACACACACACACACACACACACACCAGGAATGACAACAAATAGACTCCATGTCTTCACACAGTAAACTTTCAACGGCTTCAGGAAGTTGTTGAAACAACAAATGGGTGCTTGGCTCATGGAAAAGCCAAAGTGAGGAAACAAAATAACTTTTTACTCATGTCACAGCTCATATCTAACATCACAAGGAGGTTTAGACAGAATGAAGCAAAGTTATAAAAACAGACCAAATGTGTAATGATCCATCGAGCAAAGAGCATATGTTGATTTCTCATCATCTGAAACACGTTGATTTTGCCTACATCATCACACAGCAGTATCTTTAGGCAGAGTTTTGCTCGGATTCCCAGCAGTCGTTGAGCAGAGGAAGCTGTAATAACCGTGGGACTAACTAATAACTTCCGGGTCATCCTTCTCATTATCTTGCCCGAGTTTGTGGTCACGGGGTCACAGACTACGAAAACAGAAGCATGCCTTCATAGGTATAATGCAGCGCATTGTTTTGTGCTGGAAGTACAGGGGCGGGGGGGGGGGGGGGTGTTCCCAGTGGGCGTCACCCCGGGCGACAATAGCAGTAACATTCCACTGGAAACACTGCAGCATTATGGCTGCCCTGCGTTCACCGGGAGGATCCCTACTTCCACCAAAACAAGACACTGCTTCTCATGGTTTGCTGGGAAATTTTCAATATCAACTTTGGGAATTGTTCAGAGGGGAAAGTCATCGCTCACGAAAAGTCATTTAGCAAACACACTGACGGCACCTAACGGCAACACAATACGTTCATGCTCAAACACTAAACGTGTTGGAACAATAACAAGCATACGTCATTTTTAGCATTTTCTTTTTGAGAATGTGTCGACGTTTTTTAATTTTAGCAATTTCCTTTTTGACTACATCCTCGGTCACCATGACCTGCTGAACCCAAGCATTCCCTCTTTAGCATTCGCACAGTCTGCATGTTTGATGTGTGTAAGAAATGTGAGTCCTGTGGCCAGAGAGACACTCCTGGGAATGATGTTCGACCCAAACAACTCAATCATACTTACTACCC
The DNA here is from genome assembly GCA_032270685.1 of Microctenopoma stevenorrisi. Taxonomy (NCBI): domain Eukaryota; kingdom Metazoa; phylum Chordata; class Actinopteri; order Anabantiformes; family Anabantidae; genus Microctenopoma; species Microctenopoma stevenorrisi. The sequence goes on along the minus strand of JAUMTR010000027.1, from coordinate 19,400,217 downwards.
GAACAACAATCTGTTTTTATTAGCCAAGTCTAGAAAACATGGTCTACTATGAATTCTAACGTCACTAACCATCTCCCCTGCCCAACACTGACCATGAACAAATATTGACTTAAGCGATGAGCCGTGCTCTGCTATTATTTCAGCGACGCTGAAGAACAGAAACAATCAGCGTTTGCTGGTGGAGACGCTTTGGTGGCAGATGTCACTGAATATGTAAAACAGCAACATGAGAGAGGAAGGGAGGGGGGTTACATAAACAATGACCAAGAGAAAAACCGGTGCTGTCAAACATCATTACATCTGTGGTCAAAACCTGCAAAGGCAACGCTGCAGTTTTTGTTCAAATGGTCCTTCAAATATGAACTCACTGGAAAAGTGATCATCTCGCATCTCCAAAATATCAACCAGACCAGTCGGCCACAGACGCCACCACACACGGTTTGATTTCACTGCAAACTACTGAAAGATACAGTGACCTTCTGTATGATAAAATAGTAAACACGTTGGGATGAGAATGTATAGAAGAGGCATAGATACATACAAACCCCAGCTCACAAAAAGCACATTTTACTGTTTGTTCGCCTTTAGTAATTCACCTCAGACACTGCAGAGCTTAACCTAAAGCCTACCACATGAAAAAAATATCCAGCAAAACATATTCCTAAAACACAAATATAGTTCTTTAGTGAAAACAAAAGTATTATTAGAAACTAAATTATAATACATTCATGAAGACAGAACCGCAGCACTGCACCCACCACAGATATTAACAGTGGCTCCCCGACACTGGAAGGTTTCATGTAATATCCAGGGAATCTGAGTTCCTTGTTGAATTTATTGACCTGAACAACTAAAACTTATTCTAAGTGTATTTATTCCCAACAGTAGCTAGTACTCCCCATCAAGGTTCTCTAATATATGACTTTTGTATGTATTTAACAAATAGGACTTGGAATTTTTTATGCATCACCTGTTCCAGTATTTCAGCCATAAATCATATTACTGTTGTGTTAACACAACACAAATGCTGAAGACAGCGGAGTTATTGGAGGAACAACCACCAGCTCTAGTTTGAATAAACAAAGCAGACTTTCAGCAGCTTGTTGGACTGGTCTGGTGGTAATGTATTCAAGTGGCACATGGACATCTTCAGGCCAGGTAGTGTATGCACCTTTAAAAAAGAAAAAGAGTTTCCTACAACTGTAGCATTTTATCATTATCATTCAAGTTTGATGTGTAGTTATATCTGGGAAACAGCTATAACATTCTGCCTCTTTGCACCAGATTCCAGGCTCTACACAGGGTCTACTGTGTGTATAAACATGACCTCGAACCACGTAAAAACTAAAATCCCAGGCTAATGTATCATCTATGGTGCTGAAATAACAGATGGGTAAACTGTGGTTACATGACTCTGTATCTCACAGCGGTGACGTACAGTGCATTACTAGGATTACTAGGTGTTATAATGTAGGAAGTAGCAAAGCATCAGTGATCTTTGGATTATTGGCTGTCTGAGGACAAGCAATAAAAAACACTACATGCTGTGCTATTAAGAGAATGGCATCTTTAAGGACACAGACTCTAATATCAACTCAACACACTAAGGACAAGTCGAAGAAACCAAACAGAGTAAAGATCCTGATACTGTCCACAACACGTTAGGTTTAAAAGTCATTCTTGTTTACCACAGGCACCAACCAGGGCTCTACTCTCGTCAGCTGGGAAACATGGGATAGGTCAGGAAACCTGTGGATGGCGTTACCATGGTGACCTGCCCCTCACTTTGTGGAAACTGAAACCTGAGAGGATGCAGGGTCATAGTTGAGCTCACTTCACCACAGCTTGGCAATAAGGACTAAAGTCACTGCACTAACAGCAGCAAATGTCCATACCTCAAAGAAAAGAGGATGCTTAAAATTCTCAACAAAAGCCATGATCACTAGAAAACGGCACATCCTTACACATTTACACAGTCAGCTATGTTTTTATTACAGATCACACAGGTTTCCCCCCCCCTATGATTACAGTGGGGTGTTGAAACGCGGCTTCCTCCAAATACAGCCTCATATTAAAACGCTCCCCATGTGGTGCGTCGACAGCAGACTTCATGCACAGAGACGTTTGCACCGGAGCAGATAAGATCAACGGTGTCACAAGAGAGTCAATCTCCGCTGTAAACAAAGCCCCGCTGACTGCAGGAGGAAACAATTTACTACTGCAGCTTAGCAGTTACTGAGGAACGCCCGACCTTCTTAGGGAAGATGTTTACACTGAATCAAAGAAAAAAAAGCTTTGCTTCAGATCTGGGGTTCCCCTTAGAATGGCTCTAGTAATAGAACAGCTTGACCAGTGGACCATCAGGAATTCCTGTTGCCGCTGGTCGTCTCACATCCCAGCTGTGGTGTATTTTACAGTAAACTGACATTAGCGCCTTCCTTGGTGGCCTCCCGTCTACAAATCAAGTGTTCTGCTGATTATTTCCACAAAGGTTCCTATTAGGATGTTTCTCCACCAGCTGGCACTTACACTGGATCTGAACTGTTTTCCTGCCTTAACAATGTCTTGCTACGTATTGGTTGATGATTGAACCATTTAGCAGCAGTAAGAAGATGTGAGATGATACGATGCGAGTACTTTTAAAGGGAAAGTGAGACTAACCTGAAGATCATATAGTTATATTGTGTCTATTAACATTAGTCATTAAAGCATCAACTATCTTTGTGTACAGGCCACGACATCTACGGTTTTGTAGAGCCGCACAGGCTAGACAGAAATGTGGAGCTCAGACTGACTGGATCTATGCGACATAACAGACTCCCCCTCCTCACCCACAAAACCCTGACCGGACCCTCAATCCAGTTCATACAATCTGCTGTGAACTGTGCCGCTCTGCTTATTCCATTTTACACACACACACACACTTGTGTAAATCTACACTGATAGTCTCTGGGAAAGTAAGCATAATAATGTGATCCATTAATTCATATTCCATTGATAACAAATGTAATGTTTGTCATCTTCTGTCTACAGATACAGGTTCATTACTACATAGAGCAGCGCTTTCATCCTACTTGAAAAAGCTTCAATTAGCAACAGCCTTGCTAACTTAAAAGACATTTTGCACTCACCTCCGTCGTCTCAGAGTGATTTTGTGGCTGCATCTCTGTTCTGTGCAACTCACAGGCAGCTCCCACTATGAGCACAGAGGAAACGTCCACGAGACGCATGAGGGACTAACATGGAGACGTCACACAGTGCTTTCTCATACGGAAGAGCACAGGCCTATCACAACACGGCCGTGCAGACACCAAACACACACACACACACACACTGTAACCTGACAATAGCAGCCAGCGAGGGAGGCTGTAATATGAGCAGCCTGGCGACCAGTGGGCCGAGGCGCTGGGGTTCTCTCAGCCGTAAACAGTGGCATCCCTGGCAGGAGAAACACTGTTTAGGATGGGTGTTTCCAATAGCCTAAGGCTAAAAGGTTGCACAAGGCAACATTTTTATTTGAAAGGGTGCCTCACCTATTATTAAAGTGATACTCCTTCCATAATGTGTGTTTCTGAAACACGCCTGCTTGAAGAATGATCCTAAAACTGTTTGCAATTTCACAGAGAACTTCATTGGGCAGATTTAATTTGAACACTGTGCATCATTGAGCTTACAGACTTCTTGGCCTGATGAAAGATTTGATGGGGAACAGATTTCAGCTAATTCTGGCAGCTGTTGTGCAACTAACATTACCGAGTAGCATTTTTAGAACATAACATAACAGAACTTTTTGTGTCTTTCTGGTTTGCGTGCCGCATGTTTACAGCTGCCTTGCCCTCCAGACAAGAGTCGAGTTGTGGCTAAACTGAATCGGAGAGTCCAATCTTACTTCTGGTGGAATGCTTCAGCTCGACAGGGAATGTCTGTGCATGCCTGCATAGCTGAGGGATTATCACAGTATTGATTGAGCCCCGGGTTCCCTTTGCGCCGGCCTTGTCCTGCTTGAAGTACAAGAAACGGGCGGGATATATCACTCCTCCCTTTGTCAGAAGAGTCGCCTTTCATTCACAAGTAGACCTGACAGAATAATGACCAGCTAAGTGTGAGATGATCCACGACTAACACTTCCACCTGCCATGGATGTTTGTTACACACAAGCGCTGAATGTTTTGCTGAGCTCTAGCATTTTTGCAGCACTTCAGATCCACTGAGGTCAGAAAAAAGCTAGTATTGGTGGCGTTCTGGTTAGAGCGGGTGGGCCAGCAACAGGAGGACTGCTTGTTTAATATCTAGACCGGTGTGCTGGGTGGTGTTCTTGGGGAATGATATGCGGAGGTATGAATGTCGGAGGCAAAGCCTGGAATTATTCGGTTACATGATGTCACATTAGTTACCAACTTCCAGAGGAATATATAGGATAGGACACTCACTCTTCTTTTTTAATTTAATTTATAAATGTAAAATATTCACCTTGAGCACAGCAGTTGTATTAAGTATTATCTGTGATCTTAAAACTACAGGTGCTGCTGGAAACATCATAAAAAAAAATCACTTCTCCATCACAAGTAGGAGACGCCGGACCACAAATCATCACCACTGCCTTTTACCGAGTCTGCGTTTAGCCATGTCCAGCCTGGAATACAGGTGAAAATCATCTTTCTTTCTTTCAAAGTACAGCAAAAGCAACTTCACCACAGCACTGTTCGCACCGTGGTCAAGTATCAGAACAATCATTTACAACAAGCCCTGTTAAGCAGTGTGCATTTACTCCAGGGAATCATTTCTTTAATTAACAGGATCCGCCCATTAGCACTAACAAAGATCTTGAAATGCGTAAGCAAGTCATGTCCACTACAACCCTACAAGCAAGGCTGACACTGAACCTCGCCTGTACGAAACCAATAAGCGACGACATCGATCTCACGTCTGCACGTCGAGTAAATGAGGTTCAGACATGTTAGAGACACGTCGAGCAGAAAACTCACAGATTAAGATACATCTGGTTTGATATAAACACATGTAAAACATTATGTGGGCTTGCACAGGCCTGTGGCTGCAGCTGGTTGTCGGATGTGCCACCATCAAACCCAAACAGAGAGCGCTAATAACCGCTGCATGCCCGAAAACTAATGAATGAACTACAGACGTTAATGTTTATGTCAAACAAGTCAACATAATTTCTGCTTTGGCAACATTTCAGCAGTTTGGGAAATGACTCATCAGAAATGATATTCACCTGAGAGACGAGTAAAGAAGTCAACAATTCATGACTCACTGAACATCTCCAGTGAAAAGAGCACTCGATGACGGAGAGAATAGACAAAACATCTTTGTGCACAGAGAAATAGCGTTTACTCATTCATGTTCACCGCAACCGTTTTCCTGCAAACTGAAATCGCACAAGTTGCAGCACGCACAACGTCGTGCATCAAACAGATAAAAGCCTGTTCAGGTCACAAAGACGGAACATTTCAATTCGCTTCAATCAACTCAGTGTCAATTTAAAAAATGAAAGTTAACTGAATTCACAACCTCAGCAGATGCCACTGATGGAGGTCACAGCTGTATGGGCCTTAAGGGCAGCGGAGGTTATCAAGCCTACCATCAGCAAGACGACAGCTTCCTCTCATCAAACTACTTACGCGGACACAAAGGAAGCACTGGAGTATGAAGAGTTGGTTCTTAAGAGGACTGAACTAAAACACATTTGTATTACTACCCATTTACTCCAGAGGCAACACAATCTGCCTCTAAATCTCACTAATTAACATATTGTGAATTGTTTATTTCGTGCATGAAGAAACAGGATGGTTACGAGCCGTGTCATCTCTCACGCATAGTAACCAGTGACCTCCCAAGGATCTGGTATAGTTAGATGTCGGTTAAGCAGCTGATAACAGCAAACCAAAACAGTTATTTATAGCATTTCTGAAGACTATCCAGTAACCAAACCCTTTTTGGGGTCCTATGAACCATTAACTGTAAATTAAAGGTCTGTAAAATATGCCTCACAGACTTTTACTAAACATTTGTGCCCACCCAACAGAAATGTCTCCAAATCCATCTCAGGCCACTCCAACTTTGTTAAGCCTCTTAATCCAGAAAGCACCGATTTAAAGAGATTTAAGCCGGTCTGCCAGAGCTTTGATCACTCCGATAATTACTTCCTAGTGAATTTGCAAACAATGTGGTGCTGGCCTGGTCGCTGCCCCAGACGCTGGAAATCTGTTAGGAGTATTCGCTGAAGCTTGACTTTTTCTTCAGGTTCTATTAGATTCATCATTTAAGAACAGTTGTGTTGCCACGTCCTCTTAGATTTTCCAGATTAATGCCTGCAGGCAACTATTGCCATATCTCTAATCTAATCAGCTCTCTCATTACACAGACTCAGTCTTTAAATGTGGTACTTTGTACAGTTCTTAGGCAGGGTTGATTACTGCAGGGGGGGGTCTAATTGTTTAGTGTCAGCGGATCTGCTTTTCAAAGTAGATGTGATCTGGTAATAACAGGGCAGACACCAAGGCTCATGTCGCTCTTCATCCCACACTTTAAAACCCGGACAGCTGTAAAAACTCCCTTCACCTCCACAGCCAAACACTGAAACCAGTAAGAGAGGTTTCTACAGAGTAATCCAGCAGTGAAGCTATCACACGAAAAAAACACAGACATGAGAACATAAAATAAATGTTCTGAAGTTAGGGGCAGTATTTTTAGCACTGAAACATGCAAGCGAAGCCCAGACGGGACCAGAAGTATGCACAGATGTTCAACCAACACTGAAATTATAACTCAGCACCCTCTTTAGATGAAATTATAGAGACTGGCTGGGATTCCACACAAACTGAACAGAAGCAAGAAAATATTTGACGTGCAACTACTCGGACGGCGCAGTGGAGTGGAAGTCATTTCATCTAAACAAACACTGGGGGGACGGCACTCATAATCACACGGAGGCGATGGCTCGGTGGGGGGGCAGGCATAACAGAGTCCCAGCTTTGATCATGTGGACTCAAGGGTCGTCTCACTAAGGTGTTAATTGACAGACTTCTGCCAGATGTCCACGAAGGCTGAATTACTGTCCTGATGATGTGGACCCAGGGGGCTGCTAAGCCTCCTGTACCAACCGACACCAGGGTGCACGTTCCAGCAGATCTGCTTATGCGAGAAGCTGCGGAATGCTCCGCGTTTTGCTGGAGGACATGCACAATGTACAGACTTAACACTAAGCTTGTTACAGTATGTAACAAGTCTGAGCTTAGAAAAATATCACGGAAATAAACAACAGCAGGCGCATGAGCTTCCCGAAGGCTGAAATGTATGTAGTGTAGTTATACGACGAATTGTGTATTAACACACATATCAGTTCGTCTCTTATACAGCGGAAACCCTAAATGATTAATATTTTTCACAGTGTTTATTACCAGGAATGTTCTGACATGTTGAACACATTAAAGATGTTGTTCTGTAAACTGTGGATCAAAGTTATACAAGAGAAAAAAACAGCCAAACTGTAACTGAAATATAAAAGGGTTGAACACTGATTCGGCAACAAGCGTCTGTATTTTTAAAATAATGTATTTAAAACAAATACTACTTTTCTGATTTACTAAAGATAATACATTCACCCAAGATTGGCCAGGTTTGGACGTTTATGTCTGGAGGTCTGCTTTGTTTGGCCTCCTGGACGAAAGCATCGATATAATCTCTATTTATTATATCCAAGTGTAGAAAAATGAAGTCAGGGATATGTCAAACATGCCACAACGGAAGCTTATGAATTTAATTAAATCACTGTGACAATGCTCATATTCTTCCTTCTGACATATATTCAAAGCCTCTATCTCCAAAGCTGGAAAGGCCTCAGAGCCAGGAGAAGATGAAGGCCCCTCTATTATACTCCCGCTCTTCACCAGCACAATAGGGACCACCATCCAGGTTTATGTCACTACTCTCATTTAAAAATGCCCCAGCTGCTCACTGCAGCTCTGACAGGAAGGTAGAAAAACAAGTACGCTGTATGGTTTAAACATTATTTTGCAGACTAAAGGTGGGAATGTTTAGGACCTAGACCTAACTCAACCTGGTAAATCCACGCTAATGACGAGTCACTGTGGATCATGTAGAGGTCACGTGAGAAAGAAGGGCGCGTGTTTGCGGAGTGTAAGGAGTAAACTCCAGGAGCCCAAAAAAAAGGAGCCACCGCCATAAGGATCCCAAATTAAATCCCAATGAATACACTCGCACACAGTTCCCGGCATTTGGAGCTCAAAGTTCAACCCAGACACACGCATGTGAGATACGAGCAGCACCTGCACACATGGTGAAGAGGGCTTCCCAGAAAGAAACACAGCAGACGACCAGGTCCCACAAACACCATATGACTTTACACGTAATCCCGCTTAACCAGCAGCGCTTCATGGGATTGTCTCGTCTGGTCGCTGCAGGACCACCTGACCCGAAGCATGCGCCAAAGACGCACAGCGCGGACACGAGCAGAGCTCAACCAGAGACTGAAGCGGGTCAAGCACGTGTGACGTTACGTCTTATTTATGTGCAAGCCTCGCGTTTAGGAGAAAATGCCACCGACTCACCCGTCGCCAGGTCTCCCAGGCTGTGTTCGGACTTGAATGCAGCTCCTGCTCTGGGTTCGCTCGACCGGTTGTCCTCGGAGTCAAACTCCTGGAGTTTAAAGCGTCCGCGATGTAAGAACTTCACGCACAACTGTAAAAGCCTTTCATACATCAGACCCGGGGCACACGGCACGTCCCAGCAGCACCACCACCACCACCAGCAGCAGCAGCAGCAGCAGCAGCAGCGTCTTTGTACTTGTCCGCTTCAGCAGCGAGTTGTTGCCCCGCGGACATGCGCAGTCGGTGCCGGGCTGCCTCCTCTGTCCGCTCGGGGCTGATATGAAGGTCAGCCGCTGCTACAGGTGTAGCTTACCTGGCGCAAGGGTTTAGCCTACATTTCCCACTCACCGGGCCACGGAAGGCTAAAGTAGGATATTAACTGTGCAGCTCTGCTCATGTCATTCTTAGCGGGTTCCACGTTAAGATACGGTTAGCTTACTTTTTAAGCTAAGGGTAATTAATTTAATAGTTTAATGACACTTTGACGCTTCGCCGTTTAGGTTTGATAAGAGTAACTCACGCCATCGAGTGACAAATCGCGTTTGTTCAGATGAAAACATGACAAGAAGCAATTAACTAAATAAAACTTAAACGACATCCTACGTGACTCGTAACGACAATTACCGCAGCTAACTATGTTGGCCCTCCGCTCGACAATATAGTCCTCGGAGCGTATTCTAAACGTCCGCGTCGGCGCATTAATATCAACACGCCTCTGTTGTTGTTAGCCCTAGAAGTGTGATCGTTGACTAGTTTTAACGGTCTAAGAGACGAGCTAGTGGAGTGTGTCGGCATGTTCCACAGAGGTCACTAGATTGTGAAGCTTTAAAGTCATTATTTTGTAGGTGAAATAATTACTGACACCCACCTGATGTGTTTGGGACAGAATAGTCACCGACCCTGACTGGACACTGCCGCCACCTTGTGGCCTTTGTTCGTAACTGCATTAGTTAAACACCTGAAAATTTGACTAAGTGCGCAGGATGTATATATATATTTATTAATGCTGTAAATAATATGGTCATAACTTTTATAATGTAGGACAAATAGAAACGTGGCTGCAGTATATCTGTAGATTTGATTAATTCGATGATGTTTTCAGTGTTTCCGGTTATGTCCCAATCTTTTACCAATAAAGTGACTAATAATAGATTGTCTTTACAACATGTCATTATAAAGTCTGGCTGGTGTAAAGCAAATATGTACACCAGAGACATAGCAGACTCCGCTCTACTGTTTCCAGGTTTTCCCCCTGGTTGTGGAGCCTGGCTGCAGAGACTTGTTGACACTTCATCCACAGCTGACCACTGACTTAGGGGAGAACATCCGGGAGGCTTGGTTGAGGTCTGGCCCCTGTATAAAACTAGGTAACGCATTCATGAACCTGGCTCAAAGTGTGGCTAGTTTGACGTCCTGTCCTGGACGTGAACCATGGAGATCCCACCACATTATGGGGCAGATGTAAGCTTTATTACAGATGCACTGGGAACAGCACAACATATCACGACGCTGTTCACATCAGTGAAACGTGTGGAATTGTAAAAAACCTGCAGGACAAACACACTAACGGTGTTTCGCAACAGAGGCGTGACGTCAGACGCGCGCAGCGTCTATTGTCCCGGTCACATCTGTCTGTTGTTACGTTATCATTTCATAAGTTTGCACAAAGCGAGCAGTGTTTCCACGCCTCTCCCGCAGCTCCGGATTGGTCCTCGCTCTCTCACCCCTCCGCTCCAGTTCCGCGTTGCTGTGCACTTAAGTCCTGCAGCGTTTCCTGCAGCCTCCACTCCGCCACCATGTCCGAGCGAGGCTCCTTCGACACCAACGTGGTCACCGTGACCCGCTTCGTCATGGAGGAGGGCCGGAAGGCGAAGGGCACCGGGGAGCTGACGACGCTGCTGAACGCGCTGTGCACGGCCGTGAAGGCCATCTCCAGCGCGGTGCGCAAGGCCGGGATCGCTCACCTGTGAGTAGAGGAGCGCAGGAGTCGTTTGCACAGTTATTCAGGGGTTTCAGCGGGAACGTGCCTGAGATCCTGCCGTCCACATTGGCACAGACCCAGCACGAGCTTCAGTTGGTCTGTGTGCGCCACGCCCACTGCCACGTTCTTCACCCAGCGTGGGGTTTATGGAGCAGCCCGCTCTCAGGTGCTCAACCAGCAACACCTGACCCAGCAGCCGCCCAAACTCTGGCCTTTACAAATGCAGCGTCCCGCATGACGTCATGGTGCACTTCGAGTGTGCAGGAAAAGTCCTGTTGCTCCTGTGTCAGTGTCATTCCTGCTTCTTCTTTTGTGTCCCATCAGTTACGGCATCGACGGCAGCACCAACGTGACCGGCGACCAGGTGAAGAAGCTGGACATCCTGTCCAACGACCTGGTCATCAACATGATCAAGTCGTCGTTCACGTCCTGCGTGCTGGTGTCTGAGGAGAACGAGAAAGCCATCATCATAGAGCCGGAGAAAAGGGTGAGCGTGTCTGCGTGACGCGGGGCGAAGGGACTCGGCAGGGAGGACATGGGGCGTGTTATGTTCTCTGGAGATCCTGGAATTTCTGGAATAACCTGAAAAGCCCAGAGTTCCACAGTGGCAGTTGCTGTGGCAGACATTTGCACAACATAACTTAAAGCTTATTGGTTGTGGAAAATGACACTTTACTAACTGTTTGAGGTGCATTCACTGTAAACCTTATAACACCGTGAATGTTCTCTCTCAGGGTAAATACATTGTGTGCTTTGACCCCCTGGATGGATCCTCCAACATCGACTGTCTGGTCTCCATCGGGACCATCTTTGCCATTTACAGGAAGGTATTTGTGCTGCGTGTCGTTTGTTTTACCTCAGTGTTTCTGGCGACTCCCTTTTGTTTGATATATTGAAAACAGCATCTATTTGACGATTTCTCTTATCTAAATATACCGTAGCCGAAACTTTTACACTTCTTAAAAATGATCATTGTCATACTCTGAGTTCCTGTAACTTGCTGTAACTCTGCCGACCGATGTCTCCAGGACTCATTGTTTAGTTTCCTGAGTGACTCCTTATTTGAATGTGTGAGCCTGCGATGTCACTGTTTCTCTTAGACCACGGACACTGAGCCGTGTGAGAAGGACGCCCTGCAGCCCGGCAGGGAGCTGGTGGCAGCAGGCTACGCCCTCTACGGCAGCGCCTCCATGATAGTGCTCTCCACCGGCCAGGGAGTCAACTGCTTCATGCTGGACCCTGTGAGTACTTTCTCTAAAGGCCACGTGCTTCACATTAAAACAAAGCGAAATCGATCTTCTCACGTGTGTTTGCCACCTGCTCGTCAGGCAATCGGTGAATTTATCCTTGTTGAGCGGGATGTTCGGATTAAGAAGAAGGGCAAAATCTACAGCTTGAATGAAGGTTATGCAAAGCTCTTCGACCCCGCTGTGACCGAATACCTGCAGAAGAAGAAGTTCCCTGAGGTAACGTTGGGACATGATCCCCAGTTAGTCTCCTGCTGGTGAAAAGGTTTTTGCTCCGTTTGCTTTTACCGCATGTTTCTAGCTTTAAATGTGTCTCTTTTCCCGTGACGCCGCTGCAGGACGGCAGCGAGCCCTACGGCGCCCGGTACATCGGGTCTATGGTGGCAGACGTCCACCGAACACTGATGTACGGAGGCATCTTTTTGTACCCGGGAAATGCAAAGAGTCCCAAAGGAAAGGTGAGCTGCTTCGTCTGCCGCCTCTCATCTCACATCGAACTGCTAAGACTTGCTAAACATTCTGTCGCAGCAACAACATGTCACATTGCTGTTGCTTCACTCTCCACATCCTTCCAATGTTTGCGAGACCGAGCCGAACGAGCCGCATTTTGAGAAGCTGCAAAGCAGTTGGCGAACAGGAGGAAGCGTTAAGCGGTGGCCTGACCATCGTTGTAAAACATGTTTGCGTCAGTCTGTTGACCTTTTTTTCAAACTGCCCCCTCTTGCTCAAAGCTGCGGCTGCTGTACGAATGCAACCCCATGGCCTTCATCATGGAGCAGGCGGGCGGCATGGCCTCCACCGGCTTCGAGAACATCCTGGACATCAAGCCTGAGAGCATCCACCAACGGGCCCCGGTGGCCATGGGCTCATCCGAGGACGTGCTGGAGTACGTCGCCATCTGCCGGAAGCACGCCAAGAAGTGAGGCGGCGCCGACTCAGTCGCACAAGCATCCCAGTCCACCTCAAACCCGTGTCCAAACACGGAGGTATAGACTTCCCTCAGCGATCCAGCAACATTCCTACTGTCTGCATAAGACTGGCTGGAAGTCAAACGTGTAGCTCACAGACAAGCAGATATTCCTACAGACGACCAAAAACGAGGGAAGCTGAAGGACCTGCTCCTCGGTTGACCTCCACTCGTGCCTTTTTAATTAGAATGAATGTACGTTCTAGTTTTGCCAAAGACCAAACACATGACACGCCTTTAATATGTGAATACTCATGAACTACTGAGTCATGATGACGACTCCTAATAAACCCAAACAGCAGAATGGCTGTTTGTGCCTACAGAACGTGACCCGTCTCCTTTTATTGAGTTCCAGCTGTTTTAATGTGTTTAGATTTAAACTGTCTGTTTAGTGCAGGTGTTGAATTATCTGCAAATACATGAAAAACGGGGAAGGTTGATTCTGAAGAGCTGTTGACAATAGTTACAGATACTCAGTCCAGCAAAGCCGACCTTTGAGCCAAAGGTCAGCCGGTGCTCTCAGAGCCCAAGTGACCTTTAAAGTCCACTTGAGCTGCTGTTCTACTAAAAAAAGGCCGACTGAGTTTTCTTCTCCTCCTTTAATAATAAAATACAGCTCGGCAGTTCGTACCAATAATTCCTGCACCTGGTCACCATTGAATGAAATGTTTGTTCTGAGAAGGAAACAATTGTTCCCCACATGAACCTGGACGGTGTGAAGCAAGTTGTTCCTCTACTGTGACGACGCCAGCCTGTTTTCAGGTCCATGTGGTTAAAACCTCGAGAAGTGTCCCAACAGCTCTCGTGTTACCCAAGTCTTCAGTTGCTGTTGTCCAACGTTTTGCAAGAGCTGGTCTCTGCTTCGTCGCGCAGGTTTAAGCTGCCTGTGTCTCTCCAGCTGATACCTGACACTCCACACACACACTCTTCCACTAGGCTGCACTCACAAATAGATCTCCTGGCTCTGGGTGTGAAGGGGACTTGGCTGGTGATGAGGTTGCTCACTGTGTCCTGACGCGGCACCAGCTGCTCACAGACAGAACCCAGTATGTCGGATCAGTCGGCGTTCGACACGGACGTATGGACCCTGACTCGGTTTATCATCGAGACCGGCCGCCAGGCTAAAGGGGCGACGGGAGAGCTGACCCAGCTCATCACAGCCATGCTGACTGCCATTAAAGCCATTTCCTCTGCTGTGCGTAAAGCAGGTCTGGCTCACCTGTAAGTACCGAGGCGCCGCAGAGCGCTTTCACCAATATTAAGTCAAACGTGTGACTGTTGCACCAACTTGATACGTGTTGAAGTAACGTGACGATACGTCGTAAGATTTCAGCTCCTCGCATGTCTCCACAAAGAGGTCAAAGGTCACGGTGCGCTGCAGAGAGCGGCTAGAGTTTCAGGATGTTTGACATTATGTTCAGTCCCACAATAGACTTACGAGCAAAGAGATTACGGTGTTTGCTCAAGTTCGGGATGTAGAAGTTCTGTTCTGATTGCAGCACTCCAGCAACGAGGGCGTGGAACAACGGGCTGTTCTGCTGTGAGCCGTGTGTGGTTTAGGTGAATTTCCACACACTGACCTCGAGGCGATAAGTGACTGTGTGGGTTTGACCTGAGAGAAGGACTGAGTCTTATGTTTCATGCAAACAGGAACAAACTTGAGACACAGAAGCCAAAGTTATTGATGTAAATGACTGGTCAGGGTTATGTGTGCGTGAAAGCAAAGCCTGGCTGCTGACTGGTCTGTGCGTGCAGGCAGGGCATGGCGGGCTCGGTGAACGTGACGGGGGACGATGTGAAGAAGCTGGATGTGCTCTCTAACGACCTCGTGATCAACATGCTGCAGGCCTCCTACAGCACCTGCTGCATGGTGTCTGAGGAGAACAAGGAGCTCATCGTCACCCCGAAGGACAAGAGGGTAACAAACGACGCCGAGCCGCCGTGGATCCAAAGTTTATCAGGGACAAAAGCTCACTAAAGTCAAACAGATTTTCAGTGTGACGTCAGACTTTTCGTACAGAAGTTTGTGCCTCATTAATTATAACACAACATGTTTAAGTGGAAGTGTTGCAGTGACGCCAGAAGGTGATATTAATATTATCAAAGTCATTTAAACAAGCACATGTGATGTGTTAGAAACACCAGTGAGTGTAGGAGCCACATAGAGAGAGAAACAGGTGGATGTGGAATAAAGTGGAATGAAAATTAAGTCACTTCTGCTGAGCTGCAGGACGAGTTTTCTCTCTGCTCCGTTTCCTTTTTTCAGGGGAAGTATGTGGTGTGTTTCGATCCTCTAGACGGCTCCAGTAACATCGACTGTTTGGCTTCCATCGGCACCATATTTGCCATCTACAAACGGGTCAGTGCAGGAATCACGTCATGAAACGTACCCGAGACAAAGTCAACAAACAGGATGTGTTGTCTGTTCATATTCACTCTTCTTCTACATGATTATAGCTCATTCTAAAAGTTTCAAACAGCAGCCAGAAGTAGAACTACACGCCTCGAATACCAGAAGAGGTCAGTGTCACGTAGTGCATGAGTATTTACAGCATGGAGGCACAGTTACACCCCACAGACACCAGGGGACGCCGTCTCAGTTCAGAAGTCTCTGCAGTGAGTTGGTACATTTCTAAGAACAGGACGGGCTCAAGGTCAAGGTGTTTCCATAGAGGACTGTTAGTTGTGTGTGTTTCCGAGGACTTAAAGTCATTTTAGCACTTTGCAACACGCTGATGTTCTGTTCTGCATTTCTTTTTTTGATTAACCCGCACAGATAACAGATGGGGAACCCACAGATACAGACGCCCTGCAGCCGGGGAACAGCATTGTGTGTGCGGGCTACGCCCTGTACGGCAGCGCCACCCTCGTGGCCCTCAGCACCGGAGCCGGCCTCAACTTCTTCATGCTGGACCCTGTGAGTCTCTTTAAAATGGGTTCACAGCATCATGTCAGTAACAGGTAGTGCCCTAAAACGCGTGCTTTGGTTCCTCAGGCCATTGGTGAGTTTATCCTCACTGAGAGGAACGTGACGATCAAGCCGAGGGGAAAGATCTACAGTCTGAACGAGGGCTACGCCAAGTACTTCCATCCCTCCATCAACGAGTACCTGAAGCACAAGAAGTACCCTGCGGTGAGAACACGTCACAAGATTAGTGACCTGCAGATAAACACCACAGTTAGACCAGAACCCCGTGTCCTGTCAGAGCATCTGTTTTATGATAAGCCAGGAACTCAGACATCAGCAGGCCTCATCATCACATGAGTCCTGACGAAGCACTCGTTCTAGCAGGAGTTTTTCAAATACATCAGCAACATCACGAAAAGAACATTCAGGTGGCAGTTTGGAGTTTCAGAGTAGAAATGAGAAACTTTGGTGCAGCCAGGTACCACGGGCCGTCCCGTGCCAAACATGTGACCCAGTCAGCTGACAGGACGAGGGGCAGCCTGAACCTCAGGGCGATGACACAGCCGCTACAGGAAACATCCCATTCCTCAGGAAACGGCAGCGCCTCCTGATGTGGACACCCTGATCTCCACGTGTGCTCACTCAGCACTTTTCCTCCCACACAGCCACAAACCCGTCAGAGCGAAATGAAAATGCACTAGCTCTGAACTCTCCTGCCACACCTTCGTCCTCTACCATCTACAAGTTACCACAATGTACATGCGAGGTTGTGAAATACCAAAAACTCATCTCACTTGCTTTTACCGGAACACAGATGCGGCTGAAAAAACCCAGAAGTGAAGTTTGAATCTACTTTACTGGCATCTGCCTTCATTAATCACACCTTCTAAAATTAGATCAGTACTTAGTAGTTAGCACACGTATCGTAGCAGAAGCTTGTCATGTGTTTCTGGATCCTGTTTTCTTTTTTTTCCCTTTCATGACAGTGATTGAGCATTTTCGGAACTACTACTGGCACACACCTCCCGCGTGGGACGTGACTCAGCAGGCACATGACTCTGTGTCACAAAGCACCGGCCTGAACATGATGCTCACTTCAGACGTTTCACTTGTCAAAGAAACGTTGTGAAATGAACTTCAGATTCAGTATGACCGGTATGAGGCCCTTCATTTGACAGGTGCAACTTTCTGTTGTTTTTCATCCGCAGCAGAACTGGTCCTGATCTCCTGATCTGCCTGGAACTCATTGTCTCGTTGCAGCTGCAGCTGCAGCAGCAGACATTGTCCTTAAGTCCATAAAATCAGAGATCTGCACCAACAGCTCATAACCTGGCTTCAGAAGTTATTTTTCAGAGCACGCAAAGAAGCAGCAAAAACAGATTTTAGCTTTGATCAAAGAAAACAGTGTTTTATTGTGTGATATGTTCCAGTGCTGATAATTATTATTACAGACCTGTCGCTGCATAAAGTGGTAAAAAGCAGCTCCAGCTTCACCACCTGCTGCTTTTGTTCCACAAAGATCCGTTAAAATGTTTTTTACGTAACAGATGCTTGGTCATTGCTGTACAATGTCACATCTGTCACCTTCAGGAATCTGCACCAGACATTCACATGTATGTTACTGAAGTTAATATCTTAGTATCTGAAGTAGTGAAGTATATTTTATTTAAAGAGTTAACAAAAGATATAATATAATACATAAAATGATAGGGTCCAGCACCTGTAGCTGATTAGCTGATAACAGGAAGTAAAGGTGGTCTCTGAGGACGGTTTTGTTTGGGACTCACACAAACAGACACATTCCCTGAACTAATATTTTAAGTTTTTCCCCCCCTGCAGGACGGTAGCTCTCCCTACGGAGCTCGGTATGTGGGCTCTATGGTCTCAGACGTCCACCGCACCATCACCTACGGAGGCATCTTCATGTATCCCGCCAATGAGAAGAGCCCCAAAGGAAAGGTAACTGCTGTCTCAGCGAAGGGAGCCGAGACGCCTTTCATAACGTGTTGCATAGAAACCGTGACCTCAGGACGTCTTCACAGCGCCGGCCAGAACCATAGGCTTCTCCTCATGCTGTATGACGTGACCTGTGAGTCCAGACACGGGTTTAAACTTTTACAGGGCTCCAGTGAGAAGCCGTGCTGCTGAACCACTGCGGTGTAACACGAGGATGTTAAATCAGGCGCAAAGAGAAACTACGACCTCACCCATCTGCGATCCAGTTAGTTTCAGAACGTTTTAATCAGGGTGAAACACTGAAGACAACAGAGATCCTAATCACTGACCTTTAACCTCGTCTCGTTTACTGGCAAGGCGTCATCACTTATCTGCACGGCCCATTGTAAACACAGGCGGTCACAGTTCAAAGTGCTTTTAAATGATGAAAAACAAGAGCCTCAGAACTACGCCGCACAGCCAAAGCATTTAGGATCAAGTGAGAAAGATGAAGCTTAGGAAGCACATGACGTCTCACAGCACATCAGGGGCAGAGCTCTTCCTCAACCAGGTGTCTGAAACATTAGTTCAGAAATTATTTTGAATTGATATTAATGCGCTTTTCATTCATTCACGAGTCCTGATATTGTGTTTTTTTGTGCGTGTGTGTCAAAGCTGCGGCTGCTGTACGAGTGCAACCCCATCGCCTTCCTCGTCGAGCAGGCCGGCGGCCGCGCCACCACCGGCACCCAGAGGGTCCTGGACGTGCAGCCCGAGGCGCTCCACCAGCGCGTGCCCTTCGTGGTGGGCTCCACCGACGACGTGGACGAGTACCTGTCCTTCGTCCAGAAGTTCCCGTAAAGCTGAGAAGCTCCAGGCGTGATTCAAGTCTGAACCAACATCAGAAGATTTACAAGCTTTGGTGGTTTCTCTGTCACTAATCTCCTTTTTAGATCTTCAACGAGCCAGGACACATCTGGTTATAGTCATTCTCCCATCTGATGCTTCATCTCATGTAAACGGCAGAAACAAACGTCTCTTGATATAAAATGTGATGATTGTAGCTGCTCATCCTGGAAATAAAACACAGACGTCCTTCCTTTGTATTTTCTTAAGTTAAATATCTGGATGAAAACTATTTAAAACAACTTTACAGGATCCTGTAACAGGACATTAAATCTCATTCACCAGCAGAGCTCAAAGAACTGGAAACCTAAAGTGTCTCTGACTCCATCAATTATCAATGAGTCATCTGTAGATTTCAGCGTAGACGTAGAGCAGCGAGTCTGATCACGGACGGAGGAAGTTCAGTACTGAATTGTGAATGTTTAGTCCATTTTTTGCCAAGTGTTTCACATTTTCATTTGACTTATTAATCCAACCACCAGAGAACACAACTACTGGTCTACAGGGTCAAGTGACTCCTTTGTGCTTCATAACGGAACAGTAAAAAACTCCTCAGTAAATAAAGAGACAAAGAGATGACGAATGGGTGTCAAGCACAACACGTATCAAACACAAGTTGTTTCTTCCATATTTATTGAAAGGGAATATTGCACCGTCACTTATCGGCCAATATCATCCGTAACCTGTGGCTGAGCCCAACAGTGATGTGCAAGATGCAGAAGTAAAAAAGTCCATCGTAGTAACGAAATAGAAATAAATCTTCGAGTAAACACCAAACTAGTGTTTCAATACTTTTAATTGATCACAGTAGAATAAAAAAAAAAACCTTTACATTAACAGGAGCAAGTGTTACTGCTGCACTCGCCGAGTTAAACATATTTACACAGTAAAATTCTCAACTAAAATCAAAACAAATGAATCGGCCTCAAATCAGCCAGAAACTAAAAAGGCTCCATTCCCCTAAAAACAGTGTTTGTCCTCCTAAAATCTTCCCGTCGGTGTGTTGTTCAGACTGAAGCGCGCTCCCCCGTCTTCAGCCAAACGGCAGCGTCGGAACAATTAAAGACACTAAACGGTGCAGCTGTTAAACCAGAGGGTAACTGGCCGCTGTCGCAACTCCACAGTTGTTGTCTCGGTCTCTGGACATGTAGATGAAGCCCTGGTCTCCCCACTTGTCGCTCCAGCTGCACAGGGACAAGCGATGGTTAGTAGCGTGATGGGGTTCAAACAGGCCGCAGGACTTTACATCAACACTCTGGACGTGAAACAGCAGCATTTCACTTGCACTCACCTGTTTTTGACGATCCAGTATCTCTGGTCTTCCACGTCCTGTCCTTTGAATCCGTAACCCACCAGCAGCACACCGTGGTCCAGCTCCTCGCTGCTGCAGTCGGGCTCGTAGTAGATTCCTGAAACACGGATCCAGTCCACATGTTAAAAACCTGGATCCGGTCCACTCAGACCGTCACAGAGCAGCATTTTCAGTCACACGTCCGTCTGTGGTTTGGTTTGGTACGGTAGGTTTAAAGCATTTCCCTCTTTGCTTGACTTGCTACGGCTGAATATATTTAGTCAGGAGTGCGAGTACGTAAAACTAAACGTGTACAGCAACCAGCAGTTTCAAGTCTTCATTCAACAGCTGAGAGATCAGAACCAACCTGATTGGTAGAACTGGAAAGATTCATGTCCAGCGTCGATGGCTATAGACACGGGTCCCACGGCGGCCACCGCGGTCAACAGAGCGCTTTCGTTACCGCTGGGGACATCGACGAATCCGGTGTCAGTGGCCGAGTTGAACTGTGGGTTGTACTGACACGGCTGGTTGTCCTGGAAGACAGAACCGGGAGGTCAACAGGATGTTATAAAGGCTTCAAATATCCCATCTTAAGCCCAGCCTCGTCTCATCAGATACATACTGTTGCCAGGTAGGGATAGGAGTCCTCGGAGTCCAGACCCTGGTTGTCCCTAACGTACTGGAAGGCCTGGTCCATCAGACCGCCGTTGCAGCCCTCATTGCCTTGAGGTCTGGAACAGTCGACAAGGTTCTGCTCGCTCAGCGACACCAGTTTTCCCGTCTTCTTGAACTGCTGACCCTCCAGAGCGCCGGTGGTGCTGAAGGCCCAGCAGGAACCACACTGACCCTGCGCCGGGAGAGAGGAGTTGGATATGTTATGGTGGCTCAATGGGTTCGCCGTCAGACTGGGATGCTGAAGGTCGCAGGTTAGAAACCTACCAGTGTGTCCCTGAGCCAGACACGCGATGTCGGCCAAGCAAAGTAAAGACTGAACGCTCAACGAAACTACAAATATTTCAACAACGCTGTAATAATTAGTTACAAGCGCCTCCACTTTCACTGCGTCCTTTAATTCTAGAGTAGACACGTCTTTACGCTTCCTGGCCTGGTCTGAGTAACTGCTGCGGCACAGGTTGAACAGCACTGAACTGCTTTTCTGGTTTAAATCCTGCCTCACAGGATTTAATTCTGCCTCAGTGTCTGAACACACTATTCTGTTACTTGAATCCCGTTCAGGACGCCTGCTGCTTCACTTTATTTCCCGTTCTGCAAAGCTGCCATAAATAGATTTACATTAGCCGTCACTTCTCTCAGGACTTTGGCCTAATGCATGAGCGTTTACTAGAAGCTGACAGTGAGTAGATGGGGTGGGGGGGTGGCGTGTGAAGTAGCAGATAAAGTTGTATCTTTCGGTCCCAGCAAACGTTAACTTTAGTGCAGGCAGGGCCGTCACTGCTGCAAACAACGCAGCAGTGACGTCATTGGTGATGACGCAACAGTCCAAAGCTGTGCGTGACACCGTGTTTACCGAATGACAACAGGCCGTGTTTTTCTATATATGCCGACTCATGGAGAGTCCAGCACGACTACAGGCGGCTAGAGGAGCAGAAGGAAAGCAGCCATTACCTGGTCTTTAACAGGGGTGACGTAGCCCAGCTCCCTGTAGTCCAGGGCAGTTGGGGCTTTGAGAAAGTTGGGCTCCATGAACAGAGAGCCCCTGCGTGTGATGTTAGTCCTGAGCTTGTAGCCGTTCATGACCTGCCTGAACTCCTCGTGGGTCTGCGGAGAAGCAAAGTGTAAACGAGGGACAGAAGCAGTAAGCAGTCAGACTTTCTGAAGATCTTTGAGTAGGTCTCACCATGTCTCCGAAGTGGTTCATGCCCAGGCTGTAGGTGTGTTTGCCCATGGAGTGCTCCAGGTTGTGCAGCTCGATCTTCCTCAGGTTCTTCTCCCAGACCATCCTCCTCCAGCCCTCTTCTTTCTGCAGAGAACACCGCTTCATTTAGCTTCGGCTGCCCGAGCAGAATAATGCACAGCGAATAGGATCATAGAAATACTTTACCATGTGGTATTTTTTATTGTGCCAGTTCTTCCACTGGTGCCAGTGTGTGTCCAGCTGTGCATCCAGGCTGGGAGCTGCAAGGGCTGCGCTCAGGCACACGGCCAAAACACCTAGAAGCAGCATTTTCACGTCTGTCTACTGTAAAAAACAAAACGAAGAATGTTAGTTTCTAGAGGAGCGAATGGCTTTCATTTCCTGGGAAAAGCGTCATGGCTGCAGGAAACGTCCATTATCAGAACCAGATGAGTCAACGCCGCTTTCCCGACAGCGCCGTCATTTAGCGACAGTTCAGAAACCAGACACAGGCCACGCCTCGCTGGACGCGACCAACGGACCGCGGGGATAGAATAAGGTCCATAAAACGCCGTCGGCACCGGTTTCCTGCGGGTCGAGCAGCACAAACTTGGCCGGATGCCAACACCGTACGGAGCCCGTTTGTGTTTGTGCGGAGTCACGGGACCTGCTGCGGTCACGGAGAGCGCAGGAAAACGGAGAGGACACCGAAACTACCGCAGGAAAACGAAAAGAAAAGCAGAACCGCAGCGGGCAGCAGCCGCAGGGCGGCGATTTTAACCTGATGTCGGCGCTTTCACGGAGAATTAAAGCAAGACATTAGCAAGAGCTGCTGCTCCAGCAACACACAGGACGACGAAGGGAGCCGAAGGAAACAAGATGGCCCGGGCCACAAGCTCACAGCAAAACCGTAGACGTCTCTGAATAAAAAACAACTACAAATGAAATATCGCCTATAGTAAACATTTTTTAAAAAGAAGTCTGGGGTGTTTTTTTGAATCCTACCGAAAATGAGGAAAGAATCCCGACGAAAAACATTTTCACAGTATCTTTTCGCTAAACTTGCCTCCTGTGAGTAAGTAAACACATAAAAAGGTCAAACTTACTGTAAAACCCGCCGCTGAAGCCGGAGGAGCAGAAACTACCTTCCAGCCGAGGACCCACAGACTTTATACAGGCCCGAAGAACGTGCACCCCGCGCTCTGATTGGTCCGTTCCTTGTTTTCATCCCGAGAATCCCCGCCCCCGTCGCCAGCGCTGATGTCATCATGGATGGACGCACGTGATTCCCACCACCAGGAAAGAAACGGGACATCAAGGAGTTCTGTTTTCTTTATGCGGGATTGTTACAGCTAAAACTAAGTGATTAAATAACCGGTAATTAACTCAGCGTTTCGTGATTAACGTTGTTTCACTTTAGAGAGCCTCTCATAGACACTGGGAGCGGCACGTAGTGCTGCTCAGTGCAGATGATCTAAAAACAATTTAAAGTCAAAGCTGATTGATTTCAAATGTGCCTACAGATTGGCTGACTAAAGATAAGACGCCAAAGTAATTACCCAGCAAAATTCTAAATGACAAAACATCTGTTTTTGGACGTTATGTCAAACAGGTCGAGATGTTTTTGTTGGTAAGATATGACCTGAGCAAACATCTTAAGGTGCCAAATCTGAGGCCCTCCAACCACGATTAAACACATGAGTCAGAACCTATATGTTTTCGATTGTATGCAACCATGTAACGCTGCAGTAATAGTATTTTTTAATTTAATGCATATGAAACAGGTAGTTTCCGTATTTAGTATAGACGACTGTAGAAACCTGATTTACCCAAAAAGTTTTGATTGCGTATATGTGTAACTTGTTTAAGGTTTCTGACAGCTGCACATATGCCAGACAAATATTTTACAGATTGAACCGTGAGATAGTGGAGGTTTAGAGATTATAAACTAATCGCAAACCAAAAATAACATAAAACTCTGTAAGTCAAACTAACGCATGTTTGCCGGAGAGCGTCTGATTGATTGCAGCGGTCTGACGACAGCATTAACATACAGTGAGTTCTGTAAGCGACAGGCGACTTTTGATCTATCAGCAGTGTTTTCGTCGTCACAGCTGTGGGAGGCTATTACTACTTCCTGGAACTGCTGGCATAAAATGAGTTGATCAGCGCTGCTGATCACGTGATTGATAAGATTGTGAAAGCCTGAGCAGGCAGAGCCGTTTACACATTTCAAGAACATGTAAAGCTTTTTATTCTGAGTCGTAGCCTGTTGCTTGTTAATTGTCATAGTGCATTTAATCAAGTATTCACTTAAGTGACATTAGAGCTTTTGTGATTTATATTTTAATTGCACTACATCTGCAAGTACTTACGGCAGAGCCAAAAAAGGCTGACTCCCCCAAGAGAATTTAAATGGCCAGGAAGTTATATGAGCCTCGTACAAACAACATACAAAATATGCTGATGGCATGTGACACATACCATCTTCCCATGCAATGTATACATACCACCACTAAAAATACACCATTTCCTTCCATTTGCAGAAAACCAGAAAGTCAGCTCTCCTCTGCCGATGATGTGTGACTTTGCTGTGTTGCTCAAGCACAACAGCACATGACAATGATTGACTGAGAAGTATCTGCAAGGCCAGTTACCAAATGTACGTGTCAGAAAACACAATTACTGCACGTGTTTTTCCTTTAAGTCAGCAGTGGTAGAAGGGTTACATGTGTGTGTGTGTCTGTGTACTGTATATACACAAAAAAACGTGTATATTCAATTATTTACAAAATTCTCCTACAATAAACCTGACCGTGCAAACAAAATAAAAGAATCCAGGCTATCGGGTATGACTAGAATAGCGCTAGGGCTAACCATATTGGATAATGTGTGAAATCAGACAACAACTCTGAACGAGGAGTGTGTTTCTGTGTCTTTTTATCCGTTTTGTTGACATTGTGAGTCTGCAACACAAATAAACAAGATATAGTGTGTTAATGAGTAAGCTGTAGACATGTTGTTTGTTACATAGCTAAGCTAGCTGTGTACCTCCTTCCTGTCTTTGTGCTAAGCTAAGCTAAGCAGCTGCTGGCCTAACATTCGTAATCACCCTACAGATATTAAAGTTATTATTGCTTTGTTAATTATCCTTTACTCAGATGCCAATGTTACATGCTAGTGACACATTTGAGATGTAGCGTCATGTAACTTGATCGATATCATGTTTATCTTCCAGGCTGGTGGCACCCTGCTAACGTTATGTATTCATGCAGTCAACATTCCTCAGCTTAGGATGTTCCTGCGTTATCAGCGGCTGGTTTTCCCATCGGGACACATAGGTTGACCTGGACAGGTAAAAACATCCACAGACCAGGGTCAATACCACTGTGTTGGTTTGTCTTCACATCACTGTCCCAACACCCTGCAGCCCCGAAGTTTGGCATTTACCTGAAATAACAGCACTAATATTAAAAATGCAGATCCTTATATATGTATAACAAATATAAAGATAATTACCTGTTAAGAACATTTCAGTAAACTTTAATGTAACATTTGCCCTGCGGGAAAAACACCCTCTCAAACATATGCAAATATTAACAGACAGATATTAATAGTATAGAGAATGTTTACAGTAACAGGCTTATGAGGAAGTGTATGCACTTCTTGTGAAGACCTCTTTGTGTTAGAGGTTCAGAATGAAGCTCAACCTGTTGGTCTATAGATTAGCAATCACATGATCATCTCATGCTTTTAATGCAGGCACATTGTGTGTATGGTGCACACACGTTCCTGATGTTTTGCTGGTTAGCGCTTAAACACAATGTAATAACATATGTCTTTTCCACCAGTAGAAACTGTAATGTTAATTTTAAATGTCCAACCTGCTGTTTAACTCTTTGCATTCATTATAAAACGACGTATTTGTTGTGTCTGGCTTTGTTGGAACCTTTATATTTTGCAGTTGCATGGTTTTTCTGAATCTTTGAATTTCTAATTACGTTTTCCATCTGTTTGAATTTAACGTGTAAAGCAGCTTGGTCAACTCATGTTGTTATCTACTGTGCTATAATAAAGGGATTTTTTTTGTCAGGTCTAAGATTCGATTCCTGAACTCTTCTGGAGTCCCTCTCCTAGTTTGGGTGTCACCGCGGGGACCACTGTCACCTCCGCCATCCACATCTTTCTAGCTCCTCTCCCAGCCCTCGTCATTCCTCGAGCTTCTCCTGTTCCCTCTTCCTCGTGTTGTCATCACAGGTTTACTATATCTATCACTACAGCCTCCTTCCTCTGCGTGTCCACCACTAACATATCCGGTTGTTTAGCCATCACCAGTTTTTCAGTCTGTGTCTGGAAGTCCAGCAGGCTCTGGTGCCATTTTTAGTTAATGCCTCTGTGCTGTGTTTCAGTCCAGCATGTAAAAATTAGATAAATTCTTTTATTTATGTCCATTGCAACCATCATTTTGTTACAGATGAAAGAGAAGCAGGATTTAAATCACGCATTAATAAATGTACTTTTTAAATCCTGTTGCTACTGCTCTGCAAATAAAAAACACGGTACAGAGATTCGTACGTTCAGACGTTCTCTTTCAATGCCCCTCACCCAACAAAGCTGTGACAGTCGACACCTTAAGCATTTGGAACAAGTCCAGACGCAGACGGATCATGTGAGTGCGTGGTTGGAGAGCAGGCCTGTCTGCTACACAGCGAAGCCAGAGAGGTGTAAACAACAGCCTGGAATGAAGTTTCATATATGCATCTGTAACCATTCGCAAAAGACAGAAGTAGTATAAAGAGAATGTGGTAGACTGACGACGATGTCGGTGTAATAATGTTTTACTCCACGTGTTGATCCTGAATGATTTATGACCTAATGTGACCGTATCTATGTGCTGCTCTGTCGCGTCGTGGGGAAAAGCTCAGCGACGTCTCATTTACTGAGTCGAGGTCAAAGCTTATTCTCTTAGGTTTCGTTAATGAATTGTGCTTGTTTGGTTTTTGGACCCGACCACCAGCCTGTGATCCGACTCGTGACTCCAGTCATTGAAAACTTTGAATTAATGAATGAACTTCAGATTTTGAAGTCAGATATTTTTTTTTATTCTTCTAGTGACTTTTGCTGCTCATGGTTTTATCCAAAGACATTTTCAAAATCCAAATATTTTCAAAATATGCTTTCTGACCCTTTAAAACAGGGGTGGGTAACCCTGGTCCTACAGAGCCACCGCCCTGCTCGGCTTCTGATTGGCTCAACACACCTGACCCAGGTGCAGGGCGGGTTGGAAAACAAGCAGGGCTGCAGCTCTTCAGGACCAGTCGCCTACCGCATCTTGTTTACTCATTTATACCATCATAACATCTAAACCTGATTGAAGGGAACGAAATAATGTGAAAAAAAACTAGTTTCAACTTCAGATTAGAGAGCCACAGCGAGATTAGGTAAAGAATTTATTATAAAACGTGTTACACTATAAAGTGTCAGAAGTACTAAGAACATTTCAAGACATGCTTATAGAATGCAACATAAATAGCGACAGACTTGTGCAATGTGGCGTTTAGACCAGAGTCTCCAAGAAAAAAAATAACAAAACACTCAGCGAGACTGAGAAAGTCGCCTCGTCAAACAGAGACGCTCAGAAAGAGCCTCAGCTCCTGAACAATGTGCGTCCTGCTCAGCGTGAACTGTACAAGGCAACAACAATGGAATGAGCAAGAGCGTGTTTCAGGCACACAACATTGGCAACGATCACACACAACTACACTAGATCCATAAGATGCTTTTTACCAGTTTGGGATTTTTCACTCGTCACCTTCACATTTGTTTTTACTCAGGAAATAATGTGGAGTACATTCGTTTGGCCTTGATGGAATCCAGGTATTTTAAGGTAGAAAGCTGATCAACACCCTCGCGGATCACAGGTTCAGTGAGACAAGCACAGCTAGTTTTATCTTTGAACAAATGTGAACACTGGAGGCGAGGAAAGTAAAGCAGACAGGAAATACTGGCACAGTTTTCCTGGACACGTGAAAATGCTTTTTTATGGCAGGTCGGTCAACTTTTTCAGCTAACGAAACTTTGTGGCGTCTTTTCTGCGGCTTCACATTGAGAAAAAAAAGACAAAGTGAAAGGAGATGTGAAGCCACGCACGGCCGATCAACACTGACAGTGACACCGAGAGAAGCTCAGACAGAAGCAGCGTCGATGCACAAACCCGACACAGAGGACGGTAAACGTGACTGTTGACGTCGCAGCGCTGGGCACTAATGCAGAAAAGCTGTAGAGGAAGCATAAAAAAGCTGCAGTGTCAGACCTGTGCCTCACAGGACAAGATGAAACGAACGAGATCTCAGCTAAAGCTCAAAGATTCACTTTGCATTCAGAATAAACACAATGACTGAACCCTGGAGCTCTCCCTGTCTGATCATTTTAAACATAACTGTCCTTTAACAAGCAGAAAACTCGTGTGATTATTTCACAGGTCCCATAGTTTCCGTATCACTCTCTGAAGCTTCTGTTCCAGTGCTCGCCACGGGGAAACAGCTGATAAAGGAACCAAACCAAGCGCCAGAAATCTCCGTGTTCTCTGGAAATACCAGGACAGTAGTGAAGGCCACTTGTTAAATCTTGAGACTGACTCTAAGAGACATAATCTAAAGCGAAAACGTGTGTTCAATATGCGTTACTGCGGAAAAATTAATGCTTTCAATTTACTAGCAACAGAAAACATGTCCTGTTATTGACTTAAATGTTGCATTGACTGATGAAGTGACTACAACTGGATATAAAGTTGTATTAATGAAGTACAGCTCCATTAAATTCAAAGTCTTTGAATGCAGCCTGCAAACAGCAACGAGGCCAAACACTGTAAACAGACAGAGCCCGGAAAAATCCAAGACACGAAAGATGCAGAGCAAAAGACCAAAACTGGACAGAAGTATCGTAAAATTTACAACCTGCAACAACAAAGTGAAAGGTCTGTAAATTCCAGTTCATTTCTAAACAATCTCCCACGAAGGTGCCTGTAAATAATATTATTTATTTATTAAACAGCTTTATGATTTTTATTCACAGGAGAGAAAGTGAAGCCGAACGTGCAAAATGTCTTCAAACAAACAATTCAACATAAAAAAGTAATACTGGAAATATTCACAGGGCTTAAAATGAGGTTTTTTATTTTGGGGGAAATTTCTCTGAACTTTGGCTCCACTTTGTCGTTTAAACCACACGGTTCTCTCCCGGAGGCATTTGAGATTTATTTAGGAAGCTGTAAAATATTTGTTGTTGGATGAAGGAAGAAAACTTCAAGAACAAACAGACCAGTCGTGATGAATAAAGTTATTTCCCTTTGACCCTGTTTCCCAGGTCCCACAGAATCACATCGACACTTTTTGTGAACTCGTTGCTGGTTTCTGATTGATTAAAAATGATTTTACTATTAGTGTGAACAAGGCACAGTTCTTCAGATGTTTGGAAAAGAACTACTGAACAGGATTATTTGTGCTCTTTTGGGAGGTAGAAGCCACAAAGGCACTCAGAGAAAACACTGTTGATTAGTTAAATGCTGAGGTGAAAGGCCGAATGTCGCGTCAGAAGAACAGAAGCAAAGAGGGAGAGATTATTTAATTGAACTGTGACGGATGGAGTCAATGGCAACATGTGCACTCATACGATAAAGTCCTTCATTTGTGATGAAGAGGATCCAAACACCAGCGTCTGGGGAACCACGTCGTTCCGTGTCCATGTGGAGCAGGGGGGACGTTAACAAGCAGCACGACGAGGTTCAGAACAAGCACAGGTTCCTTTCTTTGGAGCTCAGGTTCAGTCCTGTCACAACATTCATCATGGGAGGAAAAGCTGAGCTGTACACAAACACAACATCTGGTCCGAGTGATTAAAGAGCGAGCAGCTGGACTCTGCTAACGATTGCACTTCATCTCCATCACGTACGAGTCTGTGACGGCGCTGCTTTAGGGAAATGTCCCGTCAGACCTGACGAGGAGCCCATTCAGATCAGCGGGATATGACGGAGCTGATGGAGTTGTACGATGTGCCTCCATTGCAGGTGGGGGGGTAGCTGCTGGCGGCCCCTCCCAACGCCTCCGTGTTGACCTTAAAGACAGGCGAAGCTTTGAGAAGGAAGTCGGCGGCGTCTCTGCGGCCAAGCTCCCTCAGCTTGGCCATCAGTACGCCCACCGTGCTGTGCGCCCGCCCGCTCCACTCCTGCAGCAGCGCCGCGGTCGGGCTGGGCTGCAGCATGGCCTGCTGGGAGTCTGCGTCCGAGTCCAGCTCCGCGGTGCCGTTTGGAGTCCCGTTGCTGTGTTTGGCCACCAAGTCGGTGAGGCCGAGGTTCATGGCCAGCAGGCACCAGTCTTTCCCCAGAGCATCAGGAGGATCCAGCATGCGGCAGAGCTTCCTGCGAGCCAACAGAGGGACTTCCGATATGTGGATGTCAGTTCCCAGAATCCCCTGCTGGTAAACCTCAGCGCAGCCGAATGCCAGGATGCTGCTGAAGCTCTCCCGGTAGCCGCCCATGGTGTTGGTGAGCGAGCTTTCCCGCTGGACTTGGGCCCGGAGAAAATCTTTGGGTTGGTAGATCATGATGGGGGCGTGGTGTTCCCGCAGCTGCTGAGGACTCAGGTAATATTTGGCTGTCAGCAGCCCAGGGAGGGTGGAGGCCAACAGGTTCTCCGTTATACTGCAGACTGTGTCCAGAAGTGTGTAACACTTGGCACGCTGGGAGTCGTGCCCGCGCACCTGGATCTCCAACCCCTGGCCGTGGTTCACCAGCAGGATCATGGCCTCCACTCCCCCCTGGCTCACCTTGGCTCCGTTGGTCCACAGGTGGATGTCTCCGTCGATATCGTCCCCACCCTCCTCCCCAGGCTTCTGCTGGTGGCTCCAGCGACACAGGTTCACCTGCAGTTTGTGAAACAGGCCGCAGGGGAACGGGGTGAGGTGCTCAGCAGGCACGAGTCGCACCCCGCCATAGATGAGCAACTCCTCCTCCTCCTCTTCAGTCCAGGAGCGATGGAGGCCATTCGTCTTGATGAGCGCAGGGACGTCCACCATGGAGGGGTTGGTGACATCGCGGGCGCAGACGTCCATGGCGTCCAGAATCTGTAGCAGCTCGTCAACGTCGCTTTCAGGAGCCAGAGCCTGCACCTCCTCCAGCCTGTAGCGGCCCCTGTAGTGGTGGATCGCTTTGGGCGTCTCCACGGACAGCAGCTTGCCGAGGACGCTGCTGCACAGCCAGCGAGGCTCCAGCAGGACCACGTCCTGCACCGTCTCACTCTGCATGATGTTGATCTGTGGGGAGAGAAGATGTTGACAGGAGGAAAACAAAAGCTGCAGCTCCCCCTAGTGGCAGCCTCCAAAACTACAATTACTGTAATTGGCAGATGTTGAATGCAGTTTTCCTTTGCAATAAAATGCTGCTGTAGGTTTCTATGTTTTATTTGGTTGCAGGCAAAGCTGTTCTGAACTCACCTCCCCCATGCTGTGAAGCTGCAGAGCCAGCGAGCGGAGGTGATCCTGGCTGACCAGAGGGTTGATGTGCTCCTGGACGTCGCTGACAAACTGCTGCCACGACGTCAGCTGGTTCGGTCCGCTCATCTTCCTCCAGGTTGGCAGGGTGGTCAGCAAGCGCTCCGACAACAGCGTCATGGGGCTGCACCTCTGCAACGAGAAGCAGGTTCCCTGTAAGTTATGGTTCACCTGGCTGTTTGACCTGCGCCCTCAGTAATATGAAACATATGTACGTCAACCACATAAAGATTCTCTCCTAAAGAAATCATTCCACTTGTATTTTGTATAATGTGAGATTTAAAAAAAGCAGGACGGGAACGTTTTACTATGAATTCATAGTGAAGTTATCTGGGGAAAGTACATTACTTTCCTCTGAACTCGACCACACTGCTGAGTTTGAGGAAGTAAAAGTGAGCGGTTAAAAAAAGAGGTCAGGGTGTGTGTGATGTTTGCAGCGCTCACAGAGATGATGTTGCTGCGAAGCTCCTGCAAGTGACTCCTCAGCATCTTCATGTCTTTGGAGTTCGAGGCCCCAGCGTCCATTACAAACAGCGTGTCACTGACCTGCAGGTCGTTCCCAAACCTGAAACACAGTTTGAGTAGACGGCTTTTATTCCATCAGTCATCAAACCTTTGCACAAACTCTCACTGTGCATTATTCACAGGTGATACAGTAAAACGATCCCGACCTGTTCCTGACTTCCTTGAGAAGCGCTCTCTCCTTGTCGTAGGTAAACTCTCCAGAGAAAGCTCTGGGCACGTCGGCCAGGTCGGCGTGCGTCGCCACCAGGACGACGGCGAGCGGCTGTTGGATCCGTCCTCCGAACGCTGGAGACAGAGAGGAAAACACACAGTAGTCAGGTTTTCACACGCCAGCAGCTTTCATGTGGAGTAGAAGCGTGAGCGGTGGCTGAGGCGGGCCTCTCCTCACCGATCTTGTCCTGTGGCAGGGTGAGAGCTTTCAGCAGGTTCAGCCAGTAGGTGATGTGGCTCAGCTGCGTCTCGTACGGCTCCTCCAGGCTGAACAGGACCATGTGAATCGCTGTGACGTCGTTTGCTGCGAAGTAGTCATAGGTGCAGTAGTAGACCGGGTTCCCGGAAAACTCCCACACACTGAAGTCCCCGACACCTGCAGAGAGACGAGGAAGTGTAACATGTGCGTCTACACGTCTAAGGCATGACACAAAAACCACGCTCCGTCTTCGCTCTCACCGTGGATGTTGGCGTGCTGGATGTCGATGGCCTTCGTGGCCTGTTCGTCGGCCGCAGACAGAGCGCTGTGGACGGGGGAGAACACCTCCAGGACGCCTTTGGTGAGGCTGGGCTCAAACATCATGCTGCGACTGCGCACACTCACATTCTCGCAGCCCGGGTAGAGGTTGGAAATACTCACGGACACTATGGACAGAGACACAGGCGGTAGGACGTATACCTGACCTCTGGCAGAATACACACCAGCTGACACATGGGGGTGCTGTTGTCCCGTAAATGCATCCACAGTAACATTTGGACATGTCTGGGACTCTGCAGGACCACACCTACAGCATCCACAGTAACATTTGGACATGTCTGGGAATCTCTTTCTCTCATCATGAACATTATCTGACTGCAGGCCTCATCACTGACAGGACCAGGGCAGTGTGCGCACGTCACATAACGTCCTTTCAGCATTAATAAGGGTCGAAAGGAAAGGAATAAAGATTGATCCAAAAGCTTTACACCACCGAGAAACATATTCAAGAAATCAGTAGTTTTAGGATCTTCAGCTGTTTGTGGATCGCGCTCACAGAGTGACTAACAAACATTCCCTCGCCGCCGCAAAGCTTTTCTTCTTCTCTGATCGTTTCTAATGAACGGGAAAGTTTTTGTGTGCAAAAGTAGGTGTAAGAGGTAAAAACTGTAAAAATGACTAAAGGATGGAGACATGGTCCAGGAAAGATCTGACGGACGAAAAGATGAAAACAGCTGCAGCCGTGTTGGACTGAAGGGAGGCGAAGCTGCTCACATCTGTGTCAACGTCGTTTATCTATGTGAGGTTTAAGTGTTTTACAACAAAGACTGAATCATTAATGTCAAAAAAAGGAAATCAGGAACCTCGACTGTGTTGACGTACAGAACATCATCTCTCTAATGCTGTTCTGTGCCGTTTTACAAAAAGAATAGAAAAACATTGGTTTGACTAAACCAATCAATATAAAGCTGAAAAGCACAGGAGCAAATGTTTTAAAGTGGAAACAGACAGACGGACGTGACGGCAGCACCTGAAAGGAGAAAAGCTTTTTTAGCTGCTCGTCAGCTCAGACGGAGGCCAGCGACTCCCAGAGAGTCTGGAGGATGGGATAGGTAACTCTAGAGGGCTCACGTAACCGATCATTATCTGAGCCAGTATCAAGTCTGTCTGGAAGGTAATGGCCCTGTGCGCCGCAAAATAGAGCGCTTAAAGGACACACAATGGTGCGTGTGTTTGTGTGCGGGAGGGGGGCGAGACCGGGTGCAAATACAGAGAGCCTGAAGACAAATGCCAGAGTGTGTGTGTGTGTGTGTGTGTGGGGGGGGGCTTAGACACACGGCGAGGCTCCGTCACCAGGAGGACGTGGAAACACGTCTGAAAACCCAGAACCTCATTGATTCGTTTGGTTGATACAGTTCAAACGTCTTGAACCTCACGCGAACAATAGGTGATAATCGTGTTGCTGCTTCTCCCCGCGTGATCAAAGCGTTGACGTCGTCACTGTTCTGGGTTGGTTCACTTTATCAGATCCACTCTTTCTGAATGATCCCATCAGCAGGTATCTCACATTCACAGGTGGCTTCACATGACTCATAATCAGGAGACACTTTCAGGACAATCCGATTAATGAACTGTATTTCCCTCGCTCTGTCACCCACCTGCAGGTTTGGAGTTGATGGGGGAGTTGGGGTGGCGCGTCGTGTTGGTCATGCGCGTCCTCCTCCGTCTGAAGAAGCTGCGCAGGATCCCACACTTCAGAGACTCCAGCAGGGAGCTCTTCCCGGCTCCCGAGTGTCCGAACAGCTTCAGCTTGATCCTGGGCTGGATGGTCTGAGTAGGCCGCAGCTGCTGCATGTAGCTCAGTTTGTGGTTGTCCTGACCCCCAGAAAGAGACACCACAGAGGAAGACAGGGACTTATTAAAACATTTCTTGTCCCAGGTGTTCTCACCTCACTGTCAGACTTCAGACTGTAAAAACAGGCACATCAGTAGGAGTTTTAGCAGCTGTGGGAAGGTGTGGTCCGACCCAAACGTAGCCCGGGAAACGTATATAAGCAACAACGACATCTGTCTCCTGTTAATGCTGCTGTGATTCTTCACCGATAACATTTCACGAACATGCAAAAACAGATGAGTCACACGTCTGAAGTGGACTCAGCGATGTGAGAGCTCCATCCTCCCACCTGTGAGTTAACAATGATTCTTCATGTTAAAGTAAAGTAGAACAGCATCACTCGGTTTTTTTCCTTCAAATGTGGCACCAATGTGCCAAAGTGTCTTAAATTAGCCCAGCATATGCAGGGGATGACTGTTTTCACAGTTGCTGCTTTCCTGTTTTCACGCTCTGAACTGAAACTCAGCAGGTTTTCTGGAAAAATGGATCAGAAGACACGTCGGTACCATTTAGCTGCCTGTGAGTCAAACTGGGAAAGCTGGACTGAGCTTCCCATACAGCAGTGGAGGGAAAGAAGCGGAACATCGTGTTGTTAGAAGACGGCAGCTTCGAGCGAGACACTGAACGGCTTCACTAAAAAATGTCCCACACGATTCACACAGCAACGACAGTCTGAAAAATGTTTGTCACGTTCTTCCTGAAAACAACGGAAGCTTGAAGTTAAGAGGAGAGCTCATCAGAACAACACGTGTTCGATGAAAGGAGTTTTTACTTCCATCTATTTCCACCTGTATGTGTTGATTAAGGGCTGCCACCCTCTACAAGTGGTGTGATGCTCAAATCTAACACTTTCCTGTTGGAGAACGTCTCCTTCTCCGCACCTCTGCTGTGAAATAGACCATGTGTGATGAGTGTTTGTGAAATGTGCTTGTGCATCATACAGTACAGGTCTGTTTTTCCCCCCTGATTCCATTTAAAGGGGCCGCGGTGCTTTTTTGGTGTTTCTACACGGAGCTTCGCTCTGTCGTGAGACCTCCTCTGCTCCTGACTGTCATATACATGGTCAGTGTCCTTAAACAGAGCCGCACGACATGCACCATGCACAGACAGACAGAAAGGAGAGAAAGGCAGAAGGACAGGGTGGAGCTCAGTAGCTGCACCGACCAGCTTCCTTCTGCGAGCTGGATTAAAAAGGAAGAAAGCAACTTAGACAAGAAGCTGTGTCACTTTTACCTTTTTAAGTTTGCCCAACAAAGAAACTATTTGCTCATGATGATCAGCAGAAGCCAAATCCTCCACAGTCTTTGCATCCTGAGAGAGAGAGAGAGAGAGAGGGATAAATACATGCATGAGAAAGCTAATCTAGTGCACGTCCGCTGTCTTTCTAAAACACATTTAATTTATGAAGTCAAACATCACACAGGCTTTTTTTTCCAGCCTGTTGCTCCAGGACAAAGGGACATGGATGACACTGATCATGTTCCACCTCCCTGTCTGACATTATTATCTAGGAAGGTTATGAACATGCGACCTTGAAGGATCCACCTCTTCACTGGGTCACTTCACGTGCTGTGAAGGAGGTGGATGGTTTCTACTGATCTTCAGATGCCCAGCTGCTGCACATCAAAGCAGTGGAACCAGCAGACAGGCCGCAGAGTTTTACCTCTGTAACTGTAACTCTCCTAGTTCGTTGGCCTCTCAACACTCTGACACAGTCCTGACGACGGTCACGTCTCTTTTCACGGACTCGGCCATCTGTCACTGTCCGACTCTGGCTGCGGCTCCGCGGGGAAAAACTGCATCGACAGCCTGAGACGCCTACGCAACGCTTCCTAAGGACGATCGACTGGGTTTGTTATGAAATGCTACTAATTTCTTGATTAGAAATGCTGTTGTACGGTTTCAATGCTCCCCTCTCCCTCCTGTTTCAGTATTCCTCTCTGATAAGGTCACATAATATTATTAAAGGACGAGAACACTGACCTTTACGGTGTTTGGATTCGCTAATTGTCATGTCATGTGAATTTAAATGAAGCGTTATTCACTTAGTGTTATTTGACATACGAAGCGATTCAGGGACTCTGCTCACACAGATGGCGGGGTGTCACGATCATTACTACTGATACTTGGCAGCCACAGATGAACGGCTGGTGTTATGTTCGCCACAGAACTGAAGAGGAGTAGCTCATCTACAGGATGAAATGTCTGCTGAAAAGCACCAGGGCTGTGGACTAGCTCGTCCAAAACGATTCTCCTGGATGAAAAAGCACGG
This sequence comes from Microctenopoma stevenorrisi, assembly GCA_032270685.1. Lineage (NCBI taxonomy): Eukaryota > Metazoa > Chordata > Actinopteri > Anabantiformes > Anabantidae > Microctenopoma > Microctenopoma stevenorrisi. The sequence continues at coordinate 19,363,569 of JAUMTR010000027.1, read as the reverse complement.
GAAACGTGTCTTCATGAGAGAAATCACAGACATCCAGCCTCAAGTTTACTCCTGTCCTGCCTCAACTGTTCCTCCCACTGGACAATGAATTATACATGTCAGTGTGTGCTTTCTAGATTAAACATGCATAGCACATCAGCTGCCATGCAATATTCACAGCTCGGGCATGCAGAGAGCGAAAGAGTGTCTCAGTGGGGAGCCCCTGGTATCATATACTGTACCTCCCAACATCTGGTTGTCTGCATTAGACAGATGAAGAGAATTTGATCTTTGATCACCTGCACATCACCGTGTCGATCAGACTGAAACCCAGGCGCGTTTTCAAACTATGCAGACCGAGTCCAGGTCTGAATGCTGATGTGAAAAGCATTAAGCACTGCATAATGGAGGCCCCGTGGTCTATCCAGACAAAAGGAACCGTCATCATCACTGCTGAGGTGACTGAGACTTGATCCCAACGGCTGGACTACTAATCACTGCCGCAGGCAAAAGAAAACCTGGAAAAACCAACAGACCAGCTTAACTTAACTCTGGAGGAGGCTCAACATGTTGCCGGGGATGGAAAACTATCCTGGGAGCTCACTGTGTCCCACAGGAGACAAAGAGCGTTAAGTAATGCAAGTAAAACAGCTTCAATTTCCGTGGTTATGCAGACGATGACGAAGTCACAGATACTGCGTCTATTAATAAAAACACACATGTTCTTTCCTCTGTGTTGTGTCGTCAGAACAGTTTGATAAAAACAGCTGTTTCAAAGTGTACGTGCGGCTCAGGCTCAGCAGGAACAACCTCATGATGTCGTGAAATGTTTCCTTTAGGACACTGAAGACTTCTGAAGATGGTGCACCTGGTTTTAAAGCTCTTGGAAAATCAGGGGGCACAGGCTAAATCCCCTTTTATGTATTTATTCAGCTTCATCTTACAGAACAACGCTGGTAGACCGCTCACCCCACCTAACCCCACCTAGCCCCACCTAGCCCCACCTATCAATCACGCTCCGAGGGTCTTTGCTAGAATCCACCTCTGTTTCTGGTGGGTGTGAGAAAGCGTACATGTTAGAGTCCTTCCCGTTTACTGGATTCACTAGTTGGTTGAGGAACATCAGGAGCTGTAGTGTCATCAGGGCGCGAGGGAAGATGAGGGCAGTTACACCTCAAACTCCCCAGGCTGACGTTGAGCTGTCCAGTCGGAGCTATTAGATTCACACACATGCTGAATGCTGAGTGACGACATGTGTGTGCAGGAACAGGTCTCGCTCCAAAGCAGGAAAAGTGGCCTGAAGCTGAACCTGAACCACGGGTTGAAACTGAATTCAGTGTGTTCAGGACCACATAGTTAAAATAGAAATGTGTCAAACGATCATGTTAATATGTGTTGATATGATATTAAGACGCTACTTAAATGGAAATTTAAGGTTAAATCTATTTCAATAACAAAAAGGTGGAAATAGATTGAAGGTTTTAAGCTTTAAACCCACAGAGAGTAGGAATAAGGTGGTTTTAGCTTAATAATGTGTTTTCTGCAGATTAAAGCTAAAAAGCTGCCCTCAGCGTTTCTACTTCTAGGACTGTGTGTAAGAAATATGCAGTCGCTGGCTCAAGCAGAAAATCAATAGTTTAACAGTTAACTTCAAATAAGACGTTATGCCAAGAAAAATGTCTTCAGCTCGTCGGGTGATTAATCCGAACACAAAGAGAGAGCCTGGACTGTACTGAAGTTACGTGGTGCTCTGTATGTTAAGCATGTGGTGACTTACATTGGTCACGGCATCGATGTTGGCTCCAGCCAGACACAGGTGCCGCACAACCTCAAGGCTCCCGTTGTTAGCAGCCAGGTGGAGGGGAGTCCTGCCATGCTGGGTAGAAACAGAAAAATAACAGCTGACACGTGGCCAACACGACCAACAACATGATAATCACTCCCTCATCCTGGCTCCTCACAAACTGAAAAGAAAGACCGTGATTAAACCAGCGCATCTCAACAGGGCAGTCGACCGTGGATCCACAGCATTCCCTATACTAAAAAAAGAAAGAGCTATGGTATGCATGAGTGCAGAGGCCCAGCAGTGTCTGAGAAAAGCAATCCCAGCGCCGGGTGTCAAAATAGAATGTGAAATCACCGAAGGCAGAAGCGTGTGTGGGAAGTCGTGCCTGGCAGAGAAGCGAAGCAAGATGTGAGCCAAATATATGCGAGACGTTCTTTAAATGTCCAGCTAACCCAAACAGGAATCAACTCTGAATCTAAATTAATGATGTGAAGCTTTTTGTACGGACAACACATGAGCCCAGTCTAAGTTAGATCCTCAGGCTGCATGAATTACTGCTTACAATCCCTTTAATCCCTGTGATGGGTTTGCTTTCTCTGTTTGTTTATCCCTCGACTTGGCCTGTGTCCACACAGGAGGAATCAGTGACTCTCAGCAGACTTCTAAACACATGCATTAATCTGCAGCTATCAGGCGTCTACTTCTTTGGGAAGACTTTTTATAAGACCTGGGACTTTCATCCCAAAGATGCTGGATCTGGTTGAGGTCAGAGCTCTGTGTAGTCCAGTAAAGTTCTGCCACACCAAGCTGGGACCTGATTCCTCCTTTGTGAAACCTCACGAGTTCTGATGCATCTCCGAGGTGCAGGCTGATGCCCACATACCGCGGAGCCAGTCCAAACATACCATCAGACAGACACAGCATTAGAAAGAACCGATCCTTTAATGAAGCTGAAGACCAGACACCGCAGGTGGGACAGGAAAAGACTCTCCTCACCTTGTTGGGAAGGTCGAGGCTTGCCTTGGCACTGCAGATCGCCACGACGACAGGCAGGTTTCCATCCTTACTGGCGACGTGCAGCGGTGTGTTGCCATGGCGATCCTGCTTGTCCACATTGCACTGGTGTCTCAGGAGGCAGCGCACCACTTCTACCTGACACCTCCGTACAGCCAGGTGGAGGGCTGTGTGGCCGTCCTGCACAGGGCACATTCAGACGCTGTGGGTTTTTAGTCACACGGGTCCTGTTCTAGCAGCCTCTTTGTTTCCATCTTCAAATTAGCAGCTACACAGGCCCCCTGAGGGCTTAATGTCGACGCTATTAGCTTTTACTCATTTGTTTTTAGTGCTCACTGGTGACCACGTTATTCTAACTGCTGAACATGCTAAACCTTCTGATTAACAGTTCATCACCTTGTCCGTTGCTTCCAGATTGGCCCCGTGCTCCACCAGGCACTCCACGATGTCCACAAAGCCCCGAGCGGATGCTGTCAGCAGTGGACTCTCGCCGTCCCGGTTCTTGGCGTCGACGTGGCAGCCTGCCTGGCAGAGTGCTCTAGATACAGCTGAGTATCCGTGCCAGGCAGCACAATGCAGCGGCGTCTCCTGCTCCTGAGGATCAATAAAAAAAGGATCCCGTGCTGTTTAGTTGGAGAAAGGCCTCTAGGAATGTTTATGTGAATGAAGGTGCTCACCCTGTCGGCCAGGTCTGGGTTGGCATGGATGCGGCACAGGTAGCTCACCACATCCACGTTGCCATAGCGAGCTGCCACGTGAAGAGCGGTCTCTCCAGACTGCAGGAGAACAAACAACTGTTCAGCATTTCATTTTTTTATTAACAAAAAGACATTAGTGCTTCAAAGTATGACAAAACAGCACTGAGCGCCTGTTCCTGTTAGTCGTGCCATTAACTGTGAGTCAGTAACTTTCCAAAACTTCCACTTAAACAGGACGTTTAGATTTTAGTGTCCAGCGCACACAGACCTGAGACTCCTGAGAAATCGATCGATCAGTCGAACAGTCAGAGCAAGATGCTGCGTATATGAAACACGCTGGCTGTAGGTGAGAAATGCTCAGAATACCATCTGATGGGCCTTATGGTGGGTTCACAGATCTATTTAGGACGATAGTGTAAAAACGCCCTAAGGCGGCGCTGAAACGGCTCCCTCCAGTTTATTTGGTTACACAGAGACACCTCGCCTCCTGGGTTCAGAGTTACAGTCTAATAAAGTTGGATGAAACTTTAACGATCCTTAGACAGGAGGCAGATAATCATCGGGACAGTGCCTGGGGTGGAGATTAGCTCTCGTGACTTCACAGTCAGAGGAGGACGCTGATGGAGGAGATTGGAAAACGCCTCCCAGAGAAAGCTCTGTGATGGAGGCTAGACGCTCCGCATAACCCATCTTTCTCAGCGAGACCAGTTTCTATAGCAACAGCAAATAAGCGGATAAAATGCCAGAGTAGCTAGATTTCTCCCCAGGTGTGTGTGTGTGTGTGTGTGTTAGTGGAGAATTAAGGTGATGGGTGGTGAGCTGCAGCGAGTGTGTGTGTTTTCTGCATGTTGGTATGTGTTAGTGGGCCACAGGGAAAAAGAGAAGATTGACCTTATCTTGGACATCCAGAGGACATATCTTTGCGTGAAGGAATTTCAGGGTCTCGACGTGGCCGTGTCTCGCTGCGTAGTAGACAGCATTGGCTCCACTCTGTGGGAGGAAGAACATTTGGGGATTTATTCCTGACCTTTACTATAAAGACGAAGCCTGCAGCCAAACGATAGGATGCTGTACGGCACGTTTCTAACAGGCAACATGAAACCAACGTACAGACAGGAAATGTCACTGCGGCTGCTCAGAATGGAACTAGAGGTTTGTTTGGCCCCCATATGCTTGTTTGCAAGCTCCTCCTCCTTCAGTGCACCTGTTGTTAGCTCCATTAACACCACAGCTGATCAACCCCCCCTTTGCATCTTGACCAGATCAATATAGCGTGATATTATTCCCTGATTAAAAAGGGTTCCTTTACGAGAAAGCTGTCTTATGTGGAAAAGTAAACACACTTCAGGAACCATTCAAACTTTTTTACACTATAAAATCATTTGTGTGCAAACGGTTCCTGGTGTTGCAGCAGGCATCATTTAAATGGACAGAATAAATATGTTTGTATGTATTAGTAGAGATTAGTCTTATGTTTGTTGGGGTTCATTAAAGCTTAACAATCACACTCGTCGTCTTTTTACCTCATCTTAACCACAAGCTCAGATCTGAGACGATAACGTTCATGTTCGTCTGGTTTAAGGAAACGTTCGAGTTCACAGACACAGGGTGGATTAACTGCAGACACACACTTCAGCTCACCTTGTCGTGGGCCTGGATGTCGGCACCTTTTCTCATCAGCACCTCGATGATCTGAATGTTGCCACAGCCGGCTGCGATCAGAAGAGGAGGAGTCCCGTGCTGCAAAGCACACGCATGCTGTCATTCTCAGGTTAAATCCTGACAAATGTCCCACGGATGGACACATGTCAGCTTTTAGAACATCTCTAGTGTCTGCACGGTGGTTGGAATACTGCTTACATTAAAAAAGGAAAAAGAGGACGCAGGATGACAAGGAGACATTTTCTGTTCCTGAGTTTAAGATTCAAGTTCAGAGGAGCACTTGACACTGATGAGTCTCTGTCCAAACATCTGGCAGTTACCAGCACTCAAACTCCCTCAGCTTACTTTCTCATTTTCTCCTCCTGCTCTCCACGCTGTACTCTTACATTCTCATCTTTTCCTTCCTATTCCTCTTCACTGAGTTTAATAATACCACACATCACCCATCAGCTGTTAAAAAAAAAAAGCCAGTAGAACGAAACATAATCTCTGTCATGGAGGAAGAACTGCAGCGTTCACGTTTTAGACGCCGTTATAAATCAACTTTTCATTTCAGAACAAATTCCTGAGTTGAACGTGACTTTAAAGAAACAGAAACAACGTGAATTTCTTCCATTTTTAAATGTATTGCTGTGATTTACAACAGCTTTAATAATCTGGTGAATGTTTTTTGTTCGTCCGCGCCGCCTGTCTCGGGCGGGAACAAACTTTGTGTGCAGTCTCACGTTAATTAGATTATTGAACTACAATGAATTGAATTTGTGACGCTGTGATCGGGAACGAGGGGGTCATGCTGCTTCAGGGTTTTGTCACCTTGTTTGGCTGGTTGACATCGTAACTGTTCAAGGAGCCGAGCAGATGCTGCAGACCGGGCACGTTGTCATCGTTTATGGCGTGGATGATGGCCTTCATCACAAAGGAGTCTTCCTCATCCTGAATAGGGGGAAGACAAATATTTTACTTTAACGCTGCGTCGTCTACGGATCACAAAACAAACAGACATCCCACAGATCTTTTTTTTTGCATCTTTAGTTTTGTTTCAAAGCAGAAGACTTAAGACATGACCCAATAACCTTCATCCCTCACAGGCGGCGGGATGACACACACAAATCTGCTGTGACGCTCTGCTGCACAAAGAGATGAAGAGGAGGAAGGAGTGGAGGTGAGGAGGAGGGCAGAGGAAGGCAAAGCTGATGCGGCGCTTGGCTGAACAAGCGCCGCATCAGCTTTGCCTTCCTCTCGCAGCTACATTCCTCAACATAACCAGCGTCGCAGAGAGACACACAAGCGCACGTGCTGCACACAGACGGCGCGGGGACGCACCGTCCGCGCAGATGTTCTGTCATTCATGACACAGGACGATGCATTTTTTTTTGTATTTCTAGAACAGGCTTCTAGTAACAAACTGCTGGTGGAAAAACAACAAGAAAGTGAAAAATATGTAGGAAAAAAAAAGGTTTTCTGATCCAATATGAGACGCCTCTGGTCCTGGACCAAACGGTGAGCAGCTCCCATCTCAGACAGACTCGAATGTATGAATGAAGAATCATTTTATTCATGTTTTACACCACATGTGCATCTCACCGTGTCAACGAGCAACAAATAAGATAATAAACCTACAGGAGACCAGTGGATGGAAAAACGTAGGGAAAACCTCTGACACCAACGTCAAGTGTTAAAATAATTTACCCGATTAATCCGTTTGGATGTCTTTATTTTCTTAGTGTGGTGTGTGCTTTCCCTCTCCCTGACTCTGAACACTAACAGCTTCTGAGGTGATAATTTACAGAGGGGAGCTGCACTAAAACCCGGCTCGGCGGTCGTTAAGTAAAGCACTTAGCCTGAAAGAGCTCAGCAAATAAAGCGATGATGTATCGGCAAACTTGAACTTGTCAACGCCGACACGTGCCGCAGTTCCACGTGTAGACCACAGGGGGTGCAACACCCTCACCTTGTCCTACCTGGCAGCTCACCTGCCACTGATGGCTAATGTTTAATGTGCGTGGCCTTGGCTAGCTGCTAATGTGCAGTAAATGATTAATCCTCTGATAGGCGCCAGCTTTTTCAGACCTCTCTCCGTGACTCTCTCTCTCCCTATCACCTTATAAACACAGAAATAACTCGGAGCGAAAGCTTCTGATCTGATCATAGCCTAACATCCACTTTTTCCTGACATACGAGCGCAGCCTTCTCTGGAGGAAGCGTGACCTGGTTTTCAGGCTGCGCACACTGAAATTCCTCCAGTTCTACAACACCTGGCTTGTGGCGCTCGGAGGAAATGAGGGACCATATCGATTACATGTGGGAACCCAAGATTCCCAGAGAGAAAATACCAGAGCTACAACCTTCAGTGGAAGAGTTCTGGACCATGCGAAGGTTCCAGTCCATTACTTCTTTTTAGCTCTTATTAAAAATAAGGCAATCGTCCTCACGGTGGGGACATTCTCCCCAAGTGCAAATCAAAGCCTTGACTGTGTTAAAAGCTCACATTAACCTGATGAGTTTCTCCATCCTGCGCTTTATTTGCTCAGCGCGAGGAGGACGTGCATCAACCAGCTAGTTCGGTCACATCGCAGGAGTAGGTCTTACCAGCGTATCATCACTGCGAGCCACGCTCATGTTGCTTCTGGACAGGAAGGAGCGGGACAGGCGGTTGCATAAGGAGATCAGTCGGACGGATTGCTGAGAGTAAAAAACAGTTAATGACGAAGGGACCACCAACATTTCTCACACAGGACATGTGGATGAGGTTTCTGAGTGCTGAGTAAAGCTAACTGAAGGTTACGTGCGCTCTCACAATCTGTTTCTGCTTCTTTTGAATTTAAAATCATCTGATTACAGTTGGATTTGAAATGTTTAATAAACCCTCTCACACACTTTTGAAATGCCACTTCAGCAGCAAACAACCATTAAACGTGTGCTTTGTCCCGTTTTAAAGTCACTTTGGCAGCACTGGCAGTAAATCTGATGCATTTTTGGGAAGGGAACGCTCAACCTGCAGTGTTTCGTTGTAATGTGCTGTGAATTTATCGTCTATAGTGAAGATGAGACACTTACTTTCCATTTTCTTCGAGCTGCAAACTTCTTGAACTTCTCCATGTTGACAGCCGACTCCTTTCTGCTCAAAGCTTGTTGAGTGTCTTTTGGCTGTTTTTGCAAACACAACACACATTTTTTTAGGCTTTGAGACTATGGGAATATTGTTGGCAAAACATATTTGGTACAGTATCAGTTTGGCAACATTCAGCTGAAATAAAAACAAGTTAGAGTTACGTTGTGTTCAGTAGAGAAGGCGACAGTCTCACCTTGATCCAGGGGTGATGGAGGCTGTCCTGAATCGTCATCCTCTTTCTGGGGAGAGAAAATGTATTAAAAAAGTGTCTATAGATATTTCTCAGCCGCTGCTAGTAACTGCTGGAAATCACTTTTAACCAGACTATAAATCAATGTCAGGTACTTTCCCGTGTCATTACAGTAACGTGTCCTCATGTATGATGAGGTCACGTCCTTTATCTCACCTGCTGTAAACTAACAACGAAAACAGGAAACGCACTGTTCCCTAGACGTTACAGTTCCACAGAAACCCACAGAGCCATCAGGAAAACTGGTGGAGCCCGAGCTACTTCCTCCTGTTTCTAACCGAGGCTGTTCACACACACTCAAACATTCACCAGGAAATGAACATCTCGCTCTTCTACACGTTCAGTGAAGAAGAGGAGTCCGGTGTAATGCAGAACATTCATCTTTCTGAAGCTGAGCGGATCCATATCTGCTCCACAATGTAGATCAATTAAAAGCTATAACATTTTGATTCACCTGCTCAAGACGCTTCTAAAAGCCCCATTAGCTGAGGTTTGTACGGTTAGTTCAACGCGCTCCCACTTTACTGCTTCATCTCCTCCTGCAGCCCGTCTAAATGAAGTTATCTCCAAACCCACCAGTGTTCACCTCCGCTAGCTTCTACAGACACAGGAGTAATTATGAGGGCAAACAAAGAGTTTTGATGGCCGTGTCTTTGAGTGGAGCTGCTGCTAGAGCAGATAGAGCAGCGAGAGTTTTATGGAGGGAAACCTGCAGTAAACACGCAGTGAACGCACCGTCTGCTGTTTAGAAGGAGCAGGAAGCATGTTCATATAAGGACATTGTTCCAGAGATGCTATTTAAATTTCCTGGTGAAATTACATTTATACATTTTTGTTCCAGATGCATTCAAATAATAACTGATCAAAATAGTGATGCTGGCATCAACGGGTCAATTTGCCGGTTTCTCTGTAGGGACATAAAGATCAGTTTGTTCAGTTTAAATCTTTCCTGCACCAAGAAACAATAATGTTTCCTAACATGCATTTTTAATTACTCTTTGCTACGTGGGCTGATTGTGACCCGGTGAATGTAAAAACCTTTTACCTGATGTAGTTTCTGAGAGAAATTATGTTGTGAAAACATTTGTTTTAAAAAACAAACAAACTATAAAGTCACAGTTGATGCGTCAATCTCAACCTTTGTCCTGAGAACAAAAACAAAATGAGAAACAACAATTGTTCCTCTTTGAGTCATGGCTCGTTGGAAGATGTTTGTCTGTAACAAACAGACAAAGTAAAACGTCCTCGTACGTGGACATCAGGACCTTGTGGAGTAAAATCTAGTATTTTGGTCTAGACGACCCAAAATGTGATGTTCACACATGTGGACACCGGGTTCTAGGAGGTTAAGATACAAACAACATCAGAGGTCAATAAGGTCTTTGTCTGGAAAGACTTTCCTCAGATTGGACACTGAATTCTTCTGAGGTTTCTCCAACAAAACAAGCAAATTCAAACATTTTGGGAATTTCTGACAAACACGAACCATTTGAACCACGGGGAAACATCAATAAATGCATCGTTCACTGTTTCTGCATCAGTGTAAAAACAACAGAACTCTGATGTCTCGTCCTGAAGCAGAACTTAAAATTAAAGGGACAGATCACACGTACTTGGGGTCTTTGACAAGGAGCCTTGCTATGAAATCTTTGGCCAGGACACTTGTGTTGCTGAAGAACTCCTCGTCGAACGTGTAGTCGACAGCCGACACGTTCGCCAGCGTCTCCTGCTTGTTGTCACCCAGGAACGGAGATGCGCCGCTGAGACTGAAATACACAGGTTACTGCCAATGTTAGAAACACATATCACCACAACATGTACGATCTAATCAGCTCAACAACTTCAGAACCTCCCATTCAATCTACTTCCACAGCAGCGACGTTCTCTCGCCATACGTCAGTCGTACTGAGATGGAAAAAGGAAATACGCTGGACTATCAACAGACTCGCTGCTGAACCCGAGACTTTAGTTCTCCGTGATTACACAGCTGCGACTCATTATTCAAGCTTTGCTATCAAACTGAAAAGTGTTTGGCGTGTGTCACGGGACAGCCAGCTGGACTCCTCTCAGCTGCTATGAATACGTGAAGCTTTTCAGCTAAACTCAAAAAGCAGCAGGTGAGGTGATGGCATATTATTTCTAACATGCAGAAAAAGGCATTTATAATGCGAGGAAAACAAGACTGGTCATGCGAGTGAATGCTTTTATGCCTCTGCTGCTCGTCAGCACCTTACACTAATTAACAGGCCAGCTGGGACGAACACAGAGACAGAGCAGATCAGGCTCAAGTAGAATTGTATGAATTTATCGACAATATAAAGGCGCAGCTGCACACAGCAAACAAGCCGTTAATGCAATTCTTCACCAGGCCGGGCCATAAAAACAGCAGGAACGGCGTTAACTCCGGGTTCTGTGGAAACATTTCATCCCGTTCCCAAAAGAGATGTGAAGATGGACGATACATTTTATACTAAAACGCAGCAACGTCGCATCATCACGACCCGATTCACCACATCCACCCAAACGATTTCAGTTAAGTTACCTGACGAGGCTTTTCAATAGTTTAAAAGAGGAAACCAGTCGTATGTCGTGCTTCAGCTGCCAAAAGAAGGTTCGTATGACAAACGGGCCAATAATCAATCAGAATACACACAAACGTGAGGAAATGCTCCTGAAATCTCTTTTTGCATTATTCCCCCACATGTCGTTTAAACAACAGGAGATGAACAGTCAACGCACCTCGGTGTTGCTCTGCTGTGATAATAGGCAGAGAGGAATCTATTTCCTACCTCGCCAGGCAGAGCTGTGACAGCTGTGTGGGTGGGCAGCGTGTGTGTGTGTGCGTGTGTGTGTGTGTGTGTGTGTGTGCACGCGTACAGGGTGAATTCAAGCATGGACAATGTGATTTGTGCATGTTTTAGATTGAGTAATGCAGAGATAAACACACACACTTTACTCTTATTAAATTGAGCATGTAGTATTTAGATGGATGGTTTCTGTTGGCATTTACCTTCATCTTATTTTTTACCTTGTAGTTGTTTGGTGAATGCTCTGCACATGTTTGTGCGGCTTTGTATTTGGTTTTGTGTAGGAGTCCCTCGAAAGGACAAAGGTGTACAGAAGCCGAAAAAGATTCATAGCTGGGTAAAAATAGAGGACGATACATCACCAGGAGCCAACAGCAGTTGATCTGAGGGCCGCTGAAGACCCGCAGATCCACTTTTGACTCACAGCTGAATTAAACGGTGCCGACGTGTCTGCAGATGACAAAAACACCTGCTACAGCAGGTCAGTGAATGAAAGCCCCCGACTGTACACGGTGGCGTTGACTGTTATAATTATATATATACAGTATATATTATATAAGCACGTTAGCATTTTAATATCACTTATTATCAGATTCATTTTGAGAGTTTCATTAAGCTGTAGACGGTAATTTGTTAGAAATATCTAATCACAGGTTACACCCTCTTCATTAACCGCATAACAATCCTACAAGATCAGAGCAGACGTACCAGACCTTGGAGCGAGGCCAGAGGCACATGGCTCCACCGGCCTCTAGCAGTCACAACACTACATTTTTGGAGCTTGATTTTAATATTTCACTTAAAACAACGGAGACTGGAATTTCTTTCCCTTCGCGGTTTGTGATTAAACTGTCGACATCATGTGGTGGACAGCAGCGTTCTTACGTTTCCCCTTGAACTGCAGGAAGCACTTTCTCAGCTGTCAACACTCGTTTTTTCAGCACTAGGAACATCAGGTTGTGCGAGCTCAGAGATAGCAGCTATTTGTCAGTTTATAAATCGGATTACTGCGAGACCCCGCATCACCAAACGTTTTGGGAATGTACGAGATGAAAGGAGTCCCCGTGGCGAGCGAATGCTGGAGTGGTGCGAGGAAACGCTTCAGCTGCCCAAAGGGGTTTGAACGCGAGAGCAAATTAAAGAGGGAAAGAAGTGCTGCATGACGAGAGAGGAGAAGGAAGGAATACAGCGAGAGAGCAGCTTAGCAGGAACGCTACAGGGCACAGAATATTACACAGGCTAAAGAACAAGAGTAAGTAGTGAACGTACGGGGAGATCTCAGAAAGATTGTATCATAAATACTGACACATGAACTTAGGTGTTTATATTACTATTATAATGTTTAGTCTTCAATTATACACTAGATCATTCTGGATTTAAATATATTTGTCATTTGTAACGCAGATGTACAAAGTTTTACAAAATAAGAGTCAAAAATAAAAAAGTTTGACGTAGTGCAAAAAAAAAAACTATAACTTTAATCCATCATTAAAGTTATTCTGCAGCATCGTGTCCAGGAGGTAAGAAACACTATGAATGTATAAGGGAACCATGAATATTGGATGGAGGAGGGCCTGTGATACTGTCTCTGACTGTTATTAGATATTTATATCACTCAGTCTGTTTGTTCTCCGTGTTTCTTGCTGGTTCTTGCTGTTGCTGCGTTATTCGTCCCGGTGACTTCCATGAAACAAAGAGCTCAAACGACAAACCTCCTCAGTGTTTGCCGAGTGGTGACGCTCGGGGGTAAATGTAAACACGGAGGCGAAGCCCCGCGTCGACACATGCTACTCATTCATTCTCAGTTCACACAGTTATGCATAATGATGGTTGTACTTACAGAATGTATGTTATCACACCAACACTCCTGGACAGCAGAAACACAAAGAGGACATTTGTATCAATCTGGTCTCAGACCAGTCAAACATCTGGACAGCTGCGCATTATGCTTCACAGTAAATGTAAACAGAAGTAGGGCTGATGGCAGGTTGTGTATTTACTCACCACATGTCTGCCTCCAGGCCCAGAGGTTCATAGTTGACCACTTCTGGAGCTGTTTGGCAAACGCACAAAACACAGGATTAGAATTTTTCGGGTAAGTTTACCTTTACCCCCACCCCTCTGATCACCGGCTCTATCTTCATCCTTCTAATGAGTGGGATCGCATTTGTTTTGTTCCAGGAGCTGTTTTATAAGACGGTGTTATTCACAACACCTGCTCAAACTGGTTTTTTCTCTCTTGTCACATATCATCAGACGTGTTAATCCTAAAATCACAATGAGCCAGTTCGTCCATTTATAATGTGATGTAATGTGTGGCTCTGCCTTTAAGACTGGAGTGAATCTGTGGGCCTTTATCACAACGAACATAATGAGATCCTAGTGGAGGATGGAGTTATGACTCAGGGATCAGACGCTAAGGATTTAAAGTATGAACTGGGTTTCACAGAGAAATGGGTCCAAATCAGTAGGCGAGCCTAAAATATCAACAATAACAAACTAGTGATTGTGTGTGAATATCTTGATTAGGATACGACACTTTGTAGAGTAGCTCAGCCCATAATTATGATTTTCTGCCTGTTTATTTAGATCAGGGGTGCTCACTCCCGGTCCTCGAGAGCTACTATCCTGATTGTTTTCCAACCATCCCAGCATTTACAGCTTCTGA